>JAPDNY010000003.1:12281572-12694072 GCA_029375565.1 Gekko gecko | reverse complement strand
AAGAAATTGCAAGTAGATAAATAGGTACCGCTTCGGTGGGAAGGTAACAATGTTCCGTGCACTTTGGCATTTAGTCATGCTGGCCACATGACCACAGAAACATCTTCGGACAGTGCTGGCTCTTCGGCTTGGAAATGGAGATGAGCACCGCAATCCTAGAGTCGGATTTGACTGGCTTTCGAGCAAGGGAGACCTTTACCTTTACCTTATTCCCCATGACTATGTATGGGTGTGAAAGCTGGACAATGAAGAAAGCTGACAGGAAGAAAGTTGGTGTTGAAATGTGGTGTTGGAGGAGAGTTTTATGGAGACCGTGGACTTCCAAAAAGACAAATAAATGACTCTAGATTGAATCAAGCCTGAACTTTAAGCTAAAATGACCAAACTGAGGCTATCATACTTTGGTTGCGTCACGTGAAGACTCACTAGATAAGGCAGCAGGAAGAGAAGGAGATTGGATTTATGCCCCACCCTTCTCTACCCGAGGGAGTCTCAGAGCGGCTTACAGTCTCCTTTCCCTTCCCTCCCCACTACAGACACTCTGTGAGGTAGGTGGGGCTGAGAGAGCTCTTTTGAGGACTGCTTTTGAGAGAACAGCTCGGAGAGAACTTGTGGCTGACCCAAGATCACACCAGCAGGTGCAAGTGGAGGAGTGAGGAATCAAACCCCATTCTCCCACATTAGAGTCCGCACACTTAACCACTACACTGAAAGAAGACCCAACATGAGACGGATCGACTCAATACAGGAAGCCGTGTTCCTCTGTTTGCAAGACCTGAGCCAGGCTGTTAGCGATAGGACATCTTGGAGATCATTAATTCATAGGGTTACCATAAACGGAAAGTGACTTGATGGCATACCAGCAATTGTGGTGTGGTGGTTAGGAATGCTGGACTAGTTATCTGGCTGACCTGGGCTTGAGCCCCCCTATTCTGCCATGGAACCAACCACACACTGGAAGCCCAAGTGTAGAGAAGAAAAAGGGTAATTTTAAAAAAATATGCTCAGATTGAGCGAGAATAAAACCAGCCCTGTCATGCAGCAGCTGTTGAAAGATTATTTTAATCTGCACAGCCAGTCAGAAGCCCTGCTGAGCAAGAGCCGCACCTGGCCCCACCCACTTTCTATAAAACACCTGGTGGACACCAGGAAAGCTGTTTGTGGGCACATGGTGCCCACAATTACCCCATTGGGGATCCCTGCTATAAATATTACCAATTCTTTTTCCATAAAAAGCCCCTCAGTGGCATGGCAGAGAACATGGTGATCGCAACATAAGAACATAAGAGAAGCCATGTTGGATTAGCCCAATGACCCATTCAGTCCAACACTTTGGGTCACGCAGTGGCCAAAACCCAGGTGCCATCAGGAGGTCCACTGGTGGGGCTAGAATTCCAGAAGACCTCCCACTGTTGCCCCCCCCCAAGCACCAAGACTACAGAGCAGCACTACCCCAGACATATGAACATAAGAGAAGCCGTGTTGTTTCAGGCCAATGGCCCATTCAGTCCCACACTTTGGATCTTGCAGAGGCCAAAACCCAGGGACCATCCGGAGGTCCACCAGTGGGGCCAGAACTCCAGAAGACCTCCCACTTTTGCCCCCTCAAGCACCAAGACTACAGAGCATCACTACTCCAGACATATGAACATAAGAGAAGCCATGTTGGATCAGACCAATGGCCCATTCAGTCCAACACTTTGGGTCTTGCAGTGGCCAAAACCCAGGGGCCATCAGGAGGTCCACCAGTGGGGCCAAAACCCAGGGGCCATCAGGAGGTCCACCAGTGGGGCCAAAACTCCAGAAGACCTCCCACTGTTGCCCCCTCCAAGCACCAAGACTACAGAGCATCAACACCCCAGACATAAGAGAAGCCATATTGGATCAAGCAAATCACCCATTCAGTCCAACACTTTGGGTCTTGCAGTGGCCAAAACCCAGGTGCCATCAGAAGGTCTATCAGTGTGTCCAGATCTCCAGAGGCCCTCCCGCTGTTGCCCCCCCCCCAAGCACCAAGACTACAGAGCATCACTGCCCCAGACATATGAACATACGAGAAGCCATGTTGGGTCAGACCAATGGCCCATTCAGTCCAACAGTTTGGGTCTTGCAGTGGCCATCAGGAGGTCTACCAGCGGGGCCAGAACTCCAGAAACCCTCCCACTCTTGCCCACCAAGAATACTGAGCATCACTGCCCCAAACAGAGTGTTCCCTCTACACCTTGTGGCTAAGAGCCACCGATGGACCTCTGCTCCATACGTTTAACCAATCCCCTCTTGAAACTATGCTGGTAGCTGCCACCACTTCCCGCAGCAGTGAATTCCACATGTTAATTACTCTTCGGGTGAAGAAGTATTTCTTTTTTATCTGTTCTGAGCCCCCTGCTAATTTCATGGAGTGCCCACGAGTTCTTCTGTTGTGAGAAAGGGAGAAAAGTACTTCTTTCTCTGCCTTCTCTATGCCATGTATAATTTCTAAGCCGCTGTCACACGTCACCTCTCAATTGTCATTTCTCCATGCTTAAAGAGCCCTAATCTCTTAAACTTTTCTTCGCAGGGAAGGTGTTCCATCCCCTTAATCATTTTAGTTGCCCTTTTCTGCACCTTGTCCAATGCTATAATATCTTTTTCTGAGGTGCAGAAACCAGGAGTGTAACATCTAAGAATTCTAAAAGTGCCTGTGGGCTCAAAAAGCTTGGCCCTATGAGGTCGCCATAAGTCTGCTGGGACTTGACAATGCTCTCCAGCACCACCATTAGGAGCCCATCCTGCTGTACCTGGAGACCACAAGAAGAAGAAGAAGAAGAAGAAGAAGAAGAAGAAGAAGAAGAAGAAGAAGAAGAAGAAGAAGAAGAAGAAGAAGAAGAAGAAGAAGAAGAAGAAGAAGAAGAAGAGGAGCTTGGATTCATACCCCACCCTTCACTACCCAAAGGAGTCTCAGAGCGGCTTACAAACTCCTTTCCGTTCCCCTCCCCACAACAGACACCCTGTGAGGTAGGTGGGGCTGAGAGAGCTCTTTTGAGGATTGCTCTTGAGAGAACAGCTCTGAGAGAACTTGTGACTGACCCAAGGTCACACCAGCAGCTGCATGTGGAAAACTGGGGAATCAAACATGGTGTAGTGGTTAAGTGCGCAGACTCTAATCTGGGAGGACCGGGCTTGATTCCCCACTCCTCCACTTGCACCTGCTGGGTGACCTTGGGCAAGCCATAGTTCTGGCACAGCTGTCCTCGAAAAAGAGCAGTTTCTGTCAGAAGTTCTCTCAGCCCCGCCTACCTCACAGGGTGTCTGTTGTGGGGAGGGGAAGGGAAAGGAGTTTGGAAGCCACTCTGAGACGCCTTTGGGCAGTGAAGGGCGGGGTATAAATCCAACCTCCTCCTCCTCCTCTTTCTTCTCCGGCTCTCCCAGATTAGAGTCAAACTGGCTCTCAATATCCCTTCAGACATCTGGGGGAAAGCATCCTTTGGTGCTAATTCATGCTGGCAAATAAAATCACTCTCCGTCCTTCTGGTGTGCCCTAATTTTAACATTCGTCACGCTTCCCCGTAAGCGGCACGCTGGTAGCTATTATAGCTCTCCTTTCTCATCCCGTCGGAAATGCGGTCTGGTTCCCTGTGAAATAAACGAAGGTGCGTCTGTGCAACATCATTTACGGAAGCCGAGAGAGAAAAAGCAAACAGCGGCAATTTAACACATTACGGAGATTGTTAAGAAGCGCTTAGGCCGACAGTAATGAAGTGGAGCTCCTCCGGTTGCACAAACTCCCTCGCCGAGCTCTTTGTTATGCCCCGTCTGCTTGGCAATTAGATATGCCAGAATTTCAGCCTTGGTCAAACCACAGCATAACTCACAGACTCTGAAGTCTTAAACGTCTTAAATGGGCCACTAGACTCAGACTTTGTTCAATCTGGACTGAGCTAACGGAAACATCTGTATGGTTGTTATGTACACGGACCGCCACCAGGGATCCGTGGCTAAGCAGGAGCTTAGACCCCAGACAGAAAGGGGACCTAGGATTCTAGTCCACCCCGAGTCCACCAACAGAACCTTGGTGGGAAATTCAAACCTTCCAATGGGGACATGGGTGTGCCAGGTGGAGTGTATACAGTTGGCCTTGCAGGGCCATTTTCCTCGTCTGGTGTGTGAAGTACAATAAACGTGTCTAAACGCATGTCACAGTTCGAGTCTTCCATGTGATGAACCCAGTACTTAACAATGCTAAAGAGCACGGACTCTCATCTGGGAGAACCGGGTTTGATTCCCCACGCCTCCACATGCAGCTGCTGGTGTGACCTTGGGTCAGCCACAAGTTCTCTCAGAGCTGTTCTCTCAAGAGCAGTCCTCAAAAGAGCTCTCTCAGCCCCACCTACCTCACAGGATGTCTGCTGTGGGGAGGGGGAGGAGACTGTAAGCCGCTCAGAGATTCCTTCAGGTAGTGAAAAATGGGGTATAAATCCAAACTCCTCCTCCTCCTCCTTTTTCCAGAGAATCTAAAACTCCTTAGAACCTGAATCAAAGCCTGCCAATGCCAATTTATTTATGTATTTAATTACACTTACATCCTGCCCTCCCACGCAAGCAGACTCAGGGCGGCTCAAATTATAAATTTGTCATGATCTCAGTAGCTTGGACATCTTCCAGAGACCAAATCTAGAGGTTTGCTGGCATCACTGTTGTTCTTAGGATTCAACCCCCCCCAACTCAAAACCAAAAAACAGTTGCATTATAATTTGATCATTTTATGTTCTACTTGCGTATGTGTGAGAGGAAAACGAAAGCCAGGCAGCTATTCTACAAGTGGCAACAATAAAGGACGACTCCAAATAATATTTGCCTGAGGTACCAGAGTACCACCAAATGAGAAGGGAGCATTCATTGGAGAAGACCCTGATGCTGGGAATGATGGAAGGTCAAAGAAGAAGGGGGCAGCAAAGGATGAGATGGTCAGACAGCGTTATCGATGCAACGAGCATGAAAGAAGAAGAAGAAGAAGAAGAGGAAGAGGAGGAGGAAGAGGAGAGGAGGAGGAGATTGGATTTATACGCTGCCCTTCACTACCCAAAGGAGTCTCAGAGCAGCTTACAAACTCCTTTCCCTTCCCCTCCCCAGAACAGACACCCTGTGAGGTAGGTGGGGCTGAGAGAGCTCTGTCAGAAACTGCTCTTTTTCAAGAACAGCTGTGCCAGAACTATGGCTTGCCCAAGGTCATCCAGCAGGTGCAAGTGGAGGAGTGGGGAATCAAACCCGGTTCTCCCAGATTAGAGTCCGCCCACTTAACCACTACACAAACCACTACAGCAAACCCCAGAGGAGGATGGAAGACAGGAAGGCCTGGTGTGATGTGGTCCACAGGGTCACGAAGAGTCGGACTTGACTGTGCGACTGAACAACAACAACAAAGTTTTAAGATCTTAACAGCCATCACTGAAGAAGAATGCCAACCTTATAAACAAATATTTTCAGAGCCAGTATCAGGAGTCCTTCTGCGTAGGCTCGTTTGTCTGAGAACTATATGCATGATTTCGACTTCCTGCGTTGTGACTGAGCCATGGGGTGGATAAGATTCCTGGGCTCCCCATTCAACTTGGGAGCGGAGAGATCCAGGCTTCCGTATGTTTCTGGTTGTGCACCAGAGGATGCCAGACATCCCTGCACACATCACTTCCCCCTTCCCCAATTTAGCCTCAGAACAACCCTGTGAGGTAGGTTCAGCTGAGAGAGCGTGAGTGGCCCAGCCTCCCCTAGTGAGCTCCAGGTCAGGGCGAGGATCTTGTTAGAACTGGAGGACTTGGGGCTGTCTCCTGCCTCAGACTTGAGAAGATGGCACCAAAGAGTTTAGACAGACAGAGAGGTCAGGACACACGGCGCATCCTTTCCTTCCTGCTCTCTGATCCTTTCTTTTGAAGTTGAATGCTGCTCTTAGGGGCAATTTCCTCTGCTTCCGCTCCCATACACACTCTCTTTCCTCTCTCTCCTCCATGCACAAAGAAGGTGCTTGACCTCTCCATCTTGCACCATGGAGGTTGGACACGCGTCCAGCATCCAACACCATCCAGCTAGTTAGAATAGGCAATCTATATCTGCCTCTTACCTGCACTCTCAACCAGGGTTCCCTCTAAGCTGCGTTAGTGTGAGCTAGCTCACAGTTTTTTAGCCTCCGGCTCACACATTTTTGTCTCTGCTCAGGAAGGGCTGGCTCCACCGCAAATGAATTTATGCAGTCACCAAATTGCCCACTCACAGCTTTAGTGCCAGTAGCTCACAAAGTAGAATTTTTGCTCACAAGACTCCACAGCTTAGAGGGAACATTGCTCTCAACCAGGTATTTCCTTTAATACACGTCACTTATTGGTTTTAGAACTGACTGCTGACTCTGTGGGACTTTGTAAGTCTGTTGCCACACCAAGCCCTGAGCTCTGCTGCGTTTAAGCCTTTGTGCACTCTGCCACTTTTCCATGGTTTCCTGGTAGTACCTAGTCCAGAGACTCCAACAGATCTGAATTGGGGCCTCCCAGATCCCATCCCAACAAAGTCATGGTGGTGGAAAACGCCATCAACGGACAGCCCATTTAGGGCAACCATGTAGGGTTTTCAGCAAGCAAGAGTCGAAGCAGAGATGGCTTGCCATTGCCTGACCTGAATTCCTTGGCTGAGTCAATCTCCATCCGTGTACTAACCAGGGTTGACCCTTGTTAAGGTATGAGACTCAACAAAGGATTCAGCTTCAAGTGATTTCAGCTTTATTAAAGCAGCAACTGTAAGTCAGGAACACATGACAACAAGAGGGAGCACAGCGCCTTCTGTTTAAACTCTCCCAGGCTGTCAAAGCCACACCCATTACAAGTTAAAGACCAATCAGAATACAGGGATAAAGGCCAATCAGGACCGTTCCCTCTTTGCAACAATATCACTCAGTGATTGGGTAATTACACAGGTTTCGCAGAAACACGACCAATAACAATGCGACATCTGAAGAGCCACATTCAGACTCAGAGGCTTAACATGTGAATAGATAGGAGCGATTCACATTCAGTACATAACAACCCTGTTCAGCTTCCGAGATCAGGCTAACCTGGGACATCCGGTAGAACAAATTTAGAGTCCCGAATTAACACGTAACATGATGAAGATGTTTTAAGGTATGAGAGGAGAGAATGGAGGGTCTCAGTTTACTTCCCACCATAAGAAAAGACACCTTTAGACATCTGTCTCCTATTTTGACAGATTTATTGCTTTACAGCTGTTGACCTTATAACCTTGGCTGGTCATTTAGTTTTATCTTTGCATATCTTCAAACATCTTCCTCGTGTTACATGTTACTTTGCTGTTCAGCCCCCGTCTGTAAGTTTGAACCTTACCTACCATTCCAATGTACTTGAAAAAGTGTTCATGCACATGAACCTTGAATAAAGCTTTGTTGGACTTAAAGGTGCCGCTGGACTCTAAATTTATTCTGCTGCTTCAGACCAACACAGCTGAGCACCGTGGATCTATCTTCCTGGGACATCCAGGATGAGGAATGAAACAGTTTAAGCTTTATAAAACCCACAGCTCAGAAAGTAGCTTTTGTGGGCATCTTGGAGCTGATAGCAAATGGAGAAGGAAGAACCTGACTGATTTATGCGCCCTCTCCCTCCCTTCCCCCTTAGATTGTGATGTATTCAAGAATGAAATGTGTTCCACCATGCGTAGGGATGTGCACGTCCCTCCTTCACGGATCGCAAAAGAAGCTTGAGAGACTCCTTTTGCTTCTGCCGTTGCTGCTTCCAGCAATCCACCAAAGAGCATAAAACCATCAATGTTCGACAACAGGGTCCTCAGTATTTAGAAGAGGAACTTCAATCAGATGGGGGCTTGCTGTAATTCAAGAGCATAATACGTTCGCCATTTATCTCTCTCCCTGTTTCAACGGCGCCTCAGACCATCCGCTTCTGACAGAGAGCTTGATCAATAATCCCCTCTTCACTGGAAGCAGGAGAAATATTCTGACAGGAAAACATGTATAAAACAACTAGAATTTGTTTACAATCATACTCCAGAGCTATAAGGAAAATATATGGCCCTCCTCCTCACACAACTCCAATGCACATCAAGCTACAAGTGCGATTTTCAGGCACATTGCCTCCATAATTCAGAAGTCTTCAGCTGTGGGCAGGATTGCTGAGGGAAAATTTGTCACGCCTTGACAGCCATCCTGGTCTTAAATATTATGCCAAAATATAAATAAAAGCCGGGAGAAGCTACACTTATCCTGGCCAAGGCTGTAGACCAGCATCAAGAGTTCTAGTCCAGCGTTTATTCCCAGGTTTTGTTATTCAATGTGTGTTTTCTCTCTCTCTCTCTTGTTCCCTCCTTTTTTCCTGGCACCGTTTGAAAGACCTTGAGGCTTCAGTGACTTTGCCAAGGAGAGACGTATAAAGGTTCAGCCAGAGCGGTAGTTCAATTAGCTACTGGCAAAAAATAAAATAGGATTCCCCTTCCCAATCTGGCCAGCTGTTTACCAAAAGCGATGCGTCCCATCATGCCTCTCACAGCCAGCGCCAAAACCGTATTCCCTGTGAGTCAAATCATCAGATGGTTTTACCAAAACCCGGTACGTTAAACCCAGAGATTTCACAGCAGCCAAGGAAGAAGGGCCAATTTGGTCTGAAAGAATAGCTGAGGTATAACTGCACAATCCTAAGAATATTATCCCAGGAATAAGTCCCACTGAATAGATCTCAGTGGGGTTCTAAACAGACTGGCTTAGGACCACACGTCCTTTTCTTTTATAAATTGCCAGCTGTTTGGCTTCCAACTGGCCGAGTGTTTGAGATGGGAGAGTTTGAATCACCACTTTTTCTAGTGTTGTGGAAAGTATTGTATGCTATGGCTTTTCTAAGTGTTGAAGGAGGTGTTCCATTTCTGCTAGCAAAGCAAGATGGCACAGTTCTGGTAAAGGGCCAACAATTGAAACTTGATGTACAAATAATATGTTAAAAAATACATGTATTGATTTGTAAGGGATTAAAAAACATATAGGGGCCCAATCACACCTCAGGTAAAAAATTCCAAAATCATATATACACAAGGGCCAATGGACTCAACCTGATGTGTTTCGGCCTACTTCAGAGGTCGAACACAATGAGGAATAAATTGGCTTATAGCACAATGCAGAATAAAATACAATTATACAGCGTAGATACAAAGTGGACCAGAAAGGAATTGTTCCAGAGTGGAATTACTAGGCATAGAATGAAAGTATAAATGAGGCCTCCCAAGATCCAGTCATATGCCAAATGATATTTCACTGATATTAATTTCTGGTCCAGAAGGTGCCTTTCAATAGCCGTTCAATCCAAGCCAAAGTGTCCTCAACGAGATTGCCCCTTTAGCAAAGACTGCTCATTCTATGCCTAGTAATTACACTCTGGACCAATTCCTTTCTGGTCCACTTCGTATCTATGCTGTATAATTGTATCGAACTATGCACTGTGCTATGAGCCAATTTGTTCCTCATTGTGTTTGACCTCTGAAGGAGGCCCTAACAGGCCGAAACACGTCAGGTCAAGTCCATTGGCTCTTGTGTATATATGATTTTGGATTTTTTACATGAGGTGTGATCGTCCCCTATATGTTTTTAAATCCTTTACAAATAAATACATGTATTTTTTAAAACATATTATTTACACATTAAGTTTTAATTGTTGGCCTTCTACTCAGTTTGATTTACCTTTACAGGTTCTTGATCCTAGTTTTCAAGGTTAAGTTTGTTTCCCTTCTTTGTTCTAAGACAGTTCTGGTACACCAGGTTTGGTTTTGTTTTTTTAAGACTAAAATCTGGGGCCCCTGACATGGTGCCCGTGCATGGTGTGTTTCCAAAAAGTGAGTAGGGCCACTTGCACGTCTGTGTACCTGTGTGGCAGATTTTTAAAGATACTGCTTTGGCTAGAGCTGCCACCACGACGGTAAACTGTGTGTAAGCAAGAAAATAGTTTTAAACAATATGTTCATTTTAAACTGTGTCCTCTCAAGCAGAGCTTCTGCCTGGGGTGTTGAAGAAACCTTTTGAAGAAACTTGCACAGGTACAGATATCAGAAGACGTGTGCACACACACCAAAGCTTATTGTTCTTCTCATTGTTGTTGTTCAGTTGCACAGTCAAGTCCGACTCTTTGCGACCCCATGGACCACATTACGCCAGGCCCTCCTGTCCTCTGTCATCCTCTGGAGTTTACTTAATTTCATGTTCGTTGCATCAATAACACTGTCTGACCATCTCATCCTTTGCCGTCCCCTTCTTCTTTGACCTTCAATCTTTCCCAGCATCAGGGTCTTCTCCAGTGAATGCTCCCTTCTCATTTGGTGGCCAAAGTATTTGAGCTTCACCTTCAGTATCTGGCCTTCCAGGGTTGATTCATTTTTGGATTGACTGATTTGATCTCCTTGCAGTCCAAGGGACTCTCAGGAGTCTTCTCCAGCACCATAGTTCGAAAGCATCTACTCTTCGGTGCTTGGTCTTCCTTATGGTCCAACTCTTGCAGCCATACATTACTACTGGGAATACCATTGCTTTGACCATACGGACTTTTGTTGGCAGGGTGATGTCTCTACTTTTTATTATGCTGTCTCGGTTTGCCATCGCTTTCCTCCCAAAGCTTATACCCAGAATTAAACTTTGTTGGTCTTAAAGGTGACACTGGACTCAAATTTTGTTCAGTCAGTATTAGAGTTATGCATAACCTGGGGCCCTAAATATACACAAAAGGACCATGGTGTTCCATAGCTAGTACAGAAAAGAATGCCACCGTGTGAAGATACCAAATATTTATAGTGGTTATCTAACACTCAGCAATCTTTCCAAATATTAATCTCCCAAAGATACACAATTCTTAAAGGGTATAACATTCCAAAGGTAAGTACAAAGGTTGCTGAAGTCTCTTATTATTTTTGAACTTCCCCCCAGATTTCTGAAGAAATCCTCCAGCTTCCCAGTGATCAAACGTGCTACCGGTGTGGGCGCGTTTTCGCAAACTTCCTCAAAGTTTTTTTGCCATTTTGTAATGGAGAAGAAGAAGAGCAGAGGTCCATCAGAGGCTATTAGCCAAAAGGTATAGATAGGGACTCTGGGGTAAGTGAGGCTCTGTATTTTTGGTGCCTGAGGGTGAGGGAACAGTGGGAGGGCTTCTAGTATCCTGGCCCCACTGGTGGACCTCCTGATGGCTCCTGGTATTTTTGGCCACTGTGTGACAGAGTGTTGGATTGGATGGGCCACTGGCCTGATCCAACACTGGCTTCTCTTATGTTCTTAAGGAACACTGTCCAACTGAAATTTCTGTATAGGAACAGGCTTCCATAGACTGAAATCATAAAATCCATTCAGAATCCTTGGAGACTTGGCTTGAAATTGGAAACATATGTTGCGTATTTCATCTCCTGCTTTTCTTCCCAGTGGGAACCCAAAGCAGTTTGCAAAAAACCCCCCCAAAAATCAATATAAATAAAATGAAAGAAAAGGCATTGTAAAGAAGGAAGCCAAAAACCAAAAGGGGTGCACAAAGGGTAGGCTGATACCCACTGGGTTATTCTCCATAATGGGGACCCAGGGTGATGTTCCTCATCGTTCCCTCTCCCATTTTATCCTCACGACCACCCCACGAGGTAGTCTGGCACAGAGGCGGCGCCAGAGGCCGGAGGAGGCCTCACCTACTGTGCGAAAGGCAGCAGGTGCTCCAAGACGGGGGGGGGCACCTCATGAGGAGACCGTAGCAGCCTGGCGGGCGCCACAGGAGCAGGGGTCTGCCACCTGCAGGAGAAATTTCTTTGGTGTAGTGGTTAAGTGTGTGGACTCTGATCTGGGAGAACCGGGTTTGATTCCCCACTCCTCCACTTGCACCTGCTGGATGACCTTGGGCAAGCCATAGTTCTGGCGCAGCTGTCCTTGAAAAAAGAGCAGTTTCTGTCAGAGCTCTCTCAGCCCCGCCTACCTCACTGGGTGTCTGTTGTGGGGGGGGGAAGGGAAAGGAGATTGTAAGCCACCCTGAGACTCCTCCAGGTAGTGAACGGCCGGGTATAAATCCAATTTCCACCTCCTCCTCCTGTTCTTGTTCTTCTTGTTCTTCTTTTTGTAATAGATTTATTTATCATTTTTCCATTACAAAGAAAATAAATACAGAAAAAGGTAAAACAATGCTATCAGAAGTACATCTGGGAGTTCATTTGGTCATTTTTTCAATCCATTTATACACTTTTTGCCATCTTTTGCTGGGGGGGGCAACAGTGGGAGGGCTTCTAGTGTCCTGGCCCCACTGCTGGACTTCCTGATGGCACCTGGTATTTTTGGCCACTGTGTGATAGAGTGTTGGACTGGATGGGCCATTGGCTTCTCTTATGCTCTTATTCTGTTCTTATGAGCCCAACTGGCAGCTGTTTGAACACGCCTGCCTCGTAATTGGGCTAGGTTTTCGCCCAAAAGTTTAATTCAGGAGTTCTTTAATTACTACCCCACAACAATAGGAGGACACAGGATTTTGTGGGAAAGCTTTCCTCCCTTTGGCGGGGTATCGATTCGGGATAGAATGGGGACGCTCATTAAAAATACATTAGAGAACAGATGGCAGAGACATTTTTTAAAACCGGTTGCCTTGTCGTCGAGCATTAACACATTGTTCTCATCATGGCTGCCCGGCTGTGACGATTTGAGAAATGAAAGCAAAAGAATACCAGTTGAGAGTTGTCTTCTGATGAACAAAGTCCAAGTCTGGTGCTACCTTTAAGACCAATGAAGCTTTGTTTAAGGTATAAGCTTTCCTGTGCACGCACACTCCTTCAATTGCATCCGAATTCTGATGGAGGAGAACGAATTTGCTAGAGACCAGATTAAAACTCTTTTAAGTGGAGCCGTGGTCCGTTCTTGTTTGTATTTCCAAGCATACCGAAGTGACTGTGCTACTTAGCAATCTCATTACCGCTGCACAATGAATATCAACCAACCACCGTCGTGACTAGAAATTGCTGCGCATTTGACTTCGCTGATGGGGAAAAATAGACCCCAGAGAAAGCTCGTGAAAGCAATTATTAGTAGTGGAGGGATTTCGAGAGCCGGCGTGTGCAGTCATTCCTTTATCACCCGGACGAATCTGCACTGGATTAAGTAAATTGAGCCCAAAGCATAGTAATAATAGTTTTTTTTTTTCTTCATCAGGAGTTCCACTCCTCGGTAGAAGTCCAGCTACGCAGCATACAGCGTTTCTGCAGAAAGAACAGGCTGGAGAGAGACAGAATCATTTTTAAGAGACGAGGGGGTGGCGTTCTTAAGATCTTTCCTTCCCCTGACTGTTCCGGGAATGTAAACACTTTTGCCAATGGAGAATCTATTATGCTTCTCCTATTATGCGTGCACTCCTTATGAACAGGAAACCCCAAAAAAACAACTGTCGAGTTGTTGTTTGCGAGGCAGGCATCGAACCTGTCAGACTGTTTCAGCATCGGAACAGGACTGTGTACTCGTTCAAGGCAAGGGTTGAAGAATGCCCGAAAACAACACGCCAGCAACAGTGGATGAACATAACCAGCTCCTGCCCTCGCCTCTCAAAGCTTGTTAACTGGAACAATGAAAAGAGTGGAACTTTCCTTCGGCTCCGGCCATCTATACGTGTTCCAGCATTTCACAAACAGAAATAGGGACACTTGTCCAGCGTTCTTGGCAGGACTGTAACAGAGCGGGCCAGTGGGTGACTCACTCCGCCTTAAAGAAACAGCTTGTCCCGGTTATTTTCATCTATAAGGGATTTCTAATTTATCACATGACAGCTTCCACTTGCAAAACGGAATGGGAGCATTTTTTTAAAAAAAAGAATCAGTAGAAGGTGGTGTCCCCTCTTTCCTAATAGTGGTCTAGACTTCTTCCACTTCTGTTAGCATGAGCCCCCTTTCATAATGTGAAGAACAGTACCCTGGTGCCGCAGGGCTCAGTTTTGTTATCAGTTATCTGCATGAAGGGGTAGAAGAGCTACTCATTAAATCTGCTGATGATACCAAACTGGGAGGAGTAGCAAGCACCCAAGAAGATAAGAGTTAAAATTCAACAAGACCTGAATACTCTGGAGAAGTGGGCAGTTGCAAACAGGATGCAATTCAACAAGGATAAATGCACAGTAGTACATCTGGGCCACAAAAATGTCAAGCACAAATACTGGATGGGGGATACATTTCTGGGGAGTAGTGTATGCAAAAGAGATCTTGGGGTAAGAGTGGACTGTAAACCGAATATGAGCCGTCAGTGTGATGCAGTGGCAAAAAAAGGCAAATTCAGTCTTGGGCTGTATTAAAAGGGCCGTAGCATCGAAATCGCAGGAGGTCATAGCCCAGGGATGTCGAACTCAATTGTTCTGAGGGCCGGATCTGACATAAATGAGACCTTGCTGAGCCGGGCTGTGTGTGTCATAAAATGTAATGCCAGGTAGCAGAGATATAAGCTTTATAAAGGATACAAACACAAAGGGTTTTTTTTACTTAAAATAAAACCAGGCTTAAAACATTAGCAGTCTTGCAATATTTTGTTTACAGTGTCTGATCACTGACATCTCTTGCTCTGAATTATCGCATCAAAATGTCTGTGCCGCTGCAAGCTTGACTATGTTGTTCAGGTGTGTATCTGTAAGCTGCAAACCTACGATGATGCAGCAGCAGCAGCAGCAGAACTGGAAGAAGAAGAAACAGAAGACAGCCAGTTCCACTGCAGGCCTGATAGAAGCCTTCTCGGGGCTTCATCTGGCCCCTGGGCTGCATGCCTCTAGGCCCCTCACCATCTTCAACGCCCTCCTCTGGACATGCTCCAGCTTGTCTATATCCTTCTTAAATTTTGGTGCCCCAAACTGAACACAATGCTCTAGGTGAGGTCCAACCAGAGCAGAATAAATCTCATTTTTTTTTGGTAGTCCTTAACCTCCTTGTGTTTACTCTCATTCTTACATGCAGCTCCTAAACTCCACTGGCAGGAATTCCGGGGATGATTTAAGTTGCTTGTGTACGCTCTCAACAAGTGTTGGCTGCTGGTAAACTAATGTGTGTGTGCAAATTAAAGGAGGAGGCAGTCTAGGTAATTATTAGTAACTAGGGAGCAAAGCCCGTTGTGGTGGAAGACCATGGGCCCTAGAAAGGAAGGGAGGGAGGTGGAAGGGAGAGAGGGTTGGAGAAAGGAAGGAAGGAAGGAAGGAAGGAATATGGGGAAGGAAGGGAAAGAGGAAGAAAGGAAAAGGGGGAAAGAAAGGGAAGAGGGACAGAAAAGGGCTTCTCTGGGCCCAGAGAAGGCCTTTTCTGTCCCCACACACCATCCCCTGGGCCTTCTATGGGGACAGTAGGCAGTGTGTGGGGGAAAAGGGCTTCTCTGGGCTTAGTGCCTCATAGAAGGCCCAGGGGATGGCGTGTGGGGGGCGGAACAGGCCTTCTCTGGGCCTACTGCCCCCATAGAAGGCCCAGGGGATGGCGTGTGGGGGACAGAAAAGGCCTTCACTGGGCCTAGTGCCCCATAGAAGGCCCAGGGGATGGCGTGTGGAGGACGGAAAAGGCCTTCTCTGGGCCTAGTGCCCCATAGAAGGCCCAGGGGATGGCGTGTGGAGGACGGAAAAGGCCTTCTCTGGGCCTAGTGCCCCATAGAAGGCCCAGGGGATGGCGTGTGGGGGCAGAACAGGCCTTCTCTGGGCCTAGTCCCCTCATAGAAGGCCCAGGGGATGGCATGTGGGGGGCGGAAAAGGCCTTCTCTGGGCCTAGTCCCCTCATAGAAGGCCCAGGGGATGGGGGGGGGGAAGGGCTTCTCTCACTTGCCTCAGCCTTGAGGGCCTATCCCTGCGCTCACACTCCAAACGGTCCTCTCCTGTCAGAGGACTGGAGCAGACTGAGCTGAAAACACTGACCGGGGCTGACGTGGGTGGGACTTTGCGAAGCAGCCAGTCAGCCCTGGCCAGTGTCTTCTGACTGCCAGTTCTTGAGCCGAATCAATTATGGCAAGCATAGAATGTTGTGGAACCAAAATTCATATATATATAAGGACAGGATGCTGGCATGAATTATCTTGGTCTTGGTTACCAGCAACATATCCTTACACCTAAAGATCTTTCCTGGTCCCTCCACGGCTGCCTTTCCCGGTTTCAATCTCCTTCTGATTTCGTGGTTGCAGCTATAACATCTGTTTTCTTCCCACACAAGCATCCTTTCAGGCGATGGGAGAACTGAGTTTCCTTCACACACGAGAAACAAACAAGGCCGGTTGTAGTTTCCTTCCTTTCATCTTATTCAGTTTGATTTTTCATTAATGGGATTGCTTCCACCTTGCCGCGTCCCTTGTGTCTTTACGAAAGTGACAAACTTCACTGTCAGCGCTCAACCCCTTTAATTAGCAATCACACCGCATCAAAGAGCCGGCGGCCCCTAGCAGCTCGAGACCACCTTCAGGGGGTTGGTTGCTGAACAAACTCGCTTTGGTTGGCATCTTTGATTTCTAGTGATCCGGATGCTGTAAAAAAACCCCAACCCACCGCTAATAACGACAGCAGAAGATAGTTACGACGCCCCACAGGTGGCCCAGAGAACAAACACTGTGAATATTGCGCCGATTCATCCCGAGAAGCAATTCTCTTTTCCCAGAGCAGCTCTCTCCGGTGTGATTTTTCTTGTCTTTGCTGTTTCCCTTTTGTTTCATCTAGTCTTGATGAAAGAGCACGTTTCCCGCCAGAAGAAGAGTATAATTATTTAAGCAGCTTATTTGCGGAGAGAGAAATTCTGCTGCTGTCGACGGTGCAGTAGTACGGATGCAGTAGTCTACGAGCTCTGTGTTAAGTATGAGACTCAACAAAGGATTCAGCTTCAAGTGATTTCAGCTTTATTAAACAGCAACTGTAAGTCAGGAACACACAACCAACAAGGGGAGCACAGCTCCTTCTTTTAAACTCTCCCGGGCTGTCAAAGCCACACCCATTACAAGTTAAAGACCAATCAGAACACAGGGATAAAGGCCAATCAGAATACAGGGATAAAGGCCAATCAGGACCGTTCCCTCTTTGCAACAATATCACTCAGTGATTGGGTAATTACACAGGTTTCGCAGAAACCGACCAATAGCAATGCGACATCTGAAGAGCCACATTCAGACTCAAGCTTAACATGTGAATAGATAGGAGCGGTTCACATTCAGTACATAACACTCTGCTTCAAGGCTGCGATCACACACACTAAATAATCCACTCTCAATGCACTTTCGAATTGGATCTTGCCAGTTCACACAGTAAAAAATCCGGTTGGAAAGTGGATTATTTTGTGTGTGTGTGAGATCGCAGCCTAAGACTGGCTGGAAGACAGTTTGGTTCATCACTCCTTTTGCAGTTTTTAGTTGGCACAGAAATCGTGTCCCTCACATCCCATTTTGCAGTACAATTAAACTGATGTGTTCGTAGAGTTGCCAGGCCAGAATTGGCAACTCTTGGGAGGGATCAGGGACCGTGGCCCGGCATTCCACTGTCATGCTAGCACACTGATGTCACTTCTGGTAGAGATCGGAAGCGATGTGTTTAGATGCTCTAGCATTTACCGAAACTCTATGGTTTATTGTACAGTTTTTGCAAAAGGCTAGAGTGTCCACTGTGTTACTTCTGGTTTCTGCTGGAAGTGATGTTAGCATACCAGCACATCACTGGTGTAGTGGCTAAGCGTGCGGACTCTAATCTGAGAGAACCGGGTTTGATTCCCCACTCCTCCACTTGTACCTGCTGGATGACCTTGGGCAAGCCATAGTTCTGGCACAGCCCGTTCTTGAAAAAGAGCAGTTTCTGTCAGAGCTCTCTCAGCCCCACCTACCTCACAGGGTGTCTGTTGTGGGGAGGGGAAGGGAAAAGGAGTTTGTAAGCTGCTCTGAGACTCCCTTGGATTGTGAAGGGTGGGGTATAAATCCAATCTCTTCTTCTTCTCCTCCCCCATTTCCTTCCACCCACTTGGGAGGTCACCGTGGAAGACATGGCATCTCTATGCACTTGAATGCAAGTCAATGTGAGCAAAAGGAGCTTGGGTTTTTGTGGTTCACTGTCTTCTGGAAAGTGTTCTATCGGACCACATCTCTTTCCACTACTTGGCATCAGCTTTATGATGCTGGAGGTAGCAGAGACAGCCTGTGTTCTTTCTCAGCCACTTTTACCGCGTTTGCCTGAATGATTCAAGGGGTGAGACCCGAAGCTGGAAATCGATGCATTTTTATGACTTCTCTCCCCATTTTAAGCTTTGCCTTTGATATGTTCCACATACAAATAAAAGTTATTCAGGATGAATCTGTCAAACCCCCCAATCCTAAGTAATAATATGTAATGATAGAATGTGCAAAACAGGAATACATAATTATTTACCCGCATGATCTCCAAGTAATTCAGTGTCGGCGTCTCTTGTGAAATGATCAATGTGGCTTGCTAGAAGGGAAGAGCAGATTATTTTAGGAAGTCGACTTCAAAGTACTTGGAAGTCAAAGGGGGGGGGGGGAAATCCCTGTCTCAACTAGCGGAACACCAGATAAAACATACAGATGCTTGAGGCGAAACAAAACCAGTGTCGTTCTTTTGCCTTTGCATAGAAATTACTTTTTAATGCAAAATGAGTAGTCACTGAGGTTACTTAAAATGTGCATCAACCCCCCAATCGATGTGCTTAGAACTAAAACCTTCTGGACTCAGAATGAGCTTGGCTGTTCAGTTTTAACAGCTGACCGTACGAATCAAGTGCATTCTCCTTTACGATTTTCCTTTGCTTAACGCTTCTACGGTGTGGGAAAGAGCATGAGTGAAATACCGCCTGAGCAACTAAAACTGCAGTCCGACAAGGAAGATGTGCTTCCGAAAGAGTTCTCGGCTAAACATTAGGAAGAACTTCCTGACAGAGCGGTTCCTCAGTGAAACAGGCTTCCTCGGGAGGTGGTGGGCTCTCCTCCTTTGTAGGTTTTCAGACAGAGGCTAGATGGCCACCTGAAAGCCATGCTGATGGTGTGAACTTGGGCAAATCCTGAGAGGGAGGGCAGGGAGGGTTGCCTCAGGGCTCAGTTCTGGTGGCCATTTCTTACAGGCCCAGGGAAATGCTGATCGCCACTTTGGGGTCAGGAAGCAATTTTCCTCCAGGCCAGTTTGGCTGGAGATCCTGGAGGTTTTTTGTCATCTTCTGGGCATGGAGCAGGGGTCATTGGGGGTGTGTGGGAGAGAAGTATTTGTGAATTTCCTGCATTGTGCAAAGGGTTGGACTAGATGACCCTGGAGGTCCCTTCCAACTCTATGATTCTGTGATTCTGACATCTGGTGAAAAGGCACATCTGGATTTTCAGTCCCCTCCCCCCCGGTCTGACTAATGGGACATCCATTCAGTTCCCTTCGAATTCACTGGTCTTTGGATTAACATTGGCATGTCTGTCCTGATTTGGGGTCAATAGTTATCATAGGCAGATAAATTCCTTGCATGAGGCATCTCTGGCTTACTGCAGCTTCCACTTATTTATTCATTTAATTCATTTCCATCCCACCTTTCTCATGAATGGGGCCCCAAAACTGCTTACATAATTCTTCTCTCATCCGTTTAAGCCTCACAAAACCCCTTTGCGATAGGTGAGGCGGGGAGAGCGCGACTGACCCAAGGTGAGCATCAACGTCATGAGCCATGATTCGACACGTAGTGATTTCAAGGTAGAAAATCCAACACTCTAAAGTTGGCAACCAGAGCTTTTTTTTGTAGCAGGAGCTCCTTTGCATATTAGGTGACACACCCCTAAGGTAGCCAATCCTCCAAGAGCTTACAGAGCTCTTCTTACAGGAGCTACTTCCTGGGTTTGTAGAAAAATCCGAAAAGTGAAGAAATCCCTTCAAGAATGGTTGAATTCCCCAAAAGCCTTTTGAAACGGCCTCTGCAGGGACCTAACTCCAGGCATCAACAGTGAGAGATTAGAACGTTGTGGGGCAGGGGGGAGGCTTCTAACTGGCTCTGTCAGTCAAAGGGGGGTAGGGGGAGGGCCCTTTCCGGACCTCTTTCGGCCTTGGAGGGAGGGAGGAGGGAGCCTTGGGGCCAGGCCTCACTAGAGTTGCCAGTGCCAGGCTGGGGGATTTCTAGAGATTTTGTGGTGGACTCTAAGGAGGGCTGGGTTTGGAAAGGGAGAGGCCTCAGCAGGGTATAATGCCACAGAGTCCACCCTCCAAAGCAGCCATTTTCTGTAGGGAGATAGACCTCTGCTGTCTAGAGTCCAGTTCCCATTTGGAGGCTGGCAACTCTAGGCCTGGCAGTAGTCTAAGGTTGCCAGGTCCCCCCTGATCTGCATGACTCACCTAGACTCGACTGCTAGCTACCGTTCATCAGCAACCACTCTATGAAAGCCAGTGAGGTGCAGCAGTTAGAGCTTCAAAGTAGGGTCTGCAAGACCCAGGTTCAGATCCCCATCTTGCAGTGAAAGGTGACTGCGTGATTTTGGACCAGTAACAAATATTTCAGCCTAACCAACCTCACAGGGTTGTTGTGCAGATAAAAAGGAGGAGGGAATAATGAAAGCTGCTTTGGTCCCCACTGTGGAGAAAGACTGTAATTTCTCTAGGTAAAGGCTGGGGGTGGAGATGGAAAGCAGAAGACAGAGAGGCAGTTAAAGGTAGGTTGACTGTTGGTTGGGTAGGGTTGCCAACTCCAGGTTGGAAAATCCCTGGACATTTGAGGAGAGGGAGGGATTTGAGGAGGGGAGGAACTTCGGACTAGTGTGATGCCAGATTCCACCCTCCAGCCATTTCCTCCCCGAGAACCACCATTGCCAGCCCCCGGTGAGGACTGGAGATCACCCAGAATTACAACTGTTGTCCAGATGACAGAGATCAGTTCCCCTGGATAAAATGGCTGTTTTGGAGGGTTGCGTCTATGGCATCATACCCTGCTGAGGCTGCTTGCCTCCCCAAGCCTCACTGTCCCAAGGCTCCACCCCCAAATCTCCGGGAATTTCCCAACCTGGAGCTGGCAGCCCTAAGGTGAATTGATCTCTGTAGCTGGGAGATCCGTTGTGATTCCCAGAGCGCTGCCACTGCTGCTGTGGGGGGAGAGGAAGCAGGTGGGTGGCTGAGAGCACTGCCACCACTGTTGCTGCTGCTCTGCGGAGTGGGGGAGGAAGCAGGCAGGAGGCTGGGAGAGTGATGGGGGCAGAAAGAAAGAATGATGGGGTGGGGGGCAGAAAAAGAGAGAAAGGGTGATAAAGTGGGGAGGCAGAAAAACAAAGAGAAAGATGACATCAGAAAGAGAGAGGAAGTCACATGCATGGAGGAGAAATAGAGAGTGAGAAAAGGGGGGCAGAGGGGAGAAATAGTGTGAGAGAGGTAGGGGGTGAGCAGAGGAAGCAAAAATGTGACGAATGAGATAACCATCCCGCAAGTTTCTTGCGGGTCTCCACTTGTATTACTTAATTCCAAATCCAGGAGACCCGAAAATCTCTCCAGTATAGGTTGGATGTACTTAGTATCAAAGTTCCCTCTAAGCTGAGTTAGTGTAAATTAGCTCACAGATTTTTAGCCTACGGCTCACACATTTTTGTCTTAGCTCAGGAAGGATGGCTCCAGAGCAAAGTAATTTATATAGTAGCTAAATTGCTCACTCTCTCCCTCCCCTCTCCTTCCTCCCAAAAATGGCTAGGAAAAGAACCTAAAGCAACTTTCTCTTTTTAAAATGGTTTCTGGGGCAAAAAAGGCTATTCTCTGAGATTATAATCACCTAATGAAATAGAACACTTGAGAAACATTGGTTTTATTTGACTTTGGACTTTATTGAAGCAGCATCATAATTTTCTCTCTCAGGACTATAAGCAAAGCATTTGGAAATACATGATGATCTTGTAAAGGATTATAATTAACTTCATTCTAATACTTTATTGTTTAAAAGAAAAAAAAGAATTGGATCTTACTTTGAATTTATTATACGCCACATTCCCATAACATTTTATTTTCTTTGTTGAAACCACAAAAATTTATTGTGTATTGACTGCACACAAAATAAATGTAGACTTTCTAAAAACCACAAAAATTCACTGTGTTTTGACTCTATTGTATCGTATTGTAGAAAACTGATTAGATTCTCGGCTTAGTTTGGAAGTGTCTCTGTTTTTAATATGAATATAACAGCTATTGTTTTGTAAACATTAGAAGTGGGGTGACTGCAAGGCTTTGCAGAGAAAATAACTTCAGAGATGGTGCTTTTCTAACACATTGTTTTAAAAATGGGCGGCACAGATACATTTCAAAAGGTGCCGGGGATTACATCTTCAGTTATAATGAATCCTCTAGATGTTAAATTATCACAGGTTTCCTCAAAGGATTTCCAGATTTTAACTCAGAATACAGTTATTACTGCTGTCAGAGTGGCAATGGAAGAAGTTTTGGATACTTTTCAAGACAAAATTGAAACTTTACCACAACAAACTGTTGCTAAGAGAGAGGAACTTCAGAAACAATGGAAAGATATACAAAATTCTATGTACACACAAGATATAGAGGAAACCTACAATGAAACTGATATGATCTACAGAACGGACTATGCACCTACAAAGAGAAACAAAACCTTCCAAGATGTGTATTTGAGCTCTTATAAAAGAAACGTAAGCAATGAAACCTTCAAGGAAGGGACTGTTACATCACTTCAGAGAGAGAGAAAAGAAGAATTTGTGGAACTCCAAATCATCTCAAAGATTGACTACAAATGGCTAACACTAAAAGACACCTTCTACACCTACAAGGGAAAAAGACAGAAGCGTGACACTAAAACTAAAGAGAAACCAGAAAACGAAGAGGATGAAGCGCTACAGAAAGGACTAAACATTGTTGAGAGAAATGGTGAAAATCAAAGTGGAATAAGATTCCATGAATGGACTGAAAAGGACAATGAAGCACTAACCTAAAGCCCAATTCAGAAGAAAATAAGACTTATATAGATTTTAAATATAGTTAATTGAAGAATACAACAAAATGCTTACACAAAGTCTGATTTAGTAGTAAAATAATAAGTTAATAGTTATATATGTGCAAAAGATCACAAGATAATATAAGGTGGAAAAATGAAATGTATTTAGATAATGTATGAGGTAGTTTAGTAGTTAAAACAGCGATGTAGAATGGAATACCCCAATTTCATATATGCTTGTATGTGTGTGAAAAATAAAAATGTAATAAGAAAAATTCAGTCCAGGAAGATGCATCGACTTGAGCTTCATTATCAGTTGCGATTCAGCAGTCTCTTTCTAATCTCCCTTTGAAATTCCTTTGTAAGAGCACTGCTAACTCTCACGTCAGCAGCTGAACATTGTGTCAGACTTATTATCAATTTATTCTTTGCATCCTCCTCCACTGGATCCTCCTGGATGGAATGGAGACCGAGGTTTCCTGTCTCATTACCAACGCCAATGCTCCCTCTAAGCTGTTGAGTCTTGTGAGCAAACATTCTACTTTGTGAGCTACTGGCATTAAAGCTGGGAGCGAGCGATTTGGCTGCTGCATAAATTAGTTTGCTCAGGAGCTGTCCTTCTCGAGCCAAGACAGAAATCTGTGAGCCAGGGGCTAAAAAACTGTGAGCTAGCTCACACTAACTCAGCTTAGAGGGAACACTGACCAACGCTGGCATCTCCGTGCCTACTACCCCTCTTACACCTAATTCAATCGAGCCTGCTTCTTGTCATTCATCTGCTATTGCTAGTCAACACCTGAAATCACCCTTACAAAGTTCATATCTCTGGTACCCTCGTGCTACATTTTATGGCATGCATGGTGCGGCCCGACAAAGTGACATTCAAGTCAGATCATGCCCCCGTAACAAATGAGTTCGACACCTCTGATTTAGGCTGAAGACGAAGGAGCCTAGCCTCTGGCACTGGAAGACATTGTTCTGTTCTGACACGGCACACATGAAATGCTGGGAACCTCTCCGGGTAAGCTGAGTCACTCCTCTCTCCACCTCCTTTGGTTGTGTGAGATAAACAACTTGGGAACAGCCAGAAACGGATGGAGCTGATGAACCTGGCAAAGGAGCAACACAGATGTCAACAGAGTGTGAACTGCAACTGAAGCTTTTTCCCACACTCCAGGCATTTTTATTTCTTCTTTCCAGTGTGTGCCCTTCGGTGAGAAGTCAGGTGTGAACTCTGACTGAAGCTTTTCCCACACTGCAGGCATTCATATGGTTTCTCCCCTTTGTGCATTCTTTGGTGAGAAGTCATGTGTGAGCTCTGACTGAACCTTTTCCCACACTCCAGGCATTCATACGGTTTCTCCCCTGTGTGTGTCCTTTGGTGGTAAGACAGACCTACACGCTGACTGAACCTTTTCCCACACTCCAGGCATTCATATGGTTTCTCCCCTGTGTGAATTCTTTGATGGGAAGTCAGACTGGAACTGACAGTGAAGCTTTTCCCACACACCAGGCACTTATATGGTTTCTCCCCTGTGTGTATCCTTTGGTGGGAAGTAAGGCATCCACTGTGACTGAAGTTTTTTCCACACTCGAGGCATTTGTATGGTTTCTCCTTTGTATGTGTCCGTTGGTGGGAAGTAAGGTATCTATTGTGACTGAATCTTTTTCCACACTGCGGGCATTCATATGGTTTTTCCCCCGTGTGGATTTTTCGATGGGAAGTCAGATCAGAACTGCCAGTGAAACTTTTCCCACACTCCAGGCATTTGTATGGTTTCTCCCCTTTGTGTTTTTTCTGATGAACACTAAGGTATGAACTCTGACTGAAGCCTTTCCCACACTCCAGACATTTGTATGGTTTCTCCCCTATGTGAATTTTCTGATGAACACTAAGGTGTGCACTTTGACTGAACCTTTTCCCACACTCCAAGCATTCAAATGGTTTTTCCCCTTTGTGAATTCTTTCATGGGAAGTAAGGCTTCCACTGTGTTTGAAGATTTTCCCACACTCTAGGCATTTATATGGTTTCTCCCCTGTGTGCTTCCTTTGGTGAGAAGTAAGGTTTGCACTCTGACTGAATCTTTTCCCACACTGCAGGCATTCATATGGCTTCTCCCCTGTGTGAATTCTTTGATGGGAAGTCAGCTCAGAACTGCCAGTGAAGCTTTTCCCACACTCCAGGCATTTATACGGTTTCTGCCCTGTGTGTGTCTTTTGGTGGTAAGTAAGGTTTCCACTGTAGCTGAAGCTTTTTCCACACTCCAGGCATTTGTATGGTTTCTCCTTTGTGTGCATCCTTCGGTGGGAAGCAAGGTTTGTCCTATGAGTAAATCTTTTTCCACACTGCAGGCATTCATATGGTTTCTCCCCTGTATGAATTCTTTGATGGGAAATAAGGTGTGCACTGTGCATGAAGCTTTTCCCACACTCCAGGCATTTGTATGGTTTCTCCCCTGTGTGAATTTTCTGATGAACACGAAGGTGTGAACTCTGAGTGAAGCTTTTCCCACACTGCAGGCATTCATATGGTTTCTCCCCTGTGTGTGTCCTTCGGTGGGAAATAAGGTGTGAACTCTGACTGAAGCTTTTCCCACACTGCAGGCATTCATATGGTTTCTCCCCTTTGTGAATTCTTTGATGGGAAGTCAGACTGGAACTGTGACTGAAACTTTTCCCACACTTCAGGCATTTATATGGTTTCTCTCCTGTGTGTATCCTTTGGTGGGAAGTAAGGTGCTCACTGTTAATGAAGCTTTTCCCACACTCCAGGCATTTGTATGGTTTCTCCCCTTTGTGAATTTTCTGATGAACACGAAGGTGTGAACTCTGAGTGAAGCTTTTCCCACACTGCAGGCATTCATATGGTTTCTCCCCTTTGTGAATTCTTTTATGGGAAGTCAGACTGGAACTGTGACTGAAGCTTTTCCCACACTGCAGGCAGTCATATGGTTTCTCTCCTGTGTGTATCCTTTGGTGGGAAGTAAGGTGTTCACTGTTAATGAAGCTTTTCTCACACTCCAGGCATTTGTATGGTTTCTCCCCTGTGTGAATTCTTTGATGGGTAGTGAGGCTTTGTTTTCTTCCAAAACTTCTTTGACACACCGGGCATTCATATATTTCCTTTCTGCTACACATCATTCGTTGAATATTAGTAACTGATATTTCAGTGAAACATTCCCTGTTTGCAGCGCACTCATTCCCGTTGTCTCCTTGACATATTTTTTGCTGGAGAGAGTCGTCCCCCTCTAAAAGTCTGCAATTACTCCTCCCTTTAGGTGGGCCCTCTCCCTCCTCTTTCCTCGACGCATCCAAATATTCAAAGTTCTCTTGCACAGGTGAGTGTGTGTCTTCGTTCTCCATCAGTGAAAGTTCTTCTGCTTCATCCGCTGACGGCCACATGTCTCCTGCTAAAAGAAAGGGATACCTGGTGTGATGCTATGACACTGTCCACAAATACCTAATTTTGACTTCAGTAGGACCTAAAGACTGACAAGATCTCCCAGGTATAAGCCTTTGCGAGTTAAGGTTCCCTTCGCCATATTTAATTCAGTCTTTATATCCCAGACAGAGGGTGGAAGGGGTGCTGCAGGGGTACTGTAAGATTAGAATAAAGGAGAAATGCTTAGAGGCAGAACAGAAATGCTTAGGGGCAGAAAATCCCTGTTCAGCCCTGGGGGATCCGCTGTTCCAGATCAGAAGAGAAGAAGAGAGAAGAGATGGGACTTATACCCCACCCTTCAGCCTTCGCCCTCACTTTAAAAAGTATTCTAAAGCAGGGGTGTCAAAGATACGGCTTGTGGGCTGGGACTGGCCCATAGAGGGCTCTTATCTGGCCTGCGAGCCCCTGGTGCGAGGGGGGAAGGTAGAAGGCTCGGGGGGGGGGAGCAGGGGCTCTGAAGGTCTCCGGTTGCACCTGCGAAGTGATCGAGCATTGACGTCTCTGTCAGTACTAGTCTCGCAGAAAGGGATGAAAGGAAAGAGAGAGAAGGTAGAGAAGTGGGACACGGGGCAAAAGTGTGTTCAAGTCAATGAAAAGTTTCTTCCTTCCTCATCTGCCTCACCACAAATGACCCCAAGAAGAAGCAGAAGAAGCAGACTGGATTTATGCCCCACCCTTCACTCCGAGTCTCAGAATAGCTTACAAACTCCTTTCCCTTCTCCTCCGCACAACAGACACCCTCTGAGGTAGGTGGGGCTGAGAGAACTCTAACACAAACTGCTCTTTCAGGAACAGCTGTGCCAGAGCTTGTGACTGACCCAAGGTCACATCAGCAGGTGCAAGTGGAGGAGTGGGGAATCAAACCCGGTTCTCCCAGATTAGAGTCCGCACACTTAACCACTACACCAAACTGGCTCTGGAAGTTTTTAAAGAAGTAGAGCACAAGACCCCCGCCCCCAAGTAAATCCTGCCCTTCTCTCGTCTGGAGGAGAACACACACACGCACCAGGGGACAAAGAGTGGCGGCTGATCCCAACTCACTACGCTTGTTCACGTGTGCAACATACAGCATATGGAGAAGGGCAGGGTGAAGGGGAAACAAAGGGGGGATGAGAATGAGGCGCCACTACAGGACATAAACCAAGAGGAAGGACCGCGGAAGCAAAGGAGCTGCGGGGTCTTCTCTATTGTGTCCGAGGTGCTCTATGAAAATAGCCAAATGGAAAGCTGGGGCGTGTGTGTTAGGGTTATTTTCTTAATAAATTTCACAAAAGACACTTCCTGTCTGTCGTCTGCGCAGCCCCGAGAGGGTTCCGACTCTGGCATAGTTAGGAGTGTGATCCCTTAGCTTGCACACCTATTAAGCAAACTGCCTCTTCGCCAATTCCCCCCATCATAACTCAAATAAGAGACCCACGATATTGTGCCTAACGTCTAATCTGGAAGAATCAGGTTTGATTCCTCACGCCTCCATGTGCAGCTGCTGGTGTGACTTTGGGTCAGTCGCAAGGTCTTTCAGAGCAGTCCTCGAAAGAGCTCTCTCAGCCCCGCCTACCTCACAGGGTGTCTGTGGTGGGGAGGGGAAGGGAAAAGGAGATTGTGAGTCGCTCTGAGACATGGCCTGGCCTGAAAAAGTGGCATTTATAGAAGATCCGGCCCTTGAAACAAACAAGTTCAACGCCTCTGTAAAAGGGTCAAGGGTACATTCAAAAAGCTGACCCAAACGCAGAAGTGAGACTGCGACATCTGAATCGACAGTGGGCCGGTCTGCCTGATCCTCCAATATGACCCATCACTGCTATGTCCCTGCTCCCTTCCCCCACACGGAGATCTGCTGTGTAGACTCCCCTTGCTAAGACCCCTCCTGCACATATCTCAGGGTACAAAAACCGCTTCTGGTAGGCAGATCCAGACAACAAGCAATCGGCTATTAATTGGAAGAGGTGAATCCTGACCAGGGTTTAAATATATCCTGGGAAAGTCAGGACTAGGGGTGTGCATAGGGGGGAAAAATCGGCATTTTTCGGGTTCGGTAAACCAAGCCCGAAAAATATTGGTATGTACCGATATGCCCGAATCCCAATATAAGTAAGATATTGGGTTCGGGAAAAATTGGTACCGCCGAATATATTCGGTGTTATTATACCCTATGGGTAAAGTCTCCATAGAGTATAATGGCACTGGAGCCTTTCCTTCCCTGGTGCCCTTTGGTCCGTTTCACTCTCCACAGATCAGCTGAGGAGTGAAACTGACCAGAGGGAGCAGCTGGGTGGCTGAGGAAGGGAAGACTCAGGGGGGAGGCATGTTTAAAGGCCCCCCTCCCTTCCCCCGGCTGCCTGCATGCCTCCCCAAATCGGTTTCCCTACAGCTGCGGGGCACCTGGGGCAGTCAAGGGAAGGTAGTTTAAGCTGCCTTCCTTCCAGAGATTTGCTTCCCCAGATACCCTGTGGCTGCGGGGCTCCTGGAGAAGCTGAGAGATGGCAGTTTAAACTACCTTCCCTCCAAGCCTTGGCTTCCCCAGGCTCTCTGCGGCTGCCAGTTTAAGCTGCCTTCCCTCCAGAGATTGGTCAGTTTAAACTTCCTTCCCTCCCAACCAGGGCGCCTGGGGAAGGCAACGGAAGGCAGAAGGAAACAGCCTCTTATCCTGGGTTGAAGATCTACAAGCACCATTTCAGCAGCTCCAATTCATTCAAGCTCTTTTGAGGGGAAACTCAAAGTGTGAGGATAAACAAGGGCACAGAAATTTACCAGCCATTCCAAGGAAGCACGGGCAACACATGGGCCCAAGACAGAGATCTAACCCCGTACCTGCCAATCCCTCCTCTTCATCGGAGTCCAGGAGAAACAGCCCTTCCTCTTCTTCCAGCCAGGATATGAGGTCAGGTTTGTCAACCAGAGGTCCTGTTTACCAGGGGAGAAAACCACAAAATTAGACCTCTTCTATATGCCCACAAATTCAACAATTCCAAGCCAGGTGTATAGTATGGGGTGACAGCTCATTCCTCTTTTGTTATCCCAAGACTCTGAAGGAGCATGGATCGGTGGCCATGCACACACATACACCCATCCCTGGGCCTCTTGGAACCTCAGCCCCTGGCACCTCCTTTGATGCCCTCTCATGTGGTTCAGGCCCAGAATTGGCTGGCGGGGGCTCCCTCTCTGCAAGGAGAGTGCAGGACTCTTCCCACGTCAGAGGGAGGATGAGATCAGCCACTGGGACCAGGGCAAACAGCCTGGCCACGTCCTTCTTTCTGAAGAAGAACAGGATCCTCACCCAGGGAGGCCACATTCCCAAAATTCTCCAGCATGACTTCTTTGTATAGAGCTCTCTGGGCTGGGTGCAGCAGGGTCCACTCCCCCGGGGTGAAAGACACGGCCACCTCTTCAAAGGACACTCTGGCCTGCAAGGAGGAGGAGACAGTGGCCGATTAACCATTAAGCAGCCACAAAGTTGGGAAAGGGGTGAAAAAATGTAGAAAAATGCCTTCCAGGACATGAATATTGGGACTTTGATGCATTTAACGTGTGAAATATTAAAACAGATGTCGTACTGCTTTTTTGTAGAACTTTTATGAAGCCAAAGCTTGGCTTAGTACAGTATATTGTGTTATCGTACGAATACTTTTGTGTATTGCTGCAACCTGGATTGTGTACTGTGTATCTGGTCACAATTCACAAACTCCCTTCCCTTCCCCTCCCCACAACAGAAGCCCTGTGAGGTCGGTGGGGCCGAGAGAGCTCTAACAGAAACGGCTCTTTTTCAAGAACGGCTGTGCCAGAGCTTGTGACTGACCCAAGGTCATCCAGCAGCTGCGAGTGGAGGAGCGGGGAATCAAACCTGGTTCTCCCAGATTGGAGTCCGCGCACTTAACCACTACACCAAACTGACTGAAGAAAGCATCCCTTACTGCATGTCTCCCCAATGTCCCCCCCCATACCTGAGCCGGCTGCATGGTGGCTCGTTTCCTTTCAGCGCCGAGAGATGGTAGAGAAAGCATCCGGGGTGTATCTCCACTCCTGCCTGGGAGGGAGAGAAAGAAAAAGGGTGGGAAACCGTTCCTACTTCATGCACATTTTCTGTACCAGTCCTTGGGAGTGAACCTCTCTCCAGATTGGATTCAGGGCACAATTCAGGATACTAGATTCGATCTGTCAAGGCTCAGGAGAATTTGGACCCACATCTTTCCCCTCAACTGGCCATTCTATATAGGGGGGAGGGAGCAGTCCCAGGCTCATAGCTAACATGGGGCCCGACCCTCTAGTTTTCTTCTGGGCCCCCTCCCTCCTGGGCTGGCCCAAAATTGAATTAATGTAGTTCACTTTGATTGAATTAGCTGTGCCCCCACAAAAAACCCTCGCTATGGGGAGGAGTGGTCCTGCCTTCCTTATCCATTCATCCCCTCCTCCCCTGGAAATGCTTCATCACAAACTCTGCCAACGGGTTCCTGGGAGACGCGTCCTTTCCCATGCCTGAAGCCACACCCCTCCCTCCTCATTTCCAAGGGAGGTCAAGACCCTCCTGCCTCCCCCCCCACCCTTTTAGGAAAATGTGCTAGGAATGAGGTGGGAGAGCCCTGCTGGGCTGGAATACCCAACTCGAGGCGGCAGGTGAGAGACGCCAGCTTGGAATTCATTTCTCCCCGCACACAGAAAACTAGCCCTGCAGGGGAAAAAGTTTTTGCATTCTCTGCCCAGGCTGGCCATGACGCTTTTCTGTAGCAGGGAGATTTCAGGAGAGGGAAACCTCCCAAAACGTGTTCCTCCGCCTGCAGTCTCAAGTGAAGCTGCCTAGAATCCATGCGTGGAGACAGCAGGAGGAAAGAGCACAAATGAGCCCTGTCCGTTCCATCGGATTACGTCTTTCTTGCCACAGAGGGACAGGTTTCCCTGCACTGCGCAGGCCCCAGAGTCCCTGCAGTGTCCCCCCCCAACAGTGGACTGTTCCAGAGTTTTTAAGAAACATCAGTTCGATATTAATATATTGGTATAGCCAGATAGATGTGTGGTTATACTGATACACTAGTCGTAGAATGACGGAGTTGGAAGGGACCTCCAGGGTCATCTAGTCCAACCCCCTGCACAATGCAGGGAATTCACAAACACCTCCTCCACACACACCCCCAGGGACTCTTGCTCCATGCCCAGAAGTGGCAAAAAACCTCCAAGATCCCTGGCCAAACTGGCCTGGAGAAAACTGCTTCTTGACCAATGCTTTCTCTAAGCTGTGGAGTCTTGTGAGCAAAAAGTTCTACTTTGTGAGCTGCTGGCATTAAAGTTGGGAGTGAGCAATTTGGCTACTGCATCAGTTAGTTTGCTCTGGAGCCGTCCCTTCCCGAGCTAGGACAAAAATGGGTGAGCCGGAGGCTAAAAAACTGCAAGCTAGCTCACACTAGCCCAGCTTAGAGGGAACACTGTTACTGACCCTAACTGGCAGATTTTTTAGAAAAACAACTACGCAAGACTGATGGTTCCAGGTGGTCAGCCATGTTGGTCTGAAGCTGCAGAACAAATTTAGAGTCCAGTGGCACCTTTAAAAGGTTTATTCAAAGCTATGCTTCCTCTTAAGGTGCTGCGGTGGCTCAAGTGGTTAAGACACTGAACTGCAGGCTGTGGAAGGTCAGTAGTTCAGCAGTTCGAGACCCGGGTGCCGCATGACAGGGTGAGCTCCTGTCTCTAGTTCCAGCTCCTGCCAACCTAGCAGTTTGAAAGCAAGAAATTGCAAGTAGATAAATAGGTACCACTTCAGTGGGAAGGTAACAGCGTTCCGTGCACCTTGGTGTTTAGTCATGCCGGCCACATGACCACGGAAACGTCTTCGGACAGCGCTGGCTCTTCGGCTTTGAAACGGAGATGAGCACCGCAACCCTAGAGTCGGATTCGACTGGCTTTCGAGCAAGGGAACCTTTACCTTTACCTTTTTATGCTTCCTCTAAGCTGTGGAGTCTTGTGAGCAAAAATCCTACTTCGTGAGCTCCTGGCATTATAGTTGGGAGTGAGTGATTTGGCTACTGCATAAATTAGTTCGCTCTGGAGCCATCTCTTCCCGAGCTAGGACACCAATGTGTGAGCCGGAGGCTAAAAAACTGTGAGCTAGCTCACACTAACTCAGCTTAGAGGGAACACGATGAGTTCGTGTGCATGCACACTTTGAAAAGGTGCCACAGGGAACTGGAATAAACCTTGGCTGGTCTCAAATGTGCCACCGGACTCTAAATATGTTCCAACACAAAACTGACTCACACGCCCCACAACCCAGGGAAGGAAAAACAGCTGCCATTGGGGAATGGAAATGGCAGCCATCCCACATTCCTTGTGAGGTGCAATTTCACCCCAAAACAGCTTTGGGCGAGATGGCAGAAAAGCCAGAGGAAACTCCGGCAGATGCCCAGGCGCTGCAGACAGGGTGCTGTGTGGAAGCGGGAAAGGTGAATCCCCAAACCATCAGACCCAGATCAAATCACCTGCGAGAGACATGCTGACCCTCCTCCTTCCATTTCCCCAAGACAAATTTGGGCATTTTCACACATGCTAAATAATGCAGTCTCAATCCACTTCAGCGACCATTTGCACATAGATTTTTCCCATTTCATGCAGTAGAACCCAGTTGCAAAATGCATTGAAAGTGGACTGAAACTGCATTATTTAGTGTGTGCGAAAGTTTCCAAAAGTTGCACAGTATTGATGCTTGAAGAGGAAGACTTCCTCCGAAAATCCCCTCCCACCTTTTCACTCTTCAGATTCTGTTTCTGGGGGGGTCTTCGGAGGGGTCCAGTGACTCCCTTAGCCCCTCCCCAGCTCCCCTCAGCCTTTCCCGCAGCCCCCACCCCCAAAAACCCTCCCCTCCTCAGCCAGCCTTCCTCCCTGATCTGCTCCCTCCTTCTTCCCTGCCCCAAATCTCACCCCCACTCCTTCCTAGGTGTACCTCTGAAAGTCACTTGAAATGCATCCGATCTCCAAAGGTACCGGATTCGGATCCTGCGCTCGAGTCCGCCGGAGGAACCTCGTGGCTCTGCACAAAGGGGACGAGAAGCTCTCGGTGGGGCAGGAGTGGGGAGTCCCCAGGGAGGCAGGGAAAAAATTGGGAGTGGGTGGGCGAGTGCTCCCTTTCCCCCCTGCTACATCCCCCCTCCTTTCCCTCTGCCTTGGGGCCTTGCATTGCAGCCCCCCACCCATATTCCTCCCCCCAAAGCCTCTCCCAGCTCACCAGATGCCTTTCCCAGCCGTGCAAAACCCACGAAATTCACAAGCACGCTTGGCTACAAAGGGCGGAAGAGGAAACGGCTCCTCCCCCTTATAGCCTCTTCCCCACCATTTGCTTCTCTAGGACTGCGGCTCTCTCTCGCTCTCTTTAACCCTTCCAAGACAGATCCAGCAGGCAGTGGGCTGCTGCTTTTTCTTCTTCCGTTTTGTTGACATCTGTCCCCCCCTCCTCCAGCACCCATGCCAAGAGGTGTTAGATCCACGTGGGCAGCCCGGTGGGTCTGAAGCGACAGAACAAATTTTTGAGTCCAGTGGCGCCTTTAAGACCAGCAAAGCTATAGTCAAGGTGTGAACTTTGGTGTGCACGCACACTTAAGAACATCAGAGAAGCCAATGCTGGATCAGGCCAGTGGCCCATCCAGTCCAACACTCTGTGTCATGCAGTGGCCAAAAATACCAGGGGCCATGCCACCATCAGGAGGTCCACCAGTGGGGCCAGGACGCTAGAAGCCCTCCCACTGTTGCCCCCCCCCCAGCACCAAGATATATAGAGCATCACTTGCCCCAAACCGAGAGTCCCCATCTATACCTTGTGGCTAATAGCCACCGATGCACCTCTGCTCCAGCTGTTTAGCCAATCCCCTCTTGAAGCCGTCCATGCTTGTAGCTGCCACCACCTCCTGCAATTCCATGTGTTAATCACACTTTGGGTGAAGAAGGACTTCCTTTTCTCTGTTCTAAGCCGACCGCTCAGCAATCTCATTGCATGCCCACAAGTTCTTGTATTGTGAGAAAGGGAGAAAAGTACCTCTTTCTTTACCTGCTCTATCCCACACATAATCTTATAAACCTCAATCATGTCATTCCTCCAAGGTAAAGAGGGCAACCCTACATGTAGGTGACATCTTACATGGCTATAGAGGTCCCAAGGGGACATTTTTATCCAGGTCTCTTGGCAGTCGTAATTATGGGGTCAAGGGGGATGAGTCCCAAGAAACGTTCCCTCTAAGCTGCGGATTCTTGTGAGTAAGAATTCTACTTTGTGAGCCACTGGCATGAAAGTTGTGAGCCACCGATTTAACTACGACACAAATTAGTTTGCTCTGGAGCCATCCCTTCCTGAGCTAGGACAAAAATCTGTCAGCTGGAGGCTAAACAACTGTGAGCTAGCTCACACTAACTTGGCTTAGAGGGAACACTGGTCCCAGGGTATGGGATGCTGAAGACCTGCCAACTTTCAGTGCCCGCCCAACATCCAGGCATTCCCCATCATGAACATAAATTAAACTTGAGCAGCTGTACTAGTTAGATGGTTATTACTTCAATGCACTGTATCTTAATCCAGATTTATGAAGCTTATTCTTCTCCCCACTGTGTAATAACAGTTCTAACTTTAACCACAGGCACTGCACAGTAACGTCATATGATAGTGGAATCTATTCCAATTGGGTTAGTGTCGACCTGTAAAACCACATACCAAGTTCCCATGTGCCATTTTGAAAATAATAAAACTCTGCTCCTTTGCGGTCTGGACCTGTGTCCACCGCAGGACCTCAAAGAAAAGGCACATGTTGGAATAAAAATGGCTTTATTCTTTAAATACATTGTTTTCTGATAATAAACTCACATGGAAAAGGTGCAGAAAAGGGCAACTAAAATGATTAAGAGGATGGAACACCTTCCCAATGAAGAAAGTGTAAAGGGTTTAGGGCCCCTTGGCTTGGGGTGACATGATAGGGATTAACAAAATTAAGCGTGGGATAGAGAAGAAGAAGAGGAGGAGGAGGAGGAGGGAGAGATTGGATTTATACCCCGTCCTTTGCTACCCAAAGGCGTCTCAGAGCAGCTTACAATCTCCTTTCCCTTCCTCTCCCCACAACAGACACCTTGTGAGGTAGGTGGGGCTGAGAGAGCTCTTTCGAGGACTGCTCTAGAGAGAACAGCTCTGAAAGAACTTTGTGACTGACCCAAGGTCACACCAGCAGCTGCATATGGAGGAGTGGGGAATCACACCCGGTTCTCCCAGATAAGAGTCCACGCTCTTAACCACTACACCGAAGGTAGAAGGTAGAGAAAGATTTTCCTCCTTTTCTCGCAATACAAGAACTTGTGAGCACTCAATGAAATTAATGAGCAGTAGGCTCAGAACAGATAAAAGGAAGTACTTCTTCACCTAAAGAGTAATTAACAATGCGGCAATTCACTACCGCAGGAGGTGGTGGCAGCTACGAGGACAGACAGCTTCAAGAGGGGATTGGATAAACATCCGGAGCAGTGATCCATCAGTGGCTATTAGCCACAAGGTATTGATGGAACACTCTGTCTGGGGCAGTGATGCTCTGTATTGTTGGTACTTGGGGGTAAGAGTGGGAGGGTTTCTGGAGTTCTGTCCCCTCCCCCCATCGGACCTCCTGATGGCACCTGGGTTTTGGCCACTGTGTGTCACAGAGTGTTGGAATGGATGGGCCACTGGCCCGATCCAACATGGCTTCTCTTATGCTCTTATCTGTCAGACAGTTACAGAATCAACTTGAGAAGGAGATGATTTTAAAATAATAGTCACTGCATATTATTGATAAAACTGAAGGCCAAAGATGTTGTGTCGCATAGCACACATACACTATTTTCATAATGAATCTCACAACATTTGCATTCATGCCCCCTGTTCGGTGTGACTCCTCGTGAAGAAACCAAGATGGCGGATCCTATTAACCAGTCGAGTGGGTGCTAATTAGAGATATTCTTATCTTCCGACTGAATCCAGCTATAGAGCCCTTCCAAGCCTTTCCAAGTCCAGCTGCCCATACAATATTAGTTTCTTTTCTCAAAGGCCAATTAGTGTGAACATGGGAAGGATGCATTAAAGGAAAGAGCTAACAATTACGTTCTTCAGTGGAACGAGCTGAAGATCGAACGGAGACAGCTGCAAATCAAGAGTCCAAACTAGCGACCCTCGATTAAAAAAAAACCCCAAAGCCAAAAAACTTGCAATTATGTTCTTAGGACTGAAGCGACAGTCCACAGTAAAAGGGAATATGAACTTTCTTTGCGATGTGAAGAACTCCTGTGGTCTTATCTGCCCATCTCAAAATGGCTGCCACATAGTGTTGGGCAAGGCTCTTTTTGTAGCAGGAGCTCCTTTGCATATTAGGCGACACCCCCTAATGTAGCCAATCCTCCAAGAGCTTACAGAGCTCTTCTTACAGGGGCTACTGTAAGCTCTTGGAGGATTGGCTACATTATGGGTATGTCGCCTAATAGGCAAAGGAGTTCCCTAATGTAGCCAATCCTCCCAGAGCTGACAGAGGTCTTCTTAGGGGCTACTGTAAACTCTTGGAGGATTGGCTACATTGGGGAGGGGGTTGCCTAATATGCAAAGGAGTTCCTGCTACAAAAAGAGCCCTGGTGTTGGGAAATATCTCTCAGTAAATATCTCTAACCAGAGATTTGGGGGGTGGCTGGGAAATAGCTGGAGATTTCTTGGGAGGGGCTCTCCCTCCCGCAAGATTTATCTCCCTGGCTCAGCTGGAGGGTCCTTTAAATCTCACAGGAGGGTAGGGTAGGGGTGGCCGCGGGTGGTCATTGTTAGGGGTGGGGCTTGGGGCAGGGATGTCCCCAGTGTGACGTCCTACTGGAATGCCCCCCAAATTCCCTTACCGGGGACGAGGCCAGACCTGGCAACCTGGTGACAGGTGCTGCTGAAACAATGTTATTTTAATCTCCATGGTTAATCGGCTCTCCAGTAGCCATGCAGAAGCTCTGTTGGGTAAGAGCCCCATGTGGCCCCATCCATTTTGTAAAAATGCCTGGCAGGTGCCAGGAAAGGTGTCGATGAACACCATGGTGCCCACCAGCCCTGCCTTGGGGTCCCTTCTGTCGGTTGGTTGACACTGGCTTGGAGTTATAGTGTGGAATGTGTGGGCTGCCCCATGAGTACCCAGCTGCTTTCTCCCGCGGCTGTTTGTCTCTAGCTGTCTTCCTTATCTTGGCCACGTGCATCCTGTATTTCATTATTCTCTTCTCAGGAAGGATCCTGGAACCAACGCCTGGCGCCCTACATGGCCCCAACCCCCGCCCATGATGGTGGATGGACAGCCACATTTTGAAGTTGCGCAAATTCTGGACTCTCGCTTAAAGCACGATCACTCGTACTATTTGATTGAGTGGGTGGACTTTGGTCCGGAACACTGGGAATGGGTTAAAGCCTCTGATATAACCGCCCCCCGTTTGGTCCGCCTCTTTCACTTCCACTACCCCAACAAGCCATGGGGAGGGGCCTTGGGGGGGCGGGATATCAGCTGACACTGGCATGGAGTTATAGTGTGGAATGTGTGGGCTGCCCCATGAGTACCCAGCCGCCCTGCTTTCTCCCGCGGCTGTTTGTCTCTAGCTGTCCTCCTTATCTTGCCCATGTCCTTGAAGCGCTCAGCTCCTTGGGCGTGAAGCGTCTCTTGTCTCCCGCTCACCTCTGAACCGTTAACCATTTCCCCACGCTAGATTCTACCTGCTTATTGGCCTCCAGGTATCAGGGGGTCTTGTATGAATTGAGTATAACTATTTTGGCCATTTTGTACACCTCGTTCCTGCCTCAAGAGTTCATGATGTCTCCACCTCTCTGATCAATAAAACTGAACCTGCTTAAGGACTGGTGATTGAACCTGGGTTATTGGGGAACCTGACACCTTGCACTGGGATATTTAGAATGTGGACATTCCTCCTTCGCCTAGTCCAAGATCTCCTGAAAGAGCCAAGCAGAGTCTGCTGCGTATATCTCCAAAGTATCTTTTTCTGGAATTGCTTTGCTGCTGTGTAGCTCACAATGAGGAAAGAATCCCGCTCTCAGTAAATAAAGATGGGAATGCTATTTTTCTGGACTCTCAGGAGACACCGTTGGGACCAGTTTCTCCTTTTGGGTTTTCTTCCCCCCCTTGTCCACGTTTCCAGTGTGAGAGATGTGAAACCGGATATCATAACTCCTTCACACCATCTTATTGGGCACAATCAGGAGAAAAAAGGATCCCCCGAGGTCCAGGTCTCACAGCTACAGTGAAATGATAGTTTTTTAAAAAGCTCGTCCTCCCTTCTGAATTCTAATCCCGCTCTGCCTTCCGTTATTTCGTTAGAAACCACTCTCTTGGAACTGAAATTTACTTGAAACCTCCGCCGTGGAAAGGACATCATGGAAGTAATTTTCTTATAGAAAACTTGGAGGCGTAGCATGATTTCTATAGGATTTCTTTCCTCCTTCAATAAGGGTGAACTATTCCGCTCAGGAAAAAAAGTTCATTTTGAGCCAGCTACAGGTTTGATATTGAATTCTCAATGAGCAGGAAGACGCCGGACCTTGGGACTGGAAAATAGATTATAAATAAAATAATCATTACTGGTGCTGAGATATTTAAAGCTCCAATCCAAAACACGGTTACTAGGGAATACGTCCCACTGTCTTTTGGTGAGAATTACTTCTGAGTCAACAAGCATGAGGCCGTACTGGCTTTCTCAGGGGGACGTTGCTTTGCACAGCTTGAAGTAACTCATTTCAAAGATTTGTCAGGGCCTGAACGAAAGATGAATCTCAGTTTGAATGATTACACTGAAGATAGGGGATGCGATGGCTCAAGTAGTTAAGACGCTGAACTGCAGACCGAAAGGTTGGTAGTTCAGCAGTTCGAGACACGAGTGCCGTGTGACGGAGTGAGCTCCCATCTCTGGTCCCAGCTCCTGCCAATCTAGCAGTTTGAAAGCAAGAAACTGCAAGTAGATAAATAGGTACCACTTTGGTGGGAAGGTAACAGCGTTTCGTGCACCTCGGCATCTAGTCATGCCGGCCACATGACCACGGAAATGTCTTTGGACAGCGCTGGCTCTTCGGCTTGGAAACGGAGATGAGCACCGCATCCCTAGAGTCAGATTCGACTGGCTTTCGAGCAAGGGAAGTCTTTACCTTTACCTTAAACTGAAGATATGTCAGAGTTAAATTCTCTCTGGCCTGTTTTTTTTTTTAAATTGGAGAATCTCAAGCTCCTAAAAATTGACTACTGTGTTGTTTCCCCTAGGGTTGCCAGGTCTGGGCTGGAAAATACCTGGAAGCTGATCTCTGTCAGCTGGAGATCAGTTGTAAAACGGAAGATCCCCAGGCCCCACCTGGAGGCTGGCAAGCCCGGACTCATGGGGCATGACCAAGTGATGTCACAGGGTGAGGCTTGGTGGTCATAGGGCGGGGCCTGTGATGTCACATCGAATAGCGGTACTAATGGCAGCACTTCCTGCATGGCGATGGTAGGAAACTGCTCACTGCTTAGGCAGACAAGTGCATTTGGACTGTAGGGAGGTGGGCATACCAGAAATACGCCAGTTTCCTTTCAAAACCACCACAACAGGGTAGTGTTCTTAGGAAAGCCAAAGATCACATGCCATTGGAAGCAGGGGCATCATCTGAAAAAAAAGATTACTTTAGGGTTGCCAGCCTCCAGGTGGGGCCTGGAGATCTCCCACTTTTGGTGTAATGGTTTGCTGTAGTGGTTAAGTGCATGGGCTCTAATCTGGGAGAACCGGGTTTGATTCCCCACTCCTCCACTTGCAGCTGCTGGATGACCTTGCTGGATGACCTTGGGCAAGCCATAGTTCTGGCACAGCTGTTCTTGAAAAAGAGCAGTTTCTGTCAGAGCTCTCTCAGCCCTACCTACCTCACAGGGTGTCTGTCGTGGGGAAGGGAGGAGAAGGGAGTTTGCAAGCCGCTCTGAGACTCCTTTGGGTAGCGAAGGGTGGGGTATAAACCCAATCTCCTCCTCCTCCTCCTCCTCCTCCTCCTCCTCCTCCTCCTCCTCCTCCTCCTCCTCCTCCTCCTCCTCCTTCTTCTTCTTCTTCTTCTTCTTCTTCTTCTTCTTCTTCTTCTTCTTCTTCTTCTTCTTCTTCTTCTTCTTCTTCTTCTTCTTCTTCTCCTCCTCCTCCTCCTCCTCCTCCTCCTCCTCCTCCTCCTCCTCCTCCTTCTCCTCCTTCTTCTTTAACAGTTGATCTCCAGACAAGAGATTGCCCCCTCGAGAAAATGGCTGCTTTAGACCATCCTGAGGCCCCTCCCCCCAAACCCTGCCATCTCCTGGATCCTCTCCCAAAGTCTCCAGGTATTTTCCAACCCAGACCTGGAAACCCCGTGGAGCACTGGGAAATCCTGTGAGGCAGGGGAACGGGGGTTCCGGGCCATGAGGTGGGGGGAGAGGAGGGAAGAAGGGCCGAAACCATGCCAGAGAAAGGCGTCATTTGCCAAAGGCCTCAACAGGTCTGGAGCGTGGGGCGGGGGGGACTTCATCCTTTCTTTTAATGTTCGTTTTTCTGCTGCACCCCAGTGGGGGGCCTGGGCCATGAGTGACAGTGCATATGCCCCTAAGCGCCCCGCCGTGGTTCAGCGCCTGATTGGAAGGGCTTCGGCCGTAGCTGACGGAAGAGTTCCAGGATCGTGACCGCTGCATTATCATTTCTAATTCTCTGCCCCCCAAGGGTCGGGAGTTTAAGAAGCCCGTCGTAAATGCCAGTGAATGACGGGCAGCGAATATTTCGTGCTCTTGGCTGATAGTCAAATGTCACCCCTAATTTCCATAGTTTGCCGGGGAGTGACATTTTGAATGATAACAGACTGCCCTGTAGCTGAAATAAGACCTGCTGTGCTATCACTGCCGAGCCTTTACTGGAGACCAAAGGAGCCATTTCAATAGATGGTTTCGCATCCCCCCGGTAGGGATTCCACCCTCCAGGGAGGGCCAGGAGATCTACTGGAATTACAGCTGGCCTCCAGGTAATAGAGATCAGGTTCCCTGGAGAAAATGGCTGCTTTGAAGGGTGGACTCTGTGGCATTGTGACCCTGCTGAGGCCCCTCCCCTCCCCAAACCCCGCCCTTCTCAGGCTCCACCCCCAAATCTCCACATCTTTCCCTACTCAGTGCTGCCAACCCTTTTTCCTATCTACCTGTCAAAGAGCAGCATTTTTACCAGGGAAGGAGGAGGAAGACGAAGAGGAAGAAGAGGAGGAGGAGGAGATTGGATTTATACCCCACCCTTCACTACCCGAAGGAGTCTCAAAGTGGCTTACAGTCCCCCTCCCTCCCCCTCCCCACAACAGACACCCTGTGAGGTAGGTGGGGCTGAGAGAGCTCTTTCCAGAACTGCTTGTGAGAGAACAGCTCCGAGAGAACTTGTGACTGTCCCAAGGTTACACCGGCAGCTGCATGTGGAGGAGTGGAGAATCAAACCCAGTTGTCCCAGGTTAGAATCCGTGCTTGTAACCATTACAGCAAACTGGCTCTTGGAAGAAGAATCAAGGAACCTCATGGCACTGTTGGTTAAGACTCAGATGGGGCTTATACCCCTTAATAAAGTTTTGTACATGGAAGACTAAACCCAGCAAACAAGAAGATGCTCTGTCAATTGTGGATGAGGGACTGCCAGCCTTCAGGTGGGCCCTGGAGATCTCCTGGAGATCACAGAAATCAGTTCTGCTGGAGACAATGGCTGCTTCGGAGGGTGGAGTCTATGGTATCCTACTCAGCTGAGCTCCCTCAGAGAAAGCCAGTTTGGTGTAGTGGTTAGGAGCATGGACTGGTTTGATTCCCCACACCTTCACATGCTCCTGCTGGTGTGACCTTGGGTCAGTCACAAGTTCTTTCAGAGCTGTTCTCTCAAGAGCCATTCTCGAAAGAGCTCTCTCAGCCCCACCTACCTCACAGAGTGTCTGTTGCGAGGAGAGGAAGGGAAAGGAGATTGTAAACCAGAGCCAGTTTGGTGTAGTGGTTAAGTGCATGGACTCTAATCTGGGAGAACCGGATTTGATTCCCCACTCCTCCACTTGCACCTGGCTGGATGACCTTGGGCAAGCCGTAGTTCTGATAAGAGCTGTCCTTGAAAAAGAGCAGTTTCTGTCAGAGCTCTTTCAGCCCCACCTCCCTCACAGGGTGTCTGTTGTGGGGAGGGGAAGGGAAAGGAGATTGTAAGCCACTCTGAGACTCCTTCGGGTAGTGAAGGGCGGGGTATAAATCCAATCTCTTCTTCTTCTTCTAAACTGCTCTGAGACTCCGAGTGACGGGCAGGATATAAATCCAGTCTCCTCCTCCTCTTCTTCTTCTCCCCACACTCTGCCCCACCCACAAAATCTCCAGGAATATTTTCGCCCATAGTTGGCATCCCTATGTGGATGAGAGTCGAGACCTTTGCAGGATGTTAGATGGGTAATTGTATCAGAACCTCCTTTTCCCCCGAGGTTTTAAAAAGCGATTATGGGAATATATAGCGGGCAGCAGAGCGGCAGGGAAGTGTCAGACGCAGCCCTGGGGCCATTTCTGGAATCCCATCCAAAACACTCCCAGGAGGTGTGCCATTGCTGAAACCCCCGTGCGTGGCAAACCGCGAGCGCCCGGCAATTTAATTCAGACCACCCCCGGATCTCGTTTGACACCTGAGATTGCTTTCGCTGTCTGTCTCCTCAGATTGGTTTTCTTTGTCGGATAAATTCTGAACTCTGTAACACGTTATTATCACCGCTGTCAGCATCTGTGCCACCTTTTTGTTTTGGTTTTTTTTAAATAAAACACACAAGAAGAACCACTTACAAGTATGAAAACATCATCGTAAAAACCAAATACAGGATACAGTAGAAGGGGGAGGATTGAGGGGAGGGAGGTTCTTGCACCTTTTGAATGTGAGCTTGTAAACGACCTTGAATCGTGGGGAAAGGTAAGGTGTGAACTTTTTAATAAATATTAATTAAAGAACATCTGTAAAATGATTGCTTTCAACGGGGATTAGACACCGACAAAGTGGGGATGGCTACTAGTCACAGTGACAAAAGGGGACGTCCACATTCAGAGGCAGTAAATCTTTCAATACCAGCGCCATGAGGTGACATCAGGAGATGGCCTTGGTGTCTACACCTTGTTTGCTGGCCCTCCAGAGGAACTGGTTGGCCACTGTGTGAGAAAGGAGGCTGGACTGGATGGACCATGGGTCTGATCCAGCAGGGCTCTTCTGATGTTCTTAGGAAGGCCTTGGCCTCTATGCCCTGTTGTTGGCCCTCCAGAGGAACTGGTTGGCCACTGTGTGAGACAGGAGGCTGGACTGGATGGACCATGGGTCTGATCCAGCAGGGCTCTTCTGATGTTCTTAGGAAGGCCTTGGCCTCTATGCCCTGTTGTTGGCCCTCCAGAGGAACTGGCCGGCCACTGTGTGAGACAGGAGGCTGGACTAGATGGACCACTGGTCTGATCCAGCAGGGCTCTTCTGATGTTCTTAGGAAGGCCTTGGCCTCTCTGCCCTGTTGTTGGCCCTCCAGAGGAACTGGTTGGCCACTGTGTGAGAAAGGAGGCTGGACTAGATGGACCACTGGTCTGATCCAGCAGGGCTCTTCTGATGTTCTTAGGAAGGCCTTGGCCTCTATGCCCTGTTGTTGGCCCTCCAGAAGAACTGGTTGGCCACTGTGTGAGAAAGGAGGCTGGACTAGATGGATCACTGGTCTGATCCAGCAGGGCTCTTCTGATGTTCTTAGGAAGGCCTCGGCCCCTATGCCCTGCTGTTGGCCCTCCAGAGGAACTGGTTGGCCACTGTGTGAGACAGGAGGCTGGACTGGATGGACCCCTGGTCTGATCCAGCAGGGCTCTTCTGATGTTCTTAGGAACATCCTTGCTGATCTTCCGCTTCAAATCACAGTTCCACTTCATATTTAAAAACAAAACAAAACTGGGGGGAAACATACTGTAGAGCTTCAGAAAGTATGGACCTTTTTTCAAAAACGAGGCCTAGTATGAAAAGCAGGTTCCAACCAATGTGGGTGGGGTGGGCAACTGGCCACCAAAGCAGTTACACACAGTATTGTGGCACTGCCAACCTCCAGGTGATGGCTGGAGATCTGATCCAGTTCTCCTAGAGAAAATGGCTGCTTTGGAGAGTGGACTCTACGGCATTCTACCCTGCTGAGGTCCCCCGCCTCCCCAAACCCCGGCCTCCCCACCCTTCACCCCCAAATGCCAGAATTTCCCCGGAACCCCCCTGTAATGCACTGACATCACTTCCAGGTGCACAGGAAGTGACATCAGCACCTTGTTGACGATGGCCTCCCCCTGCCATTAAGTCCGCCCACCGCCTGCCAGGCCCTGCCATGTCAGCCCCCTGGAGATCTTGGTAACTAGTTCGTAAAACGTTATTCCTGATGATTGAGATATAAATTCAGGGATTTACCATCTTTCTACCACAAGGTGCCACAGAAGTACATCAGAGGCACCTGCCAATAGAGGAAGCTATTATTCATGGGCTTCTGCTTTTACAGCTGCTCAGCATATTGTTTTATACACCATCGTACCGTATGAGGCTGAAAATTAAGCACATATTTTTCATGATATGCAACCGAGTACTCAAATTTCAGACGAAGGGAGCGTCCCAGTGAGCCTTTTATTAGAAAACCTTGGATGCTTTATCGATCCCCTCCGCTATGCACATACGGAGGAATAAAGTACCAACTGCCTAGTATCTGAAATCGATGGCGCTCTAACATAAACAGGAACTGGGAACTCGCCCACCTCAGCTCTTTGCTCTGCTCCGCAAAGCGTATAAATCTAACAATTGTTTGCAGATAATACTAACACAATCAATTAGGTGCTTCCTCAGGTGGGACCGGAACTTTTCTAACGGTGACGGATGTTTTCCCTCATGATTATCCTCTCAGGACGTCTCTCTCTGGCTGCACTTTAACCAGAAAACTCATCCCCTCAAAGAGAAAGGCAGGACAGGACGTAGGGCTCCTGTCTGGATTATTGCCAAAACCCCGAACTTTTGGAACGGAGTCAAAGACTGGAACATGGTAGAAACAGACCACTATTTTTCCACACCACTGTAGAAGTTTGGTTGCCCGGCGCTCAGGGAATGGGGGTCGCTGGTTAATCAAACATGCCGGGTACTCAAGCTTGTGAGGAACTGGCAGCAAGCAACCACACCCCATACCTTTGGAAATTCAGTTTGCCAGGCAATGTTCTCTCTAAGCTGTGGAGTCTTGTGAGCAAAAATTCTCCTTTGGGAGCTGCTGGCATTAAAGTTGTGAGCGAGCTATTTGGCTGCTGCACAAATTAGTTTGCTCTGCAGCCCTTCCTTCCTGAGAGAAGACAAAAATGTGTGAGCTGGAGGCTAAAAAACTGCGAGCTAGCTCACACTAACTCAGCTTAGAGGGAACACCGTTGCCAGGTCTTATCTGGCTGCCGGTGAGGGGGAAGTTCCCCTCTCCATGCCTGGGACTCTTTGGCGCATGTACAAAGCGTGTGTGCCATGATGACGTCATCCAGAGGTGATGCCATCACGTGGCACATTGTGGGGGGACGCTCTAGCGTTTGAGGAAAAACTCTATAGTAACCATAGAGTTTTTTCCCCTCAAACGCTAGAGCATCCCCATGCAACGCGCCCTATGCAATGACGTCACCTCTGGGTGACGTCATTGCACCAGGCATATTGGCGCGGATGGGACTCTTTGAGGGCGGGCAGCAGATTGGGGCCCCTGGAAATGGGTAAACCCCCCACCCCTGTCAGGGAAATGGCAACCCTATTGGAAACATTGTGGTGATAGCCCCCATGCCTGGAGATTTGGGAATGGACCCTGGGGAGAAGAAGAGGAAGAAGAGATTGGATTTATACCCCACCCTTCACTACCCAAGGAGCCTCAGAGCAGCTTACAATCTCCTTTCCCTTCGCCTCCCCACAACAGACACCCTGTGAGGTAGGTGGGGCTGAAGGAACTCTGACAGAAACTGCTCTTTTTCAAGGACAGCTGTGCCAGAGCTTGTGACTGACCCAAGGTCACACCAGCAGCTGCATGTGGAAGAGTGGGGAATCAAACCCGGTCCTCCCAGATTAGAGTCCGCACACTTAATCACTACACCAAACTGGGAGGGAAGGGTTTCACCTTGACTCTATGATATACCATAGAGTCCCCCTTCCAAACCTGCCATTTTTCTCCAGCGGGACTGATCTCTGTAGTCTGGAGATCAGCTGTACTTCCTGGAAATCACCCACCTGTAGGTTTGCAGCTCTAACGGCAGCATTGACTGAATCTACCGATTCACTGCTTGCATTTACAGAGCTTGTGAGGGGTTTTATACCACAGGTGCTTTGGTGCATGGCTCTTCCCAATGTAGTGGCTGGGTCCCGTACCAGCGCTGCCTGGGTGGAGGGTGCAGTCAAAGAAAGAAGCTTTAGTAAGATGGGGAGGTGTCAGATATGATAGGCGGCAGCTCTTTGAACGGTGAAATCAGCTTTATTTGTAAGGGTTAGGGCAAGACAGGACGACAGCAAAACTGGGGAGCAACAGCCTCCTTTTTAAACAGTCCGGGCTTGCAAAGCCACGCCCATATGTACAGTAAGGACCAATCAAATTACAGACATAAAGACCAATCGTATGTTTTCCCTCCTGCACATATCTTGTTTCCTGATTGAACAACTGTGCAAAGCGTCCAATCAGTTTGTGATATTTAGGATACCAGGTTTCAATGGGAGCTGGAATCAAGCTCCTTCTCTTTATGTATGTCAATACATAACAGGAGGGGATGTCCTGGGAGGATGCCCATAGAGAGCCACTTTGGTGTAGTGGTTAAGTGCGCGGACTCTAATCTGGGAGAACCAGGTCTGATTCCCCACTTCTCCACATGAAGCTGCTGGGTGACCTTGGGCAAGCCACAGTTCTCTCAGAGCTGTTCTCTCACGATCAATTCTCGAAAGAGCTCTCTCAGCCTCACCTACCTCACAGGGTGTCTGTTGTGGGGAGGGGAGGGGAAGGGAGATTGTAAGGTCTAGGCTCTGGATGGCTCCTTCCAGGTGGAGAAGGGAGAAGGAGAAGGAGAAGGAGAAGGAGAAGGAGGAAGGAGAGAGGAGAGAGGAGGAGGAGGAGGAGGAGGAGGGGGGGGGGGGGGGGGGGGGGGTTGGATTTATACCCTGCCCTTCATGTGGAGCCTCAGAGCGGCTTACAAACTCCTTTCCCATCCCCTCCCCACAACAGGCACCCTGTGAGGAAGAAGAAGAAGAAGAAGAAGAAGAAGAAGAAGAAGAAGAAGAAGAAGAAGAAGAAGAAGAAGAAGAGAGGAGGAGATTGGATTTATACTCCGCCCTTCACTATCCAAAGGAGTCTCAGAGCAGCTTTCTTTCCCTTCCCCTCCCCACACAGACACCCTGTGAGGCAGGCGGGGCAGAGAGAGCGCTGACTGAGACTGCTCTTTCAGGAACAGCTGTGCCAGAGCTTGCGACTGACCCAAGGTCACACCAGCAGGTGCAAGTGGAGAAGTGGGGGAATCAAACCCGGTTCTCCCAGATTAGAGTCTGCACACTTAACCACTACACCAAACTGGCTAGTGAAGGGTGCTGCATAAATCCAATCTCCTCCTCTTCCTCCTCTTTCTTCCCATGCACACACACAAGATGGTCAGCAGAATACCTCTTTATTTGGGGGTGGGGAGGCATCTTGCTTTCCAGACTCCTCCCATGCAGGGGAGTTACCCCACCCCCTGCAACCAGCTGCCTGGATCCCTCCCCTGCCTTGTGCCTCGGGTCTCCGACTATGCTGCTGACTACTTCCCCGAGCAACTGACCATGGCTGGCCTTAAATCCACTCCTAGGAGCTGTGTCCCACCTGGAAAGGGGGGGGAGCAGTTCATGTCAGTGCTGCTCTTCCCGTCTCCTCCAACCCAGTTGAGTGCCGTCCGTTGGAGTGAGCAACTCAGCATGCCTGGACATTGGTGTGGGAGGGCACTACAACACTCTAAGTGTGTATAGGTGTTGTCTCCTTGAATGGGATGCCTTTTTTTTTTTGTCTTAACCTGGGAGCTGCTCTCTGACCCGTCCTCTCTCTCCCTACTTTGTCCTCTCCCTCTCTTCACATGGCCTTCCATGGGGACACGTTCTCTGCAGAGCTCTCCTGTAGAGACAATGCCCTCATGCTGCCCACACACATGATGCTGGACAACAGGTCTGTAGCTACAGTGGGGCGATTCGGGGCTCTGCCCCCTCTCCTAAAGGCACAGCTCCACGAGAATTTATCCAGAAAAATGCTTTTTAAAATTATTTTTAACACTTCTTTAAAGGTGGTGGTGGTGGGGGTTGTGCGGGCATCGTTTGCAGGAAGCAGGGGTCTGTGTAAGGAGTGTAAGAGGAAATCAGAATGGCAGCCCCACCAGGAAAAAAATAAAAAGAAATCAGATTGCCCCACTAGCTACAAAATCCTGGCTATGGGCCTGCTGGATAAACTGGCCATTTGTGATAGGGGATATGAGCAGAGTGTGTGAGTGACTGACTCAGCATGCCTGGACATTGAGGGCGGGGGGGCTCTGCATCACTCTAAGTGTGTGTAGGTGTTGTCTTGAATGGAGTGCCTTTCTTTGTCTTAACCTGGAAGCTGCCCTCTGACCCCCTCCTCTCTCCCTTTGTCCTCCCCCTCTCTGGACATGGCCTTCCGCGGAGACGAATGTCTCTGCAGGTCTTTCCTGTAGGGGCGATGTCCTCACCCTCCCACACACATGATGCTGGACAAGCTGGCCCTTTGTGGTAGGGAAAGTCCTCTTTCAATTAGATTTTTCTCTCTCTTTTTGACTGCAGCTTGAATGTGAATTGGATCCACTTGACTAAATGTAACTTTCCCTTTCCCCACCAATAGACATCATGGGAGATTTATTTACTGCATGCGGTTTCATGCCTCAATGACTTGGCAAAACTCTGCTCTATTAACCAAGTATACCCAATACTGTCCCCCATCAGGAGTTTCCCTGAACCCCACAACCAGCCTCAGCCCAGCTGGTGAACTTCCAGCCAGACCTGGGTAACCAGCTTGGATATGCCCCAGGGCCATAGCCAGGATTTTGTAATTCAGGGGGCCTTTAAATAAGTCAGGGGGCACTGATGTATAAATAATAATAATAAAAATTTAAAAACTCACTTTTGCAGCGTTCGCTATCTGCTTGCCTGTGCGGGGAAGCAAGCTGCATGTGGGGAAGGGGCGGTGGTGGAGAGTCCTCCAGAGAGTTGGGGGCCTGGAGGCTGCATGGAAGTCAAGGGGGCCTTGGCAGGAAGTCAGGGGCCAGGCCCCACAATGCCCCGCTATAGCTATGAGCCTGATCTGCCTCAGGTACATCCTGACTGTACCCTTCCCTTGCTGCATTGCTCCTGTCAGCTCTCTGTGCCACGCCCACTTTGAGTTGTTGCATTGGGTTTTTGTGTTCTGTGAAGAGAATATATTAAAGGCCGTTCTCACTGTTTTAGCAATAGCTGCTTTGTAATATGTTCTGAAGGTTTGTTATTTTTAAAGAAGAACGGGATATATATATATATATATATATATATATATATATATATATATAGGACTATTTTTGGGCAGGAAAGCATAGGAACGGAGTTCCAGCTGGCTCCCAAGTTGGCCACGCCCAGCAGGAACTCATTAGCATAACAGGCCACACCCAACAGCAGAAACTCATGAGGATTGGCCACATTAGGGCTGTGTGGCCTAACATGCAAAGGAGTTCCTGCTACAAAAAAAAAAGCCCTGGCTTTTGACAACAAAGAAGGTAAACAGAATAAGAAGCAAAAGGTGGGTGTGGCTGGATGACCACATTCCTGGTAACATGGGGGTGTGGCCTAATATGCTGATGAGTGGTGCTGTCGGGGGTGTGGCCTAATATGCTAATGAGTTTCTGTTGATGGGTCTGGCCTATTACGCTAATGAGTTCCTGCTGGGCTTTTTCTACAAAAGAAACCCTGTATGTGTGTGTGTGTATCTATCTCTATCTCTATCTCTATCTCTATCTCTATCTCTATCTCTATCTCTATCTCTATCTCTATCTCTATCTCTATCTCTATCTCTATCTCTCTATCTATCTCTCTATCTATCTATCTATCTATCTATCTATCTATCTATCTATCTATCATCTATCTATCATCTATCTATCATCTATCTATTTATCTATAAATTGTTTCTTTGCTAGGGTCACTGGGCTTACAGATCACGTGGAAGGTTGACGGCAGACAGAAGATGCTCCAAGACATGAAAAGACTGGGAGTTTTTATGATGGCACACTCAAATGAACTTTGGAAATATTCAAGGCGTCTTCTTTAGAGACACTTGTTATTTTGTCTCTTGGGAAAGATGAGTGCTTGTCATTTTCGTAGCTGCCGAGTACCGAAAAGAACATCGAGTGCATTCAAATGTCCATCCAATCAGCCGTTGCTTCCAGTAGAAAGTCTCTCACTGTCTCTTCTCATAAACCGACGGACGCAGTCGCTGCATTACAGTCTGCTGAAAGTGAGGTCATCTCCTTTCCCTTCCTTTAATTCTTGTGAAGTCTTCTTGGGTTCCCTTTGACTGGCGTCGGGGATGTGTTCCCAACTACCAAATTGTGCCTGTGCTAAATGCCACCATCCAGAAAGCAAATCAACAGACAATTATAAAACCTTTTAGGGATTTAGAACCTGCCACTGCTGCTTTTAAGTGTGAATCTTTGATGCAAAGAGTGCTTATGTTTAATTTTAAAAAATCAAAGTGAGACCAAAGTTATAACCTCGTAGGTATAGAGAATGGCAGTGTAGTGAAAAGGTGGACCAAGAGGGACAGGAAACACAATCCAGGCACCAGGAGACATGCCCAAGTAAGGAATAAACCATGGGTTCAAGCAATGGAGGAATCCTGTTGATTGCGGGTTAATCTTCATGCTTGGGGGGCAACAGTGGGAGGGCTTCTGAAGTTCTGGCCCCGCTGGTGAACCTCCTGATGGTCCCTGGGTTTTGGCCACTGTGTGACACAGAGTGTTGGACTGGATGGGTCATTGGCCTGATCCAACATGGCTTCTCTTATGTTCTTAAGTTTGGGGCAGTGATGCTCTGTATTCATGGTGCTTGGGGGGCAACAGTGGGAGGACTTCTGGAGTTCTGGCCCCGCTGGTGAACCTCCTGATGGCACCTGGGTTCTGGCCACTGTGTGACACAGAGTGTTGGACTGAATGGGTCATTGGCCTGATCCAACATGGCTTCTCTTATGTTCTTATGTTTCGGGCAGTGATGCTCTGTATCCGTTTTGCTTGGGGGTCCACATTGGGAGGGCTTCTGGAGTTCTGGCCCCACTGGTGCACCTCCTGATGGCCCCTGGGTTTTGGCCACTGTGTGACACAGAGTGTTGGACTAGATGAGCCATTGACTTGATGCAACATGGCTTCTCTTATGTCCTTAAGACCCAAAAAGTAATAAAAAGGAGATTAAGACCGGGCAGGGCAGCTATAAAGGAGCTACAAAAGATTCGTAAGGGTAAGGATGTGTCACTGGTGACCAAGATTAAGATAATTCATACCATAGTAGCCCCCATTACTACGTAAGGGTGTAAAAGTTGGACAATGAAGAAAGCGGGCAGGAAGATGTTGATTCATATGAAATGTGGTGTTGGAGGCAAACATACAGATACCGTGACCGCCAAAAAGACAAGTAAGTGGGTTCTTGATCAAATCAAGGCTAAAAACTCCCTGGAAGCTAAAACGACCAAATGGAGGCTATCATACTTTGGTCACATCATGAGAGGAGGAGAGTCACTGGAAAAGACAATAATGTTAGGAGAAGTCCAAGGCAGCAGGAAAAGGGGAAGACCCAACAAGAGATGAAGGGAGCCACGGCCCTCAGGCTGCAATATCGGAGCAAGGCTGTTAATGATAGGGCACTTTTGGTGTTGTTCAGTTGCACAATAGAGTCCGACTCTTCGCGAGCCCATGAACCACATCACACCAGGCCCTCCTGTCTTCCATCATGTGCCAGAGTTTGCTTATCCCTCATGGATCACTGCCTTGATGTGGCGAGGGGGCTTGCATGGTTCGATGAGGCTGCAGGCTATGCTGTGGAGGGCCACCCCAGATGGACAGGCCACAGCGGAGAACTCAGACAAAGTGTGATCCACTGGAAAAGGAAATGGCAACCCACTCCAGTATCTTTGCCAAGAAAACCCCATGTTGCAAGTCCAATTAAAGGTAAAGGTAAAGATTCCTTTGCTTGAAAGCCAGTCGAATCCGACTCTAGGGTTGCGGTGCTCATCTCCGTTTCAAAGCCGAGGAGCCAGCGCTGTCCGAAGACATTTCCGTGGTCATGTGGCCGGCATGACTAAACACCAAGGCGCACGGGACGCTGTTACCTTCCCACCTAAGTGGTACCTATTTATCTACTTGCAATTTCTTGCTTTCGAACTGCTAGGTTGGCAGGAGCTGGAACTAGAGACAGGAGCTCACTCTGTCATGCGGCACTCTCGGGTCTTGAACTGCTGAACTACTGACCTTCCGCAGCCTGCAGTTCAGTGTCTTAACCACTTGAGCCACCGCAGCTCCTAAGTAAGTGGGTTCTTGATCAAATCTTGATCAAATACCTGGCAGGGGAGACACCTTGATCACGAAGGAGGTTTTCCCAGGGTGAGGCTCATCCATTGCACTCCGGGTGTGCTGACCCCTGCGATTTCCCCAAATGCGGGAAACTCGACTGCATAATTTGTGGTAGTCCAATTACCGTCCACAAATTTGCTTCTTCTTCTTCTCCAGGTAAACAATCTGTTTCCTCAATGCTTTGTCAGGTCGCTTTATACGTGGAACCCATGCTCTACGTCTCCTACTCAGAATTAACCTTGTATTCTCTCGGCATCTGCTGGCTCTCATTTTTCACAGTGAACATAGGTGGGGTGCAGCCTTGGTTGAGTCACTGTGGTCCGTTTGTGGCTGGAAGAAAACCCCATGGGCAGTAACAAAAGGACACTTTGAAGGCTGTTAATTCATAGCGTCCCCCCAGGCACTTAACGCACAGGACCCAAACTTAGATCAGTTAAGAAATCCTCGACTTCGTGTTGGAGAATTCCAAGTGCAAAAATACGACGAGTGCCTTTTTTCCAGGCGCGCGTTCGTCTTTGTGAGACGGTTAAACACAATCGAGGATGCTCAGAAGCGCATCGTTAAAAAAAAGAAAAGATCTACTCTGCCTCACGAATTGAATTTGTCGAGCAGATATAATGAAGAGGAGGGTTTTTTTTTTTGTTTTGACTCATCCATCAACTGCATTGTAAACAGAACAATGTCTGTCTTGACGTCTTCGAGAGGAACGTTGCTGCGTCTCCCCCAGCTTTTCTTTCCAGCGCCTCGACGTTCCCGGCAATCATGAAAAGCCAACCAAGCTAAACAGATCTGCTGCCCAAGGTGGTCGCTAGTGCTTCACACGGATGTGAGGAGAATATAAGAGATGCGGCTGTCACCGACCACTTGACGGAATGCCTCAACAATTGCAGGCTTCGCCAAAGGCACGCGAGCATAAGCCAAGGATTGAATCACCCTGAAGAATCCTGAATGTACACGATGACTTTCCCTCTCTGATCTCATTGTTCGCATCGCCGCATGCTCGACTGCCCTTGGAGAAGCTCCAGTTAGTACAGTATCTGTCTTTCCCAGCAGTTGAACCTTTTGGGGGGGTTATTTTTGTTTTTGTGTGCGCGTCTGCCTGGAAGTCACGGCGACCTCTGGCGACTCCTACTGGGGCACGGAGGATGTTCAGAGAAGTGGCTTGATTGCCTGCCTCTGGCCTCCCAGCTCTGGTATTCTTTGGAGGTCTCCCATCCAAGTACTTGCCAGGGTCGGCCCTGCTTAGCTTCTAAGATCTGACGAGATCGGGCTTGCCTGGGCTATCCAGGTCAGGTCCAGCAACTGAACCCCGTTGAACCTGTGGCCATGGAATATTGAGAGAGTTGTGTGCCACACAAGAAAATGGCCGCCGTGGGAGGCAGGATCAGTTACAAAATAGCTGCTCTAGGGGGCACTCACAACATTTTGAGAGGTTTCAAACCAATAATTAGGGTTAACAAACGTCATGTGGTTGTTGAGGATCTCCTGGGATTATCTGGGTCTATCATAGAATCACAGAATTGGAAGAGACCTCCAGGGTCATCTAGCCTAACTTATCAGTGGCTACTAGCCATGGTGACTAAAGGGAACCTCCACATTCAGAAGCAATCAACCTTTAAATCACAGTGCCAGGAGGCAACATCAGGGGCAGACCTCAGCCTCTCTACCCTGTTGTTGGCCCTCCAGAGGAACTGGTTGGCCCCTGTGTGAGACAGGATGCTGGACCAGACAGGCCACTGGTCTGATCCAGCAGGGCTCTTCTGATGTTCTTAGGAAGGCCTTGGCCTCTCTGCCATGTTGTTGGCCCTCCAGAAGGACTGGTTGGCCATAGTCAGATATCTAGCCAGATATAAAAATAAAAGGACTGGTTGCTACTATTAAGAAATGATTTAACTGGTTTGCTCCTTAGACAACTACTGGAAATGGAACTGAGTAAGTTTAAATTTATTAAAGTCAAAAATTAATAATTTTCAAAAATTTAAAAATTAGAACTAGTTTCCATTCAGCTTCATATTTCTTTCAATGTTTAATAATCATGTTTGTTTTAGGAAAAGTTGAAGAAGAAGTCAAACAGTCATGGTCTGAAGAAAGTAGAAAAAGAAGTTAATGTTGCAATGTTAAAATGTATTAAAAGGCTGACACCTTGCTACTTAAGAGGATTACTCCTGAGGAAGACTATTGAAATGAATGTTTAATGCTGCCATGTTAAAATGTATCAAAAGGCTGACACCTTGTTACTTAAGAGTATTACTCCTGAGGAAGACTATTGAAATGAGTGTATAACCGGGTGCTCATTGAGAATATTGGATGTTGTTTTGGATATGTTTAAATGTCTAAAGTTTTGTCTTGAATATCTTAGAATTTCTAAAGTTTTTTATAGATATACATAATTGTCATTAAATGTTCAAATATTTCACAGTGCTTCTTTGTTTTGATATATTGGCCACAGTGTGAGACAGGATGCTAGACTAGATGGACCACTGGTCTGATCCAGCAGGGCTTTTCTGATGTTCTTAGGAAGGCCTTGGCCTCTCTGCCCTGGGTTTTCATGCCACATGCAACACCAGGAGTTAAAAATATTTGATCTCCTGCTATCATTCAGAGCGATGGTGGGGACCAAGGGGCAAGAGATCCCTGTCAACCCTATGCACACACCACACCTGCTTGAAGAAATCACATTGTCTCCAAGACCAATGCAAGAAGTTGATTATCACCCAAATAGTCATTCGTGTCCTGGCAGCCTCGGCGGGGAGGGCAGGGTATAAATTGAGTGAACGAATGAATGAATTGTAAGATTCTTTCTTCCAGGATCAAGCTGGGAACAAACTGCGCTCCTTGTAAGGTAAAGGACAGCTTCAAGAGGGAATCGGATAAACATATGGAGCAGAGGTCCATCAGTGGCTATTAGAACTCTCAGTCTGGGGCAAGTGATGCTCTGTATTCTTGGTGCCTGGGGGGGGGCAGCAGTGGAAGGGCTTCTAGTGTCCTGGCCCCACTGGTGGACCTCCTGATGGCTCCTGGTATTTTTGGTCACTGTGTGAGTGGATGGGCCACTGGCCTGATCCAGCATTGGCTTCTCTTATGTTCAAAAGAGCCAGCCTGCACTTGATTCAATACCTCAATATGAGACATCAGTTAATATTTCCTTTACTCTCCCAGTTTAAACCCTCAGATAATTATTTGAAATTTGCAGACATTGTGTTGCCGAAATATTTGTTGGAAGATATCAAGAAGTAGGTAACTTTGGTAGTAGCAAAATATTGTTTTTTTAGTAATGAATAAGCGGACGTTTTTAGCAAAAAAAACACAGGCAGAGGAAAGTTATTGTCTGGGATTTAGATTCTGGAGATATGATTATGGTTTTTAAAGTACGTGGGGCTTATGATTGTACTATTTTATTTTATTTTTGTACGGCTGGTCAATTGGCTGTAAGAAATAAATTTGAATTTGAAATACCTCCATATATCACTGTCAGTCAGTGAGTTCGGAGCTCTGTTTTTCAAAATGCAGCAAAAGCAAACAACCCAAGTGTCTTTCAACAGGTTTCAATTTCTGGCTTGAAATTCTGTTCATGTACAAGGACTGTTCACTATATGCAGAGCTGGGAAGAAACCCAGTCTTGCTTTAGTCAAATTCTAGTACATTTTTGAAAAGCAGAGACTGGTGCATGGGAGAAAATTAAAATAAGATTGTTTTCATGAAAGCTGCTGGTGTAACATCATCCAAAATGAATGGGAAGTGTATACCATCCAAACTTTCTTACTGAGATCCAGGACTGGGAATGATATATTCATGAAACCATTTAACAACCTGAAGATGTTCCTATATTAAAGGTAAAGGTTCCCTTGCTTGAAAGCCAGTCGAATCCGACTCTAGGGTTGCGGTGCTCATCTCCGTTTCAAAGCCGAAGAGCCAGCGCTGTCCGAAGACGTTTCTGTGGTCATGTGGCCGGCATGACTAAACACCAAGGTGCACGGAACGCTGTTACCTTCCCACCGAAGTGGTACCTATTTATCTACTTGCAATTTCTTGCTTTCAAATTGCTAGGTTGGCAGGGGCTGGAACTAGAGACGGGAGCTCACTCCGTCATGCGACACTCTCGGGTCTCGAACTGCTGAACTACTGACTTTCCACGGCCTGCAGTTCAGCGTCTTAACCACTTGAGCCACCACAGCTCCGTTCCTATATTATGCACAGCAAAAGTGAACAGGTATGTTGACTGGTCAGGCGCCTTCCCTTACAATCTTGCATATCCCCACTGGCTCTCAGAATTATTTTTGGTTTAGTGGAGCAAATTTACAGCTGCTGGCGAGGTGGCCCTCTGAGCGACACCACCATCTCTGGTAGTATGGACCCTGGTGGCACTGCTTATGTGCCAATTAACAAATCCTCAGAAGACAAAAGGGGGTGATCTCAGAATTTTTGGCGTGCTTTTAGAAAATGAATTATGCTGAGAGGAGGAGAGGTAGGTTTTCAGGGTCCGTGTCAATGAATAGGGCAACGTTCCCCAACCTTTTGGAACCTGCGTGTTGTGTACTGAAATGTGAATCACTGCTATTCTTTTACATATAAAGCTTGATTCTGTATGTGGCTCTTCGGATGTCGTATTACTATTGGTGGTTTCTGAGAAACCTTCTGTAAATACCCAATCACTGAGTGATATTGTAGCAAAGAGGGAACGGTCCTGATTGGCCTTTATCCCTGCAATGTTATTGGTTCTTATCTTGTTATGGGTGTGGCTTTGAAAGCCCGGGAGAGTTTAAAAAGGAGCTGTGCTCCACTGTTTGTTGTTGGTGTTCTGAGTTGGAGTTTGCTGTTACTAATAAACTGAAATCACTTGCTGAAATCACATCGTTGTTAAGTTGCCCATACTTCACACTGCGGACACCTTTGGAATTCTGACAAAGGGTGACAGGTGCAGTCACAAAATGGCTGCTCTAGGAGATGGAGCCAGCCACAAAATGGCTGCCCAAAACAGGCAGCGCCAACTGCAAACTGTCAGGGAGCAAGGTTATGCATAAACTGAGAGCAAGTATGGTGTCGTGGTTAAGACTGGTGGACTTTAATCTGGGAGAATCCTCCACATGCAGCCAGCTGGGTGACCTTGCGTCAGTCAGAGATCTCTCAGAGCTGTTCTCTCAAGAGCAATTCTCTCAGAGCTCTCTCAGCCCCACCTCCCTCCCAGGGTGTCTGTTGTGGGGAGAGGAAGGGAAAGGAGATTGTAAGCTGATCTGAGACTCCGAGTGAAGGGCGGGGTATTAATCCAATCTCCTCCTCCTCAGCATTTCAGACAGAAGGTCTGTTTACCAGGATGTCTTCTTCCTCTTCCTCCTCCTCCTCTCCTCCCTCTCCTTCTCCCTTCTCCCTCAGACAGAAGATCTGTTTAACAGGATGTCTTCTTCTTCTTCCTCTTTTTCCTCCTCCTCCTCCTCCTCAGCATTTCAGACAGAAGGTCTGTTTGCCAGGATGTCTTCTTCCCTTCCTCCTCCTCCTCTTCCTCCTCCTCCTCCTGCTCCTCCTCCTCTTTCTCCTCAGACAGAAGGTTTGTTTAACAGGATGTCTTCTTCTTCTTCCTCTTTTTCCTCCTCCTCCTCCTCTTCCTCAGCATTTCAGACAGAAGGTCTGTTTACCAGGATGTCTTCTTCCTCTTTCTCTTCCTTCTCCTTCTCCTCCTCCTCCTTCTCCTCAGACAGAAGGTCTGTTTAACAGGATGTCTTCTTCTTCTTCCTCTTTTTCCTCCTCCTCCTCCTCTTCCTCAGCATTTCAGACAGAAGGTCTGCTTAACAGGATGTCTTCTTCCTCATCCTCCTCCTTCTCCTGCTCCTCCTGCTCCTCCTCCTCCTCCTCAGACAGAAGGTCTGTTTAACAGGATGTCTTCTTCTTCTTCCTCTTTTTCCTCCTCCTCCTTCTCCTCCTCAGCATTTCAGACAGAAGGTCTGTTTGCCAGGATGTCTTCTTCCTCTTCCCTCCTCCTCCTCCTGCTCCTCCTCCTCCTCCTCCTCAGACAGAAGGTCTGTTTAACAGGATGTCTTCTTCTTCTTCTTCCTCTTTTTCCTCCTCCTCCTCCTCTTCCTCAGCATTTCAGACAGAAGGTCTGTTTAACAGGATGTCTTCTCTCCTCCTCCTCCTTCTCCTCCTCCTCCTCCTCCTCCTCCTTCTCCTTCTCCTTCTCCTTCTCCTCCTCCTCCTCCTTCTCCTCAGACAGAAGGTCTGTTTACCAGGATATCTTCTCTCCTTCTTCTCCTTCTCCTCCTTCTCCTCAGACAGAAGGTCTGTTTACCAGGATGTCTTCTTCCTCTTCCTCCTCCTTCTCCTCCTCCTCCTTCTCCTCAGACAGAAGGTCTGTTTAACAGGATGTCTTCTTCTTCTTCCTCTTCTTCCTCCTCCTCCTCCTCCTTAGCATTTCAGACAGAAGGTCTGTTTAACAGGATGTCTTTTAATCTGCACAGCCACTCAGATGTCAGGTGGCCAATCAGAAGCCCTGTTGGGCAAAAGCCCCTCCTGGCCCTGTCCACTTTCTAAAACACTAAACAGGTGCTAGGAAAGGTATCCCTGGGTGATGCTGGGGACCCCTGGAATCGAGTATGGAAAGATGTTCCATCGTAATGCCATAGAGTCATAAGAACATAAGGAGAACCATGCTGGATCAGACTAAAGGCCCATCTAGTCCAGCATTCTGTTCATCCAGTGTTCAGTGTGGGCTGCCTCCAGGAAGCCCACAAACAGGGTGACTGTAACAGCATCGTCCTGCCCGGGCCCCCAGCAACTGATACGGAGGCACACTGCCTTCAGCACAGGCCAGATGTGCTCCCGTTTAGGGAGGCCCATCAGAAGCCTGGCCGCGGCATTCTGCACTAGCTGGCAAAACCACCTCTCCTTCTCAGATCTCGGAAGCTAAGCAGGGTCGGTACTTGGATGGGGGACCACCAAGGAAGGCTCTGCAGAGGAAGTCAATGGCAAAACCAACCTCTGCTTCTCACTTGCCTTGAAAGCCCCTGGCTGGGGTGGCCATAAGTCTTGGATGGGAGGCCACCAAGGAAGCCTCTGCAGAGGAAGGCAATCACAAGCCCCCTCTGCTTCTCAGATCCTGGAAGCTAAGCAGGGTCAGTACAGGGATGGGAGACCACCAAGGAGGACTTTGCAGAGGAAGGCCATGACAAACCATCTCTGCTTACACACTTGCCTTGAAAGCCCTGGCTGCAACTTGATGGCCCTGTACGCACTCAAAGCAGTCCTTGAGAGAACAGCTCTGACAGAACTATGACTTGCCCAAGGTCATCCAGCAGGTGCAAGTGGAGGAATGGGGAATCAAACCCGGTTCTCCCAGATTAGAGTCTGCGCACTTAACCACTACAGCAAACTGGCTTTGACATACCAAACCTGCTTTTGACATATGCCAAATTGTCACATGTGGTTACCAGTGTTCCCTCTAAGCTGAGTTAGTGTGAGCTAGCTCACAGGGTTTTTAGCCTCTGGCTCACCCATTTTTGTCTTAGCTCATGAAGGAGGGCTCCAGAGCAATCTAAATTAGGCAGTAGCCAAATCGCTTGCTCCCAACTTTAATGCCAGTAGCTCACAAAGTAGAATTTTTGTTCACAGGACCCCACAGCTTCTCACGCGCCCATGAAGAGGAAGACACAGCCGGTGGCACCCATATCTCACCAGGAAAGGTGGTGCTGGTTGACGTTTTCAAGCTAAGTCTGATAGTTTTACCACACCTGCTAAAGCTCTCTGCTGCACCATGAAGCCAGCCAGAAAGTTCCAGATGGAAATTTACATCAGCAAAATATCAATCCACACCTGTTAATGACTAAGGAAGACTTCGAAGGAGCGCCACCGGAACAGCTTTCTTAGAAATAGATGTGCCAATAATACTTAGAGGCAATGAACACTTCCCACACAAAACACCCGTAAAGTTGCCAGAGTGACAGCTGCTGAGAATTAGAATTAAGGTTGTAAACACCCTCCGCTAGAGGAGATGTGCATTTGATATTGCATCCTTCAAGCACGGCTACCGCCTGGCTACACAAGCGCCGCGCGCACACAGCAGCCATAGTTAATGGCACATACTTTCCACCTAAAAGCATGAGATTGGCTGCTGTTTCAAACGAGGCCTGACAGATTTATCAGCCGCGCTAAAAAAGAGTGCTTTTTCATTCTCGGGCATTTGACCCTGGACACCGTTTTTTCATTTATAGAAATAACTATGCCTTGAGCCATTGGGCTGGTACTATAAAACCCCAATAAATAACCCAAAGACGTGTGTCTGCCAGTATAACTCCCCCAGCCAGCGATCATGGCTTGACTGCAGAAACTACTGATTTATTTCCACCTGAGCAAACCATTTATGAGTAATTGTCCAAGCTCAGTATTTTAGGAATTCATAGATCTACCACAATCATCTCATTAAAAGCCACCAATGAGGTTAGGGTTGTCAGCTCCGGGCTGGGAAATACGTGATGATTTGAGGGGTGGATCCTGGAGAGGGCGGGGTTTGGGGAAGGGAGGGGCCTTGGCAGGGTATGATGTCATGGAGTCCACCCTCTAAAGCTGCCATTTTCTCCCAGGGGAACTGGTCTTGAATCTCTGGAGATCAATTGTAACAGCGGGGGATCTCCAGGTGTCACCTGGAAGTTGGCAACTGTCAAGTTCCCAGCTTATTCACTCTCCGCATGTACTATAGGCAGTGCAATGCTTTATTAGAGATTTGATGCTGTGAGTTCCAGACCTTTTGTAAGGACTGAAGCAAGGTGTGGGAAAATACAAGATATAGGATGGAAGGAGGAAGAAGGAGATTGGATTTATATCCCGCCCTTCCCTCGGAGTCTCAGAGCGGCTTACAAACTCCTTTTCCCTTCCCCTCCCCACAACAGACACCCTGGGAGGCAGGCGGGGCTGAGAGAGCTCTGACAGAAACTGCCCTTTCAAGGATAGCTCTGACAGAACTATGGCTTGCCCAAGGTCATCCAGCAGCTGCAAGTGGAAGAGTGGGTAATCAAACCTGGTTCTCCCAGATTAGAGTCCACGCACTTAACCGCGATGCCAAACCATTAAATTCCATTCACACCCACGTCATATCTACCCCTCAGCAGTTACTATGGCAACATGGACAGATATATGATGCTGTATCCTAACCTAGGCTGGCAGAAAGTTCTCCAAGGTCAATCCCACGGGGAATCAACACTTGGGGAGGGGGCTTCAAGACAGTTGCAGCCTCTACTCCCACACCCTCCAACAACAGCCACTCCCCCTCAGGGATTTATATGACAAGCGAGGAGAAAGGAAACAGGACTGAAAGGAATCGAAAGTTAGGCCAAGCAACCATAAATGAGGTGGTTCTCTGGTGGGGAGGTCTTCCTGTGATCCAGGTCGGGGGAAGGAAGTCCGGCCAGCCCCTAGTTCCAAGTTCCAAGTTCTGCCCCACAGAACCCTCAAGCTAAGGTTACGCGAGCATCAAATGGGGCTTTTAACACAGGCTGTGTTAAAAGCCCCCCACCCCTTATCAAAGTGCCGTTTGACCAAACAATTTTTTTAAAAAAAACCCAAACCAAACAACCTCCCCCAATTCTTTTTGTTTTATAGTTATGCGCCAGGTGTACGGCAAAACCCATTCTGCAAAAGGAGAAATAAATGCAGTCGTTTCTTTCTGGTATAGCCTCCCTTTCATTCGAGGACATTGGCTTGACATTCCGAAGCGTTTTGCAGATAAATCATAATCTTTCCACATGGCAACTTTGAAAGCGTGAAGTAGGCCCAGTGGAGAAAAAAAATAAATAAGAGGGTGTTATTCATCAGGCTTCAGGCTAAGAAATGGCACGGCAACCAGATAAAGTGCTTGAGAGTCACCTTTATGGTCTGAGGTGAATTCAGATATAAGCCATTTTGCGAGAACTTGGACAGCTTAGAAAAATCCCCCCGGCGAGTACCTTATAAAATAAATCCCACCAGCCCAAACTCCCTTTTCTAAATGAAGCACCTCTGTCTTCCTTTTCAAAACTTCTTCCTTTCTCAACGGATCCCCACCTTTTCTGGAAGACCTGTGTAGTTTCTTAAGCAGGTAGGAGCTGCTGCCATTTCTTTAATACACAAACCCCCCGCCCCGTAATGGAAGTAATGGGGATAGAGGTATGATATACTAGGCACATTTTTGTTTACTAGGCACATTTCTCTCGTTTAACTATCCATTCCCAGTTTGAGGATGATATTAGAGAATTTTACTCATTGTGTAAAGCTCTAATAGCAATATCCTGTCTCACATAGTCATAGGGTTGCCAGGTCTGGGTTGGAAAATACCTGGAGACCTTGAGGGTGGATCCAGGAGAGGGTGGGGTTTGGGGAGGGAAGGGGAGGGGCCTCAGCATGAAGTCTGCCCTTCAATGTAGCCATTTTCTCCAGGGGAGCTGATCTCTGTCAGCTGGAGATCAGTTGTAAAAGCGGGAGATCCCCAGGCCCCACCTGGAGGCTGGCAACCCTACACAGTGGCCAACCAGTTCCTCTGGACGGCCAACAACAGGGCATAAAGACTGAGGCCTTCTCCTGATGTTGTCTCCTGGCAATTCTGGCCTTCCTCCTCCCACCCTCAAGTTCCTTTGCTCGTTATGGGAAGCATCCAGTCTCTAGACTACAATGGCTACTTGGTGGCAGCTACAAGCATGGACAGTTTCAAGAGGGAATTAGATAAACACATGGAGCAGAAGTCCATCAGTGGCTATTAGCCACAGGGCATAGATGGGAACTCTCAGTCTGGGGCAGGTGATGCACTCTGTTCTTGGTGCTGGAGGGGGCAGCAGTGGGAGGGCTTCTAGTGTCCTGGCCTCACTGCTGGACCTCCTGATGGCACCTGGTATTTTTTGGCCGCTGTGTGACAGAGTGTTGGACTAGATGGGCCATTGGCCTGATTCAACATTGGCTTCTCTTATGTTCTTATGTTCTTATATTTTCAGACACAGCAAATAACAGCTGTGCTCATTTGACGCTGGTGGTTAAAATCTCCTTTCTCCTTCCTGTGGCATCAGTCCACATCAGGAGTCTTCAGCGGCAACCGTTGACCAACAAAAATGGCTCTGGAAATCCATTCAAGGGTTTTCTAGCACCTCCTCTCATCTTGGTCCTGAGAGGCAATTAGGGATGGTGGTGCAAAGCACGTTCAAACTTGTGGCGGCCCCTCATGGGGGTTCTCAAGTCCTGAATCTACTTCGTGTCAGCTTCACTAGATGCCCTTTGAGTTCCAGTATTTTGGGTTCCTGTTTTTGACAGTTGTAGCTGTAATGATTTCATGGTTTGGTGTGTGTGTTTCTTTAAATGTTTGACTACAGTACTTTAAGGAGCGTGATAGAAGGAGATAAGTGTGATGTGATTGGCTGATGACTGAGAGTGTGGGAGGAGGAGTGTCTATGAGAGGGATTCTGTGTGTGAAGTTTGAAGAGAGAACATAGTCTGTGTGACTATGGGAGTTTTTGAGTCTATTCTGTGTGAATAAGACAAACAGTTTAGTCTGTGTGAAGATGAGTTTTGAGTCTATTCTGTGTGAATAAAACAAAGAGTTCAGCCTGTGTGGCTAAATAAATAGAGAGAGAGAGAGAGAGAGAGAGAGAGAGAGAGAGAGAGAGAGAGAGAGAGAGAGAGAGAGAGATTAGACTGAGTGTCTACACCTGTCAGAGTGGAGTTTTGGGAGTTTGAGAGACTGTTTGTGACACCAAGCTTTGCCAGTTATATTTACAAGTTCCTGTCATCAGCAGCAGTTCAAAATAACCAGAAACCTATTTTGTTCTTTATTAAATAAATCATTTTTTTGTTTAAATTTATCCCAGAAATCAGAATAGTCCTTCCTCAGGGCCACATAGTCCTCTGAAGCGCCCAGACCCTGGGTCATTCTACCAAAAGAGAGGGATTTGGAATTTTTAATTCCTGATGGCAGCAGAAATCTACCAAGTTTAGGTACACTGAGAGTGTTTTAAAGGAGAAACAGTCTCCCCAATAAGCGAGGATGACACAGTAGCCAACTGCTTCTCCTTCCCATAGGACAAGGACACAAAGAGGTGGTGTTCTCAGCCTTGGCTCCATCTCATTCAGCCGGAGCAATCAGATAAGAGCCAAGAGAGATGGCAGATAGACTGCTAGATAGGCATATGAATAGCAGCAGATTCACAGCCAATATCCTTTACGCTTTGAGGACTTCCTTGTCAAGTGGTTCCCCTTCCCGGCAGGCAGGCTCTTATGCCGATGCTTTGTACTGCAAAGAGAGTTGCTACCAAAGTATACGGAGCGTGTAACCCAAAAGGCCTCTCTGTAACAGGCAATTTTCCACCTAACGAACAAGATGATGGTGGCTTTGCATGCCCAATTTGCTCAGCAAGTATTATTGAAGGATCAGTGTATCTCATGGAAGCTTCTCTCCCGGTGGACGGCTACGCCTTGCACATGTTGAAAGGACAGCCTTTGTAATGTGGGATAGGTGACTAAACTGGTGACCCATTCTGTGGATGAGTAGTGTGTGTGATATGAAGATACTGCATGACAAGGACAGGTGCCTGGCCTAGGGTTGCCAGATCCAGGCTGGGAAACTCCTGGAGATTTGGGGGTGGAGCCTGGGGAGGACAGGGACCTCAGTGGGGTACAGTGCCATAGGGTGCACCCTCCAAAGCAGCCATTTTCTCCAGGGGAACTGATCTCTGTAGTCTGGAGATGAATCACAACACCAGGGGATCCCCAGGTCCCACCTGGAAGCTGGCATCCCTAATGCCTGAGAAGAAGAAGAAGAAGAAGAAGAAGAAGAAGAAGAAGAAGAAGAAGAAGAAGAAGAAGAGGAAGAGGAGGAGGAGGAGGAGGAGGAGGAGGAGGAGGAGGAGATTGGATTTATACCCCACCTTTCACTACCCGAAGGAGTCTCAGAGTGGCTTACAATCTCCTTTCCTTCCCCTCCCCATAATAGACACCCTGTGAGGTAGGTGGGGCTGAGAGAGCTCTCTTAAGAAGTGCCCTTGAGATAAAAGCTCTGAAAGAACTTGTGACTGACTCAAGGTCACACCAGCAGCTCCATGTGGAGAAGAGGAGAATCAAACCTGGTTCTCCCAAATCAGAGTCTACGTTCCTAACCACTACACCAAACTGGCTCTCAGATTATTTTTTTATTATTTATCTATAGGGTTGCCAGGTTCCCCTGTGGGCGGGGGTTTGCTCACCCAACATGCCCCTTACCCGCCAGCCTGTGACGTCATCATGCTGGGGCATGTTGTGGGGGGATGCTCTAGCATTTGATGGAAAACTCTATGGTTTTCCCTCAAATGACAGTGCCTCCCCCAACGTGCCCGATATAATGGTGTCACTTACGGGTGATGTCATCGTGGTGCACACGAAGTCCCAGAGAGGGACCGCGACCCCCCTGCCACAAGCCAAATAAGACCTGGCAACCCTATTTATTTATTATATTCTAATTTTCTCCACTAGATAGCACTTAGTGTTGTCTGAAGTTGCCCTTTGGGGACTGCTACTGAATCTGCCCTTTGTGGAGGAAACTTTATACCATTCCCTTTATAGTAACACACACACACATAATGGAAAACCATGTTGCTGACAACTCACTTTTGATGCATTGCACCTTGGGAGTTGTAGTTCTCAGCTGGCCTTACTGCAAGCATAGCAAAGGGCATTAGAACTACGCCTCCCAATTTGGGAGTTCCAAAAGGCCATGGGGCATCAGCTGGGTAAGTAGTCAGCCAGTATTAAAGGGGAAGCGGCTTTGGAACTGAAAGGGGTTGGGGGTAGGCTTGCCAAGAACTTACCATACTTTGGCGGGGGACAGATACGTCCTGGCAGGAACATCCCCGGGGGAAGGAAAGACGCCATTGAGTCTTTCGTACCATGGTACCATCGAGTTTTCAGCCCCATTGCCAGAGCTTCACCTGGCGTCACTTCCTGGTGACAGCATGGTGTGTTACAGGGAGGACTGGTCCGGCCGGGGATCATGCGTCCCCCGCTCCCACGTGGTAAGCACTTGGGAACCCTAGTTGGGGGGAAAGGGAAGAAAAAAATATTGAATGCATCTCCAGCAGAGAAGCTCATCGTGCATACCCACGAAAGCTTATACCTAGAATTAAACTTTGTTCATCTTAAAGACAGCAAGGGTGGAGAAGAGTGAATGCCAAGGATTGGGGTGGGGTGGGGAAGGCTGTGGCCTCTTTCTAAAGCTCGTTGTATTTATTCCCACAATGAGCATTATTCCTAGTTCCAAATAATTCCTGAGGCAGAGCATAATCAATGGTTTAAGACAGCCAGTTTGGCATAGTGGTTAAGTGCATAAACTCTAATCTGGAAGAATCGGGTTTGATCCCCCACTCCTCCACTTGCAGCTGCTGGATGACCTTGGGCAAGCCAGAGTTCTCTCAGAGCTGTTCTTGAAAGAGCAGTTCTCTCCGAGCTCTCTCAGCCCCGTCTACCTCACACAAAATGTCTGTTGTGGGGAGGGGAAGGGAAAGGAGTTTGTAAGCCACTCTGAGACTCTGAGTGAAGGGTGGGGTATAAATCCAATCTCCTCCTCCTCCTCCTCCTCCTCTTCTTCTTCTTCATCACTGTGCTCTTCTTCCTCTTCCTCCTCGTCCTTGTCCTCCTCTTCTTCTTCTTCTAGGAGACAGTGTCACCTGAAGACTATTTCAGAAGGTAGACATGTTGGTCTGTAGCAGAACAGCTGGATTCCAGTCCAGTAGGACCTTCGAGAGCAACCAAACTTTAAGATAAAAGCTTTTAAGAATCAACGATCCCTTTGTCGGATACCTGATGAAGTGAGTTTTGACTCTCAAAAGACTAGTCTCCCAAAGCTTATATCCCAAAAACCTTGTAGTTCTCCAAGGAGCTATTGGACTCCAATCCAGAATGTCACCTGAGTGTCTTTCCAGTTAGGTCATGTCACCAAGTGATAAGCAGTGATCACCGTGTGTTACCATGACGTTTGTGTGTGCGTGTGTGGGGGGAGGGTAGCAAAGGGGAGAAAGCCCCGACCTGGATGCCCCAGGCTTCCCCGGTCTCATCAAATTGGGAAGTATTTGGATGGGAAACCATCAAGAATGTCCAGGGTACCAGATTATCCCTAACCTTAAAGGTAAAGGTAAAGGTTCTCTTGCTCGAAAGCTAGTTGAATCCAACTCTAGGGTTGCGGTGCTCATCTCCATTTCATAGCTGAAGAGCCAGCTCTGTCCGAAGACGTTTCCGTAGTCATGTGGCCGGCATGACTAGACGCCAAGGTGCACGGAACGCTGTTACCTTCCCACTGAAGTGGTACCTATTTATCTACTTGCAATTTCTTGCTTTCGAACTGCTAGGTTGGCAGGAGCTGGAACTAGAGATGGGAGCTCACTCCGTCATGCGGCACTCTCGGGTCTTGAACTGCTGAACTACTGACCTTCCACAGCCTGCAGTTCAGCGTCTTAATCACTTGAGCCACCACAGCTCCTATCCCTAACCTTAGGAAAGTTCTTATTTATTATTTAGAGAGAGAATCTATCCCAAAATTTTGTTAATACTGATGTTTTAATGTCTGCTTCTATACTTGAAATATGTAATATATTTGGTAATATATCTGATTTTACTTATTGTACATAACAACTCGCATTAGTTGACACACTTGATGAATTTATATTTCCCCCCAACCTTTTCCCTTCTGTATCCCACCTTTTTTCCTGAGAAAATAATAATATGTTGTCGAAGGCTTTCACGGCTGGAGTTCATTAGTTGCTGTAGATTTTCCGGGTTGTGTGGCCGTGGTCTTGGCACTGTAGGACCTGATGTTTCGCCAGTAGCTGTGACTGGCATCCTCAGAGGTATAACACAGAAAGATGGAGTATTTTTTTTAAAAAAAGGAATACCAGGGTTGTAATGGAGAGGCAAGCAATGTCAAACCACCTCTGAACATCTCTGGCCTTGAGAACCCTACAGGGTCACCATAAGTTGACTGCAACCCGACGGGACTTTCCACCACCCCCAAATCAGAGAAAACAGATCGTCTCACCGGAATTTTGTGAGAGCCCACTACGGCTAAAACACCTCCAGTCACAGCTTTGATTCTAAAAGGATGCCAAAATAACTCCCATAGCCAAACAACGAGGCTTAGCATCTCGTCTTTCGACAGTCAAAGAGAAGGTTATATTTAAGGAAAATACCTGAAGCGGTGCAATTTAGAAGCCTGCGGAGAGCCAAAATTTCACAGTGGCTGATAGCAATCTTCCCTGTCGTCTGCCTTGGTGCGCATCACTCATTGTATATTACCTTGTTAAGCAGGCGAAAGTCGTTTCAAGCACACCGGTTCTATATTTCTGCAAACTTAAACAAGCGTGCCTTCAGCATTCAGTTTGAGAAGAAAGCGCAGGAACAGAAGAAAGTATGTGAGGTCTGTGGTGGATCCACGCATGAGCCCATGGATTATGCCTTATCAAAAATAAGCAGGTTGCACAACACAGGATGCATCATCAAAGGCACTGCAGATCAATTCAGACTCCCATGTTTATAAGGCTTCAAAAGCATCTTCCAACAAGATCTACCTGTCTCACATGAGAGGGCTCACATTCTTGGCTAACAAAGGCCCCGGTCATACGGGCCAGAAAATGCGGGGGAGAGGCGTGGCAGTTCGCCCTGGAGCTAAATAAGGCATGGTAGCCCGATCACATGGGCCACCGGGTTGCCATGCTCCAGCTCTGTGCCCCGATCACACCGTGCTGCTGCAGCGTGGCAAAAAAGCAGCGAAGTGCGCATGCGCCATTGGGGGGGGCGGGCCGCTGTCGGTGTCTTGTGTGTGTGCATGCGCTGTTCAGCGTTGGTGCGCATCCCATGGAAACTTACAACATCCGGAAACCTCAGGGACATGGGCACTCCCGCAATCAGACGCCAGCCTTTGCCCCGGGGTTTCCAGAAACTAGTACTTCGGACCTACTAGTTTTTTACTCCGCGTTTTCCACGGGAAGCCACGGGTTGGCCACGGGAGCACTACGCCTCCCAGATGTGCTCGTATGATCGCGGACGGAAAGTCCGCAGGGCTCCCGTGCCTTCAGTGGGGCAAATGCTCAGTGTGAACGGGGCCAAATTACCTTATAGGTTCCAAGACCATGCAAAAGTTACCCGCCTCCATGTAGCTTCTTTTAATAAGTCATGGAGTGACATGTCCTTATTGCTTTTTTAATCATAACCAAGAGTCATAATAACAGTGATGCCAAGTTTTTCATATATATGGCTCTTTGTTGGCCCGCAACCGCCTTATCTTTGAACGATATCTTCGCTTCTATATTGACTTTGACATTCTTGCCAGACACTTCTCAGACCTGGGCCCAGAAATCTGTAATATCTACTGTTAAGTATGAAGCTTAACAAGGTAGTGATTTCAACAAGTTTCAGCTTTTATTTAAGAGCAAACAAGACAATCAGACAACACACACCAAACAGTGGAGCCCAGCTCCCCTTTTTAAATAATCCGGGCTGTCAAAGCCACGCCCATACTTCAGTTAACAACCAATCATAACTTAGGGATAAAGACCAATGAGGTCTGTTCCCTCCATAAGATTATATACAGTTCTTATTGGCTATTTACAAAGGTTTCACAGAAACAACCAATGGGAATGTCGACTCTTGCAATCCATTTTACTGACTCAAGCTTAACATAATGAAAGATAGGACTGATTCATGAGACAGTTTCAAGAGGGAATTAGATAAACCTATGGAGCAGAAGTCCATCAGTGGCTCTTAGCCACAGGGTATAGATGGGAGCTCTCAGTCTGGGGCAGGTGATGCACTCTATTCTTGGTGCTGGAGGGGGCAGCAGTGGGAGGGCTTCTGGTGTCCTGGCGCCACTGCTGGACCTCCTGATGGCACCTGGTATATTTTGGGCGCTGTGTGACAGAGTGTTGGACTAGATGGGCCGTTGGCCTGATCCAACATTGGCTTCTCTTATGTTCTTATGTTTACGTTCAGAACATAACATCTACTGATATGAATTATACTATTTCTAATCTTCTTGAGGCCATAGCAGTCTGTTACTGCTTTGCCCTTTGCCCCTCTCCAAGGCTGTTTGGGTCTGGGTCTCTCGATTCTCTATTCAGAACGTTAAGCTGAATGCTCAGATCCCCCCTGATTCTGGTTTGCAGAGGGTCTTCCATGATCCATTTAGTCGTGAGCCCAGCAGCTGCTCTTCTGGACTTCTAGCTATATGTGTGCAATCTCAGTTTAAAGGGTCAGACAGTAGGTGATGTGAAGTCTTTAACCAGCGGCTGGACAAACACTTGTCAGGGATGATCTCGGACAGGGGTGTCAAACTCATTGGTTACGAGGGCCAGATCTGAGATAAATGAGACCTTGTTGGGCCGGGCCATGTGTGTGATAAAATGTGATGCCAGGTAGCGGAGATATAAGCTTTATAAAGGACACGAACACAAGGGGGGGGGGGTTGACTTAAAAAAATGGTTAAAACATTAGCACTCTTGCAATATTTTGTTTATTTAACAGTGTCTGATATAATTGACACCTCTCGCTCTGAATGATTGCATCGAAATGCCTGTGCTGTTGCAATCTTGAGTATGCTGTTCAGGTGTGTCTCTGTAAGCTGCAAACATATGAGGACACAGCAGCAGCAGAACTGGAAGAAGCAGTAGAAGACAGCCAGTTCTGCTGTCGGCCTGATAGAAGCCCTCCGGGGGCCTGATCCAGCCCCCGGGCCACATGTTTGACACCCCTGTTCTAGGCCGATGCTGCATTGAGCAAGGCGCTGGACTAGACAGCCTGCACAGCCCCTTCCAGCTCTGTGATTCTATGATTTTATAGCTGATAGCACTTGATAGACCAAAGTGTCTGATTCAGTGAAGCACAGCTTCGTGTGACCATGCATTCATATGATCCGTGTTGCCTTCTGACACATTTCGGGGGTGTGGCATATGCAAATAAATTATGCTAATGAGTTATGCTAATGAGTTCTTGCATCTCTTTTTCTACGAAATGACCCCTGCTCCTCGGGATGGCCCAGGTTGACTGGATCTCATCAGATCTCAGAAGCTAAGCAGGGTTGGCCCCGGCTAATACTGGGATGGGAGACCACCAAGGAAGACCATGATTGCTATGCAGAGGCGGGCAATGGCAAACCCTCTCTAAACATCTCATGCCCTGAAACCCCTACAGGGTTGCCATAAGTTGGCAGCCACTTGCTAGCACTTCCCACCACCAGTCTTGGAAGTGGCCCTAATATGTTAAAAAATGTACACAGTTGCACAAAGAGACACATCCATGGTCAATTTCTCCCTACAGATGGTATTTTTGGACCATGGAACCATCAAGAAAAGCGGGGAAGGCGGATGAAGTTGGTGCCACAGATCACGGAATTCTGTCTATTCGTATTTTTGGAGTGGTAGAGTTTGTCCTTCTTCAAACTGGTTCCATTTTCAAGGCGCAAGACTTGCATGTCTTTCTGCACTCTTGGTCGGATGCCTCAAATAACTAGTGATCCAAGCGATACACTAACACTAACAAGCAGGGGATGCTCTGTATTCTTGGTGCTGGGGGGGGCAGCAGTGGGAGGGCTTCTAGTGTCCTGGCCCCAGTGCTGGACCTCCTGATGGCACCTGGTATTTTTTGGCCACTGTGTGACAGAGTGTTGGACTGGATGGGCCATTGGCCTGATTCAACATTGGCTTCTCTTACATTCTTATGATACTCTTCTGTAAACAATATCCAAAGATCACAGGATTCATTCATTTAAAACACTAATATATCCACTCAACAACACAATGTCGTTGTTGAAATCCCCTTCCCACCCACCCCAGAAGGACAGGAATGAAAGCAGTTTGTTCGAAAAGGGAACACAGGCTTTGGATGAAAATAAAATCGTAAACTCTACATTCAGGACACTCAGACTGACGGTAACAATGGGCAGTTTGGGTATTAGGTTAGCAGACCTAAAGGTCACTTTGTGTTCCCAATCAGGCTGGCCTTTAATAATGTCAATTGACTCCAGTTAATAGAGTCAGAAGTATAAGGCCAAACATCGTCCGTATCAGAATCAATAGTAAGCGGCAGATTTGTAGAGGCTGAAGGTCTCAGGATTCTGCTCAGATAAACTTCAGTCCCATTTTTTAAAGGCCAGCAGAATAATAAGGTGCACAAACACATCTACCAAAATATAAAAACACAAAGCGCCTTACGTGACTCTACCTGATTTTCACAGCCAAAATCCTCCCTGCTTCGGGAGTCCATTTCTGGTTCCTAGCCTAAGTAACTCCAAAACATGTGTGATAGTCCCTTTCTTGGAACCGAGGAGACCCATGCAACCGCCTGTGATTTTGGGGAACCGTGTTTGTCTTGCACTGGAAACCTTCCCCTCAGTGACAAGATGTTCTTTGGATATGGTGCCGTGACATAAATTCTGTGGTTGTCCAAAACAATATGGAGATCACTGAGAGAGGAGTTGTATGTGACGAACAAACAAGATTTATCTGTTTACACGGTGGTATTAAAGAACAGCACGAGTGTCCAGATAGTCAAAGGAGAAACTTGCCTGAGGCACATAAATATAGCCTAGTTATGGCTTCGGAACGTGGTTTGAATGATCTTGAACACTTGCAGATTAAAAAGAGGCATTAAGAACATGAGAAGAGCCCTGCTGGATCAGCCCAGTGGCCCATCTAGTCCAGCCTCCTGTCTCACACAGTGGCCAACCAGTTCCTCTGGAGGGTCGACAACAGGGCAGAGAGGCCAAGGCCTTCCTAAGAACATGAAAAGAGCCCTGCTGGATCAGAGCAGTGGTCCATCTAGTCCAGCATCCTGTCTCACACAGTGGTCAACTGGTTCCTCTGGATGGACGACAACAGGGCATAGAGGCCGAGGCCTTCATAAGAGCATCAGAAGAACTCTACTGGATCAGAGCAATGGTCCATCTAGTCCAGCATCCTGTCTCACACAGTGGCCAACCAGGTCATCTAGAGGGCCAGCAACAGAGCATAGAGGCTGAGGCCTTCCACAATAAGAACATAAGAAGATCCCTGCTGGATCAGACCCCTTTTACTGACTGGCCAGGGTGCAATCCTAGCTCACCTCCACATGGTACACCCTGGATAACACTAACAAGCTAGAAGTTGTGGTGGCCAGACAATCGCACGATTGTCTACACTACACATGGAAACACATTGGCTACACTATACACATGGAAACAATCAACCAATCAAACAATCCTTCTCAGGTCTACTTGACAAGGGGTATAGGAGACGGCATCTAAATCTGCCAAATGAATACTGAAGGTATAAGCAAGTCTCAAAATAAAATAGATTTAGCTCTTGTTCAAGAAACTCATCTTGATAATGAAAATCAAGCATGCCACAGGGCGAAAATTGTGGAATAGGATGTTATTGGCATCACACATACCACCTTAACTTATGGCATAGTGACTTATGCCTGAAACAACATTGAAAATGTGAATGACATCCACACAATCGTAGTGAAAATTGGGGAAGTACTTGTTGTCAATGTATACAAACCTCCTGCAGTTTCATGGCCAGTACATGCACTATTGGCCTACCCTCATCCTTCTGTATACACTGGTGACTTTAACAGCCACCATGGGAACTGGAGACACACGGTTAATTATAACAGCGAGGCACTTGTCGACTGGACTGAAGAACATGGCTGGCATCTCGTCTTCGATGCTAAAGACAGAGGTACCTTCAGATCAGCAGCATGGAATAGAGATCCCAGCCTTGATTTAACATGTGTTCCATCTGACCGGAAAAGTCAACCCTTGCCTATATCCAGATGTGTTCTTGAGGCTTTCCCACACAGTCAGCATCGACCTGTAATCCTCGACCTGGGAAACCAAATACCAATTATCAGGTCTTTTCCAAGACCAAGATGGAACTTTAAGAGGACAAACTGGAAAGGTTTCAGTGAAGATCTGGATAGGTGTCTTGGAGGGGTCTCTCCAACACATAATAACTACCACCGTTGGAAGTGTTACATCTACAGCCCAAAGCCACATTCCTCGAGGGTAGTGGAAAGAATATATTCCAGGCTGGGGTGATCCGTGTGAGAGGCTGTATCAAAATTTCCTCAACAGCAGAGACCCAGAAGTATCAGATGAACTACTCCAGGAACTCGACACTGCACATAGACAAAAATGGACTGAAGCAACTGTGAATTTGGATTTCATGCATTCCAGTAGGAAAGCCTGGAGCCTGTTGAAAAAACTAGGTGCAAGCTCACCTGTGCTCTGAGAAAATCTGGAGATAACATCAAACTGGGTTGCTGGCCAGGTGCCATCCCTACACAGAGCCCCGAAGGATCGAGATTTTACAATCAGGATTTTAAAAACCTCCAGATTTTGAAATGTGCCTGTCCTGAAGACTGTGAGCTTTCAGGGGATTTCAGGGCCGATGAGACTTCAAAGGCACTGAAGGACATCGAGAGCAGAAAGGCGCCAGGCTTTGACTGCATCCCTAATGAATTCCTGGTTAACAGCGGCACGTCCACTACGAAGTGGCTTGCAAAGTTTTCTCATGGGCATCACGAGAATAGGAAGACTCCCAGGGGAATTCAAGAACATAAGAGAACATAAGAGAAGCCAATGTTGAATCAGGCCAATGGCCCATCTAGTCCAACACTCTGTCACACAGCGGCCAAAATATACCAGGTGCCATCCGGAGGTCCAGCAGTGGGGCCAGGGCACCAGAAGCCCTCCCACTGCTGCCCCCTCCAGCACCAAGAATAGAGTGCATCACCTGCCCCAGACTGAGAGTTCCCATCCATACCCTGTGGCTAATAGCCACTGGTGGACTTCTGCTCCATATGTTTATCTAATTTCCTCTTGAAACTGTCCATGCTTGCAGCTGCCACGACCTCCTGTGGCAGTGAGGCGGTTGCTGTTCTGAAACCTGGGAAACCAAAACATCTGGCGGAAAGTTACAGACCAATTTCCCTTCTGAGCTCCTGTTATAAACCCCTCGAGAGGCCAACCCTGAATAGAATCACTGACAGAATTAACAAACATCCCTCTACAGCAAGCAGGATTTAGACCCCGCCAGGGCTATTTTTGGGCAGGAACACACAGGAATGGAGTTCCGGCTGGCTTCTGAGTTGGCCATACCTACAGCCTCCCTCCCCAGGTTCCCCAGGTGCCTCGCAAGCCACGGGGTGCCTGGGGAAGCTAGGTTAATCCAGGGAGGGAAGGCAGTTTAAACTGCCTCCCTCCTCGGGTTCACCATGAGCCCCGCAAACCACGGGGCACCTGGGGAAGTCAATCCTGGGAGGGAGCTGCACAGTCAGGGTTGTGCTAATGCGTTTCTGTTGTTGGGTGTGGCCTATTATGCTAATGAGTTCCTGCTGGGCTTTCTCTACAAAAAAGCCCTGGACCCCGCCATAGCTGTGAAGGCCAGGTTCTCAGCTTAACAGCTTTCTTTGAGGCAGGGTATCAGTCTTAAGATATCAGCAGTTTTTGTCTCCCTGACTGCCACTTATGATAGCGTCTGGAGCGATGGCCTGCTGTACAAGTTTTTACAAGGTTTCCCCTGCAGAACATTCTTTCAGTTCCTAAATAACATGCCGAGTGATAGAACTTTCCAAGTAATTATGGGGCCGTCAATCAGCAAGCGGAAGAAACGGAATGACTGTCTACCCCAGGGTTTGGTCCTTGTTCCAGTTCTTTTCAATCTATACATCTCTGATGTTCCCAAGGCGATATCTAGGAAGTTTGCTTATGCCGACGGCATGGCGATTGCAGTAAAACACAAATCAATGGATGGGACTGAGGATATACTGGCTAGGGACCTCGAAATTTTGGCTGACTACTATTGTAAATGGCAGCTCCTCCCAAGTCCAGGAAAAACAAAATCCTCCTGTTTCCATCTCAATAACTATCTTACCAACCGTGAACTGAATGTCTATTTTAATGGCACCTGACTTACACATAACCAGGGCTTCTTTTGTAGAAAAAGCCTGGCAGGAACTCATTAGCATAATAGGCCACACCCAACAGGAGAAACTCATTAGCCTACTAGGTCACAACCCCATGTTACCAGCAGTGTGATCATCTGGCCACACCCACCTTTTGCTTTTTATTCTGTTAACCTTGTTTGTTGTCAAAACCCAGGGCTTTTTTGGTAGCGGGAACTCCTTTGCATGTTAGGCCACACACTCCTAATGTGGCCAATCCTAATGAGTTTCTGCTGTTGGGTGTGGCCTGTTATGCTAATGAGTTCCTGCTGGGCGTGGCCAACTTGGGAGCCAGCCAGAACTCCATTCCTGTGCGTTCCTGCCCCAAAATAGCCCTGCACACAACCACATACCTAAGTATCCTGGACAGGACCCTGAGCTATAAACACAGTTGTACCAACGTAGCAGTGAAAATACACATGTGAAATAACATTCTCCAGAAATTATGTGGTACAACTTGGGCTGCATCTGCTGCAACACTTAGATGCTCAGCTTTGGGGCTGGTGTCTATTACTGCAGGATATGGTGCTTCAGTGTGGCTCAAAAGCCCCCATTGTTACCAGTCAGTGCCATCTCACCTAGGGGCAGCTGGTTTTCCGATAGGAAGTAATACCATATACATCCTTCGTATAAAAATCACTCCAGATAGAAATTAAATCTATCTCATAAACCTGGCCTAGGATAAGGAAATGCCAGGCACAGCCTGGGGAAAAGTATCTGGAAGTTCATCATGTTGGAGAATTTGGTAAAAATAGATAGATATCGGAGACTGCAAATGGATCCTGCTGTACTCCTACTACATGCAGACGAAGAGGCTAGCCCGCAAAATAAATTTTCAGATCTAACTGCCACATTATTAGCTACAGCCAGATTGGCGATCGCAGCAATGTGGAAATCACCAAACATGCCTTCGATAGCAACGTGGCGGGAGAACTGTTGGGAACATTATGCAATGGACAGAATTGTGAACCCCTTTGAAGAAAGAAAACACAGAACCACAAACACACATTCCAAGTTTGTAAAAACGTGGTTCCCTTTCATTCAGTACATGGTGGAACAAGAGATGTTACCTTCCAACCCCGCTTATATTGAATGGCTTCGATTATAATCTCTGTTCAGGCTTCCAATAAGTGTTTACCTCTTCATCATACACAATTAACATGCTTAACACACCTACAAATTCCCTCTAGGCTAATGAGTGAGATGATGCAATATGTTGATAAAACGTCTTTTCCTGTTCTTATAGTTCTATAGATATTGTATTTGCTGTTCACAAAAAAGTTATTAATAACTGTATGATTCGTTTGTTTTATCTTTAATAAAAAAATTATTACAAAAAAAAGATAGATATTAAGAGCTTGCAATGGGTGTTCATTGGAGAGGAGGCATTTTCTTTCTGTGTAAACACCTTTATTTCTAAAGGGAAAGGTGCACGGGAAATCTACAGAACAACAAAGACTTAAGACTACATCCTTGCTGTTACAAGTACAACAACAGACAGACTGACCCCACAGCTGGTAATGGAGATTCTTCTTTCTTCTTGACCCCTAGAAGGAAATCTCACCTGAATACATTAACCAATGATTGTTAGTAAATAGACTCTAGTTTCCTGGGCTTTCTCCCCATTGGCTTTCTGCCAGGTTCCCTTCCAGGTCACTCTAAACAATACCACACAGGGTAAACGCATTAACCCTATAATTACTGAATTTAGACACTGCAACACAAGTATTTCCAACACATCAAAGGAGACTGGCTTGATAATTGGTCTCACCCATCCTCAAGTAATGTATGTTTTACAACATTGGGGTCTCTCAGGAAAACTGCATCACACCTCATGGTACCTTCTTTTATCTCCAACATTTCGTCCCCCCTCTGACAGGGGACTGGATGCCAGAGCTACACTCTCATTGGCTCAGGGGTGAGCCAAGGGAGTGGCTCTGGGCTTCCCTCCAGCATTCCGTTCCCCCTCTGACAGGTGACTGGAGGCTGGACCTGCACTCTCATTGGTTCAAAGGTGAACCAGGGGAGTGGCTGTTTTTTCCTTTCAGGGGCAGGACATCCTCCGGTCTGTCACAACATGATCTGGCATCCCGTGAACAAATCGAGAGAGCAGTGCTAAGCAGGGCTTACTTCCAGGAAGGTGTGCTTAGGATTGCTCTGTGAGGAGCATGAGCTACCTTGGGCCCTTCCCAGTGTTTAATGCTCTATGATGAAGCTGTTTGTAAAACAGGGGTGACCAATCTTTTTGAGCTTGCAGACCCCTTTGGGATTCTGACACAGTGTGGTGAGCGCAGCCACAAAATGGCAGCCACAAAATGGTTGCTGGAGGAGGGAGAGCTGGTGGATTGAGATATCCCACTATTATACCTGACCTCCAAGTGACAGAGATCAGTTCACCTGGAGGAAATGGCCGCTTTGGAAGTTGGATTCTATGGCATTGTGCCCCAAATCCCACCCCTTCAGGCTCCACCCCCCCCAAATCTCCAGGTATTTCCCAACCCAGAGCTGGCAACCCTAAGGCAGAGCCTGTCACAAAATGGCTGTTGAAGTTATTCACCAGTTTATTCACTACACCAGTTTGGCGTAGCAGTTAAGTGTGCGGACTCTAATCTGGGAGACCCAGGTTTGATTCCCCACCCCTCCACTTGCACCTGGCTGGAGTGACCTTGAGTCAGTCACAAGCTCTGGCACAGCTGTCCTTGAAAAAGAGCAGTTTCTGTCAAGAGCTCTCTCAGCCCCACCTACCTCACAGGGTGTCTGTTGTGGGGAGGGGAAGGGAAAAGGAGTTTGTAAGCCGCTCGGAGACTCCAAGTGAAGGGCGGGGTATAAATCCAATCTCTTCTCTTCTTCTTCTTCTTTTCTTCTTCTTCTACCTTCAGTCACACAGTGAAGATCTCTGTGCTGTGATGGTCGCCGCCGCCGAAAGCAGTGCTTTTCCAAATCTCTGCAGCCTATCAGATATCCGAGTCTCTTTAATGATAACAGACCCTCCTAAATTCTCCGGTAAGGATTACTGCTCATCTGCTCTGTTAAGGTTATGCTCCACAAGTTATTACTCATGCACTTTCATTTCACCTTCTGGTTCCTCATTGATGTCTGAGCACCCGAGTTCTCCTATTGATCTTGCTTGAAGAACAAATGCGCCTCAACTCTGCCTTTCAATTCTTTTTTTTTGGGGGGGGGGTATTTTCTGTGTGTGTGTACTTGCATGCCTGGAAGTCATGGCAACTTCTGGGGGCTTGGATGTTTTTCAGAGAGGTGGCTTGATTGCCTGCCTTTGCATCATGACCCTGGTATTCCTTGGAGGTCTCCCTTCCAATTACTTGCCAGAGTTGGCCCTGCGTAGCTTCCGAGATCTGACAAGATTGGGCTTGCCTGGGCTATCTGGGTCAGGGCTGCTTTTCCTTTCTTTACCTCCCCCCCCCCCCCGACAAGCTTACACAGGTCGTTCGGCCCAGTTTTCTTGCAAGTATCTATCTAGATTTCAAAAAGAGAGTCTCAAAATCCTATTTCACAGCGAGCCCTTTTCCAGATGGATATCAAGCTGCCTTACAAAGTGAAATCCCGTTTGCGGCAAAGCCACCTATTTTAGAGGTTCAGGACAAAAGGGAAAGAACGATATCATCCCGTTAATCAACCCACGTTCCTTTTCTTTACATCCTGTTCTTTGTTTCTGCCTTTGTGTCGGAACATCTTGGCACTCGCGAGCACACGCGACTACAGATGAAAAAAGAATTGCTGCTTATAACAGCGCATTCCAGCTCTAACATTTTATGAGAGATCACAGGATGTTAGATTTTTTATTTTATTTAATTGGGGGGGTCGAGGAGAAATGTAGAGCTTGCAGCTGCCAGCTTCAGGATTACACCTGGTATTAAACACAGCAATTGTTTGAACGGAGGTGGCAAACTAACGTCGCAGTCCTCAGCAGAGGTACAGCCTTCTAAGCCCATTGACGGCAGGGGACTTTGAAAGGTGTAGCTCAATTTAGGATTGCGTTGTAAGCAGTCTTATCTCCAGAGGCCTTCTTGTTAAGGTCAGGGGAAGTAATCTCAAAAGCAATGGCGCCTCCTTGAAGGAAAGCACCACAGTATTCGCGTTATGGCCGAAACGCTGAAAATCCGGAGCTTTTCCAAATAGAAAGTTCCCGGGGTTTTTTCATTACTGCACATAGGTCGGGGAGGTGATGTTTTCAAATAGATAGGGGGAAAATATATATAAAATTGGAAGACAGGAAGTAAAAGCAGTGGTTTAAGTCGAACAGACTCCCGTGGGGCTTCACCTCACACCAGCAAGGTCGACTCCATCAGAAGACGTCCAGGCAGGTAATTCAGTCCGTGACCTTGTGTGCCCTTCTCCCTGACCCAAACAGGAAAAGCTTGTAAGGGTTTAACAGAACTAGAGAGAGATAAAGTTCTGTACAGAGAAAAATAGCTAGATTCGAATCCGGTAGCACATTAGAGACCAACAAGATTTTTTTTGGGGGGTGTGTGCGTATTTATTTATTTATTTATTTATTGTTTCAATTTATACTCTGTCCTCCCCGCAAGCAGGCTTAGGGTGGCTTACACTAGCTGGTGCACTGCACCATAAAAACCATGTACAAAATGTAAAACAACTTACATACATTAACATTAAGCATTAAAAGCAATCCAACAATTAACAATTAAAGTGCTAGCGATAGTAATCTTTGATGGCAATCTTTGAATGATTCCGATGGCGTACTAACAATTTTCACTGGCTTGGTGATCTTCAGCTTGGTGCGGTAGTATGACACAATCCCCCCCCCAACCAGAGCTGACCACAGATGTTGGTGGTGGTGGTGTGGTGGTTCCTATACCAACATGACTGCCCTCAAAAGAGAGAGAGAGAGAGAGAGAGACGAGAGAGAGAGAGAGAGAGAGAGAGAGAGAGAGAAAGAGAAAGAGAGAGAGAAAGAGAGAAAGAGAGAAAGAGAGAAAGAGAGAAAGAGAGAAAGAAAGAAAGAAAGAAAGAAAGAAAGAAAGAAAGAAAGAAAGAAAGAAAGAAAGAAAGAAAGAAAGAAAGAAAGAAAGAAAGAAAGAAAGAAAGAAAGAAAGGCAGGCAGGCTGCGGTCATACGGAGGGGGAAGAGGCGGGCAGGAAGCGAGGCTGTTTGCCCCGCCTGCAATGACGCGCATTTGCGTGATCAAACTTCCCGCCGCGCATCCGCAGTTCCCCATACTACTGAGTTATCAGCAGTAGCTTTTTCCCACACTACTGCCACCCACAACGACGCCCCGCCGACGGCTCCGGGATGCCAGACAGATGTGTCTGTCTGATCGTGTCCCTTTAATCCGCAGGGGAATCGCATGGCTGCCGTTGCTTCTGGTACATATGATCGCACCCAAAGAAAGTTTTATCTATGGCTTCCTGAAAGACAATACAGTCTTTTGCAAGGCTTTAAAAAAAAAAAAAAAAAAAGAGGTGCCAGAACTCTCAAGAGGGAAATGAAATTTTCAAGCTGTCTACTGAAAACTCACAAACTTTTAGGCATTTTTAAAAGGATTTGTTAAACAGGTTCCAGAACTCTGTTGCGGCACATTCCCCCAGAAAAAAGCCCCGGTCTTTTTGGTTAGTTGGGGTTTCATTTTCATGATCCTATTGCATACACATTCAAGTTTTAGGGCCACCAGGATGTAAAACCTGGAGTTTTTGGGGGGTGGAGCATGGGGAGAGCGGGGTTTAGAGGGAGGAGTGTATAATGCCATAGAGTCCACCCTCCAAGGCAGCCATTTTCTGCAGGGAAATTTTCTGGAAATCAATTGCAATAGTGGGAGGTCTCCAGGTGCTACCTGAAAAGTCAGCAACCCCGTTCAGTGCACATCTAGAAAATTAAGACGCTAATTGCAGTGATGGACCGTTTTAACTGTGGGTTGTTTCTGCAATTTGCTGTATATAGTAGTAAGTGGACTAGGATTAGGGATGCCAGTCCTGGGGGGGGAGCCCTTGGGTTTTAGGGCTGCTCCCAGGCATCGACCAGCTGGCCGGTGGAGGGAAGCCCCGCCCCCAACAGTTATTGGTTGGGGTTGTGTGGTGTGGTGCCTGCTCTTTTGAAGCGGGGGCCACTCGGCAAGTGGTGAAATTGCCACTAGCAGGGCAGGCATGGGCACTCCTTGCTTTCCCCCAACCATTTAAAGGGAAAGTTCCCTTCAAATGGTTGGGGGAAGTGGGGTGATGGTGCACGCACACACGGCACCATGTCCCTGATGTGATGACATCACTTTGTGCGATGTCATCACATTGGGAAAGCCCCTCCCCCTCCCAGTACACACACACAAATCCTCCTGCCAGGGAGAAAATAGGACATGGCACCCCTAACCAGGATGCAGGGTATCATACTCAGTTGTGTATATACTTCAGGTATTCCTCTCTCTTTTTTTGCCCACAGGCTTAAGAATGGTGAGTCTCAATTGCCCAAGGGCTGTGAGAGCTGTAAAGTTCCTGAGCACAGGTGGGCATGTTTACGCCCTAACCTTTTAATCCTCCAAAGCTTTTAAAACGAACAGACGGCCGATCCTGAAGTTTCCGACACAATTGCGAATTCTCGAGGAATGCCGAAATGTAAAGCCCATGAGATTCGTCCTTGGGTGGTGTTTTTTGTTTTGGTAAATGTAGACAGTTCTGCTACGACCTGGATGGCCCAGGCTACCGGGACCTTGCCAGATATGGGAAGCTAAGCAGAGTCAGCCCTGGTTAGTCCTTGGATATGAGTCTCTATGCAGGGGCAGGAGAAGGCGAACCACCTCTGAATGTCTCCTGCCTGGAAAACCCATAAATCGGCTGCACCTTGACTGCAATTTCCACCAGATGGTTCTACTGCCGATTCAGAGTTAATTTGTGCATTCTTCTCCGGGTTAGGCATTCTGGAAAAAATATCATACTAGAAGTCCAGTCCATCACTAAGATGTGATGCACCCTGAATTCTGCTTCCAGTCTTTTCAAAAATGTTGGAGAAACAAGAAGGAAGCTGGAAGCCGAGCCCTTCCCAGACTTCGGGTTGTCAACCTCCAGGCAGTGGCCGGAAGATCTGCTGGAATTACAAATGATCTCCAGACGACAGAGACAGTTTCGCATGGAGAAAATAGCTGCTTTGGAAGGTGGACTCTATGGCCTTATAACTTGTTTAGGTCCCTCCCTTCCCAAACCCCGCCCTCCTCAGGCTCCACCCCCCAAATCTCCAGGTATTTCCCAGCCCAGAGCTGGCCAACGTACCCAGACTCTAGCCCCTGACTGGTGCAGCATGTCACTCTAGCTCTTTGGTCTTCTGTGGTGAGATCTAGAATTGTGCACAGGAGTTCATTTGTGGTTGATCCAGAGTCCCTGGAAGCTGAAGCCATATTGTAAGCTTTCTTTGCTTTCTAAGAGTAATTAACACAGGAATGCTATGTCTTTTTCATGCTTGGGGGGCAAGAGTGGGAGGGCATCTGGAGTTCTGGCCCCACTGGTGGACTTCCTGATGTCCTCTGGGTTTTGGCCACTGTGTGACACAGAGTGTTGGGCTCGAGGGGCCATTGGACTGATCCAACATGGCTTCTCATATGTTCTTATGTCTGGGGCAGTGATGCTGTGGCTTCTTCATGCTTGGGGGGCAAGAGTGGGAGGGCTTCTGGAGTTCTGGCCCCACTGGTGGGCCTCCTGATGGCACCTGGGTTTTGGCCACTGTGTGACCCAGAGCGTTGGACTGGGTGGGCCAATGGCCTGATCCAACATGTCTTCCTTTATGTTCTTACGCATATCACTTGGCTTGGGAACTCCTTGTTCTGCTAATCCTTTACTGAAGCACCATTCTTACCAAAAGCAATTGTTGACTTCTAGGATACCCTTTGAACCTGAAAGCAGAGCTTGACTGGACCGGCCCTGATATAAGACACTCTGCAGTGGGAATCAGCAAATATGTCTCGTTCCATTGATGGACGGCCCTTCCATCAGCAGAAATGAACCAGCCCTATTTTTTTTTAATGTACTGTACTGCAAAGTAAAGGAGAATATGAACTCCTTTTACAAGCAGACATTCAGTTTAAAGAACACTAAATGCAGGAAACCACAACCTGGATGGCCCAGGCTACCCCGATCTTCTCAGATTGAGGGAAGCTAAACTGGGTCGGCCCTGGGTTAGTACTTGGATGGGAGACCATCAAGGAAGACCAGGGTCGCTATGAAGAGACAGGCAATGGCAAACCACCTCTGAATATCTCTTGCCTTGAAAACCCTACAGTAGGGACCCCCTGACATTTTTGCGCCAGTGGGCACCTTTGGAATTCTGATACAGAGTGGTGGGCACAGCCAGCCACAAAATGGCTGCCGCAAGGAGGCACAGCCAGCCACAAAATGGCAGCTGCCATGAAGATTCCTGTGCTGTGGTGGCAGCTGCCAGCAAAGCAATGTTTTTTGTCTCTGGCCCCAGCTCCTGCCAATCGAGCAGTTTGAAAGCAAGAAATTGAAAGTAGATAAATAGGTACCGCTTTGGTGGGAAGGTAACAGCATTCAGCGCACCTTGGGGTTTAGTCATGCCGGCCCACACCCGCCCATCTACACAGACAAGGACTTTTACTAGCCAACAAAGTTTCATTCTGAGTAGCCAACAAAGTTTAGTTCTGGATGGCTCAAGTGGTTAAGATGCTGAACTGCAGGCTGTGGAAGGTCAGTAGTTCAGCAGTTCGAGACCCGAGAGTGCCACATGACGGAGTGAGCTCCCGTCTCTGGTTCCAGCTCCTGCCAACCTAGCAGTTCGAAAGCAAGAAATTGCAAGTAGATAAATAGGTACTGCTTCGGTGGGAAGGTAACAGCATTCCATGCACCTCGGTGTTTAGTCATGCCAGCCACATGACCACGGAAAAGTCTTCGGACAGCGCTGGCTCTTTGGCTTCGAAACGGAGATGAGCACCGCATCTCTAGAGTCAGATTCGAGCTTTCGAGCAAGGGATACCTTTACCTTTTTACGGCCATTCAGATCTCCAGCGGCCAATCAGAACCATTTCTGGGCAAAAGGCCCACCCAGCCCTGCCCACTTTCTAAAAACACTTGGCGGGCACCAGAAAAAGTGTTGGTGGGTAGCACGGTGCCCCCGGGCACCACGTTGGGGAAGCCCTGCCTTACAGGGTCACCATCAATCGACTGTGACTTGACAACGCTTTCGACCACCCCCAAATCCAAGAAGGCAGCTAAAACGATCCCAAGCTCTTTGCATGCAAATCCAACACTTTTCACTTTGGAGGAAATCACTGACTTGACCCGCCTGGAGGCTGGATAACAGTGACGAAGGCGTCGTGTTCAGAAGCTGGAAGGAACGTTTGGTCTGGGAAGATTACTGCGTGGTTAATCAGGAACGGACTTTGAGCATTAAATCACCAGTCCCTGCTGGAGCTTTTCTGCAGGCTTGCTTATTCGGGATCCAAACATAATTAAAAATACTGCACAAGGGTGTTGCCATTGCAGCAAAAGGAAGGCGGATTAACTCTTGCCATCGTTGCTTTTACCTTTTAAAGCATTTTACTCTTCACTTACTCTTCTAAGCTGGTGGGGGTCCATGCACAGAATTAGGGATGCCAAACTCCAGACAGGACCTGGGTATCCAGCAGAATTATGGCTAATCTCCAGACTACAGAGGTCAGTTTCCCTGGGGAAAATGGCTGCTCTGGAGGGTGGGCTCTATGGCAATTGTACCCCCACTGAGGTCCCTGTCCTCCCCAGGCTCCAGCCCCAAATCTCCGGGAGTTTCCCAACCTGGATCTAGCAACCTTACCCCCCATCTTGTGCCAGTGGCCAAGGGGGACTGGTAACCCTAGCACAGGAAGCTGAGTTCAGTGAATGCCGAGGTCTGGAAGATCCATGACCAAATGCCACTTTAACCAAGGCTGTATTGATATAAAACATTTATTAGCCACCTTTCTGCCTCTTAGGGAATCGAGGCGACTCGCAAAGTAAAGGATAATAAAATGCAACAAATATGGGGAAAAACCCCATAAATTAAAATCTATAATCCTAAAACATGCTGCATTGGAAGAACTCATCCAATGCTATCATGACTAAAACTGCCTCCAGCTCCCTCCTAAATACTGAGTGAGGGGGCCAGGCACAAGTCCCCGGGGAGGTTGTTCCATAACTGAGGGGCTGCCATTGCAAATGGATGGGACCACTCCAGAGGGCCTCTCCCTGTGACCTCACTGTGGTTTTCGCATGTTAAGCACCATCAAGTCACTTCCAATTTTTGGCGACCCTGTGAATGAATGAACCCCCATGTCCTGATGACGGGCTGCTCTTGGCTCCCCCCACAGGCAGGAACCCCGTCGCTGGCCAAAAGCCCCTCCCCGGGTCTCCCCACACCTACCTGGAAGCCAAGGAGGGCTGGGGAAATGCCGCCGAGTCGAGCCAACCCCGTTGAGGTGCCACGATGGCTACCCAACCCGTACTCCATCAAGGTTGCCCCCAGCGGGGTGCACAGGGAGGACCCTGGCAGGGTGGGGAGGGCCACGCTGGGCCACAGCCCAGGTGCGAAAGCATGCCCATGCTCCTGAGCCTGGCGGCCCAAGTGCCACCGCCCAACATTGCCCCAGCCCCGCCTGGCCGAGGCAACTAGAACTGAGGCCACTCCCAAGGTCTGGCATCTCCAGTTAAATATGGGGGCAGGGCTGCAGGAGGAGGAATGGAGGGGTGGGTGTGGGAGGATCCAGGGGAAGCAGGGAGAGGATAAAACTGGGGCAATATCAAGGGGCCAAGGAGGATTGCCTGGAGACGGTGAAGCCACACTGAAAGAGAGGGAAGGCGGACAGCCCAGAAGGGGCAGGTGGTAGGGTGGTGACATAACCTCCTCCCCTGCGCTGGGGGAACAGCCCTCAAGTTGGCTGGACACCTACAAAGCCCAGGATCCAGTGACAGTTGGGGGAGTCGTCTGATCCGTGCAACACTCCCGAACATCCTATCGCTAACAGCCTTTGTCCAGGTCTCACAGATTGAAGGCCACAGCTCCCTTAATTTTTGAAAATATTTCTATGCCACCTTTCCAGCCTTGGTAGGGACCTACTGCCCAAGGTCACTGCAAAGATGAACACTGGACTCTCTGGAAATGGGAAGTGCTCTACTCTGGATAACTTTCGGGACCAGTTCCCATCATGCATTTGGAAACGCTCATTGCTATTAGATCTGCCTTCTGGCAGAAGGTAATGCCAGAGCCAGATTGGAAAATGCTGGCAATAGATATGAAATCTGTTACTTTCTCCTCCTTGACCAGGCTCGTAGAAACGAATGAATTAGGCGAAATAGGTCCGGCAGTTCCTACGCATTTGAAGATGCAGAGATCCCCACAAGAGCTCGACGTTCAGCTGGGCTACAGCAAGCTTCCCGGCCCATTTGCCGGCCTCCCGCTTCCCCCTTCTGCTGCTGCATTCAGCTGCACCTGTTCATCCCGTTGCCGCAGAGGACCTGCTCATGAGCACTGCAAAGGAGACGAGAGGACGTTCCGTCAAGCGGGCAAACGCCATCCCCGGCTCAGTCACGCCCGGCGAGATTAATTAGAGGAAACAAACGTCCTTGAGAGCAGAGATTAAACCAGACGCCCTCTTTGCGTGAGGGTTCACCCCGAGCAAGATTCAAGAATTAAAAAGCGGGGTGGGGGGAACGTGTCAGACAGCATCCCAGTTAATAAATTAATTTTGGCTGAATGGGGGAGGGAGTGTCCGGGAAAATTGCCACTTCTCACTCTCGTCTGCCCAGTAGCCGGTATTTTCAGTGATTGCTTCAAGGTGACCTGTTCGAAAGGAAGATGCAGGACTTGAGAAGGAAACGGACCCTGTGAATTAATGTCCTCCAGAACATCCTATCGTTAACTCTCTTGCTCGGGTCTTGCAAACTGAGGGACGTGGCTGTCTCGATTGAATCCATCCCATCTTGGTTCTTCTTTTTTCCTGCGGCCGTCAACTTTTCCTTGAGTTATTGTCATTTCCGGTGACTCTCAGCTTCTCATAATGTGACCAAAGTATAACAGCCTCAGTTTAGTCATTTTAGCCTCTAGGGAGAGTTCGGGCTTGATTTGGTCTCTCAGCTGCTGCCTTCCAAAGGGACATTCTAGGCCTAATCATGCTACTTGAATGAGGGTTTGCAAACTCTGGGTTGGGAAATTCCTGGAGATTTAGGGGTAGAATCTGGGGAGGGTAGTAGTAGTAGTAGTAGTAGTAGTAGTAGTAGTAGTAGTAGAAGAAGAAGAAGAAGAAGAAGAAGAAGAAGAGAAGTTTGGATTTATACCCCGCCCTTCACTTGGAGTCTCAGAGCAGCTTATAAACTCCTTTCCCTTCCCCTCCCCACAACAGACGCCCTGTGAGGTAGGTGGGGCTGAGAGAACTTCTGACAGAAACTGTCCTTGAGAGAACAGCTGTGCCAGAGCTTGTGACTGAGCCAAGGTCACATCAGCAGGTGCAAGTGGAGGAGTGGGGAATCAAACCTGGTTTTCCCAGGTAGAGTTTGATGAGGGGAAGGACTTCAGCAGGACATAATGCCATAAAGTCCACATTAACGATGGGCATCAACCCACAAATGAACCCCAGCTCAAGCATGAACCAGGCCGGTTTGTGGTTCATGAACCAGGGATTTGGGAGAATGTGTCTCCCACAATCTGCCCACGATCCTCCATGTCTACCCAGAAATGAGCACCGATGGCATTTAAATGCCCCCGGAGCTCATCACCAGACAGTGGCCCTACCCAATGACCTCTGAAGGCATCTAAATGCCTTTGGAGCTCACTTCTGGGTGGGATGAAATCCCGAACTCCCTGAATGGAGAAGTTCATCGGAGGATCATGGTTCGTGAAAACCTCGAACTGCAAACCTCCAATGAGCCAGTTTGGTGTAGTGGTTAAGTGCGCGGACTCTAATCTGGGAGAACCGGGTTTGATTCCCCACTCCTCCACTTGCACCTGCTGATGTGACCATGGGTCAGTCACAAGCTCTGGCACAGCTGTTCTTGAAGAAGAGCAGTCTCTGTCAGAGTTCTCTCGGCCCCACCGACCTCACAGGGTATCTGTTGTGGGGAGGAGAAGGGAAGAGAAGGGAAGGGAAGGGAATTTGTAAGCCGCTCTGAGACTCCTTTGAGTAGTGAAGGGAGGGGTATAAATCCAATCTCTTCTTCTTCTTCTTCTTCTTCTTCTTCTTCTTCTTCTTCTTCTTCTTCTTCTTCTTCTTCTTCTTCTTCTTCTTCTTCTTCTTCTTCTTCTTCTTCTTCTTCTTCTTCTTCTTCTCTCAGAGCTGTTCTTGAACAAGGGCAGTTTCTGTCAAGAGCTCTCTCAGCCCCACCTAACTCACAGGGTGTCTGTTGTGAGGAGGGGAAGGGAAAGGAGTTTGTAAGCTGCTCTGAGACGCCTTTGGGCAGTGAAGGGCGGGGTATAAATCCAATCTCTTCTCTCTTCTTCTAGTGCGTGCCCACCCCTAGTTCTCATTCCAAAGCTGCTGTTTTCTTCAGGGGAACTGATCTCTTAAATCTGGGCTGAATTGTAATTCTGGCAGATCTCCATCCATCACCTGGAGGCTGGCAGCCCTAACTTAAAATGCAAGTCCCATTCCCAGATCCTTAGTTTTGGGGACATATGATAGCGTAGACACAGATACCATATATGCTTTAATCCCTCATGGCATGTGGAGGAATGATTACTAATGCTACTATTCAAGGTGACATCAGCAGATTCCGCCCATGACATCATCAGACCCTGCCGAATGAGCCTCAGGGTTTGGCATTATGGGGGCCTACCAAGAATATTTCCCTCTGTTCAGTGTACTCATGGTCTCCCCCATAATAAAATTTCTGACTTACTAAATGATTCCATTTTGAGATGGTGGGGAGCAGCGGTTAGAGCCGATCCATGTGCGTTTAGTCACAGACACCTCTCTTCAACATTCATGTTTGCTGAGCAGCTTTGGATGATGTTCATCTCCCAGTTTAATCGAGTGACCAGACATCAAGGAAACAAGATGGCGGCAGCCGTCCAGCTTTTCATTTAATTACCCTCTAATGAGGGACTGCGGTGGCTCAAGTGGCTAAGATGCTGAACTGCAGGCTGTGGAAGGTCAGTAGTTCAGCAGTTCGAGACCCGAGAGTGCCGCATGACGGAGTGAGCTCCCGTCTCTAGTTCCACCTCCTGCCAACCTAGCAGTTCAAAAGCAAGAAATTGCAAGTAGATAAATAGGTATCACTTCGGTGGGAAGGTAGTAGGGTTCCATGCGCCTTGGTGTTTGGTCATGCCGGCCACATGACCATGGAAAAGTCTTCGGACAGCGCTGGCTCTTCGACTTTGAAATGGAGATGAGCATCACAACCCTAGAGTCGAGTTCGACTGGCTTTCGAGCAAGGGAACCTTTATCTTTACCTAATGAGGGACTGAACAAAATAAAGGCATGGTGTTCCTCTGGGATAGCCTGAGAACATAAGAGAAGCCATGAAGGATCAGGCCAATGGCCCATCCAGTAAAATACTCTGTGTCACACAGTAGCCAAAACCCAGATGCCATCAGGAGGTCCACCACCAGGGCCAGAACTCCAGAAGCCCTCCCCAAGTACCAAGAATAAAGAACACCACTGCCCCAGACATAAGAACATAAGAGAAGCCATGTTGGATCAGGTCAATGGCCTTTCCAGTCCAACATTCTGTGTCACACGGTGGCCAAAATCCAGGGTCCATCAGGAGGTCCACCAGCGGTGCATGAACCCTAGAAACCCTCCCACTTTTGCCCCCCCAGCACCAAGAATACAGAGCATCACTGCCCCAGACAGAGTGTTCCATCTGTACCTTGTGGCTAATAGCCACTCATGGACCTCCCATCCAGATATTTATCCAATCCCGTGTTGAAGCTATCTATGCTTGTAGCCACCACCACTTCCTGCAGCAATGAATTCCACATATTAATACTTCTTTGGCTGAAGAGGGACTTCTTTTACTCTGTTTGAAACCTACTGCTCATTCATTTCATTGAGTGCCCACGAGTTCTTGTATTGCGAGAAAGGGTGAAAAGATACATCTTTCTCTACCTCCTCTGTCCCATGTAAAGTGAATTGAATTCAGTTCAAGTATTTCTATCTTGGTGTCATGCAAAACAATCCTACACATCCTTTTCTCAGAAGTAAGTTCTCAGGAAGCAATCCTAAACACACTTAGTTCGACTCTGCATTGGTACGTTCTGCTGCTTTGGCAACACTCCTGCCCCGTCTCAAAAAAAGATGTCTACATTTCTTTCAGATTCGCTCTCCTACTGTACCATTATAATTTATGTTGTCTACATTTTTTTACTGCCGTATGGTTTCGACTCCATTGTGACTACGGCGTCTCATCGGCTCAACTGGATCTGGTTACAAAACACTCTCACCCCCCTCCAAAAACGCCATCTAGTGATGAAGACTTGAATCAACCAGATTGGAAGAATTTCTTGAACAAGCATCACTCCAGCATAAAGAAAGATGTCATCGAGACTGCTTTAAAAATGAAGATGCAGACATGACCTTAAGAGAGAACAGGTCTCATGGAACGCAGCAGGCGCTTACTGCTGAATATACGGGATTAGTGTCATGTTTTCACCATACTCCTAGGTTCTTACTCATATGTAAATGCACAAAGTCCATGTTGAGTGTCCTGTCATGTAAACATGCGCAGAATTATATTGTCACACTGCTGAAAACCTAGAGATTTGATTCTAACAGGCATAGCCAAGTTTACCCTCACTGTTCCATTAGTTCAGCCATGTTTTCAGTCATAGGTTGGATCCTTTTGAAGCTTAATGCTAGTCTTGCAATTTTATAGGGATATCATTTTTTTTAAGCTTGCTTTCAGCCTAAGAAATGACAACAGCAATTGTATGTTGTCACCAGAAGCTCTGTTTCTAGTCCAGCAAACATCAGGTCAAAAATGTAGTTTCGAAAGGTTGATGACAGAGTCATTAAAACCGTAACACATTACCATATATGTTTCCAGAATCTTGAATTATAACATACCCTTCCAGGTGGGTGTCAAGATTGCATTCAAGGACTGGTGAGATTTGTGTGTCATTCCCAATTCTCTCCAGAATGAAAAAGAACAAGGGTTGTGTATCCTGTCAACAAACCAAGTGATTTACAAGCACGGAGGAGTTTCTGGGACCGTCTGAAACAGACGACAAGATGCTGCAAGGACCCCAGTCAGTTGTTTAAATTGCAATGAAAATAAAAAATGATTTGTTCCCAGGGAATTATCAGACCAAAACACTCTGCTTCACTTCTCAAGCATCAGCTCTCACTGTCTATGCTGCTGAACCTCTTAAAGATACAGGTCCATGGTTCTGTGACCAGAAAGAGGGAAAGGACGCTCCTCCCAAGCCTCACACACTCAGGGGTCATTTCCTGCTGGAGCGCCCTGGAGCGGCACTCCAGCAGTAAGGAGCCCAGCCCCCACCCCCCACCTGCAGAGCGACTCATGGAGGGGGATTTAAATGCCTGGGTTCCCTGCCTGATCTTTTCCAGGTGCCCCGCAGCTGTGGGGCACCTGGAGAAGATCAGGCAGGGAACCCAGGCATGACTGCCTCCCTGCTCTCCCCACCTCCAGCCAGCCCTTTCTCTACAGCTGACAATAGAACTACAGATAAGATTAGAGTTTCAATAGCCATTCTAATCTTATCTATTGTCAGCTGCTCTACAGCTGACAATAGCACTGCAGATAAGTTTAGAATTTCAGTAGCCAATCCACATACAAAAGAACCTCCTCAGGAGACAGGAAACCTCCTTAGGAAACAATCCATAGACAAAAGGACCTCCTCAGGAAAGTTCCTCCATTAGCATGTTCATAGCCTGGAGAACTCCTACAAGACGAGGACTCAGTCCTATCCCACCTTCCAGGGTATCTATAAATTACCTGCCTACCATTTTTCTGCTCACCTTGACACAGAGAGTACTCCATCTGTCTGTGTTATACTTCTGAGAATGCCAGTCACAGCTACCGGTGAAATGTCAGATCCTACAATGCCAAGACCATGGCCACCCAATCCGGAAAATCTACAGCAACTAACGTGTTGATACTTTCTCAATACCTGAAAAGGCTACGCCACACACTCCTACTGCCTACCTGAGTAACAAAGGCAAACAAACTGACACCTAGGAGTGCTCTCAGCTGGAGAAATGCTCTGAGCATCTTTAATCCGGGGCAGGGAGTGGGGATCGGATATGCAGGAGAGAGGGGCAGAGTCCAAATACCCAGCCAGGCTGAGACAGGTGGCCAACAAAATGCCGAACCATAGTTCAACATCAGGTCCAACATTGTTTTCAGTACTTCCATTTCACCGAAGCATCCTCTTGCATTTACTAATTCCTTGCATGATTTAGGATCTATGGCCCCGGTCACACAGAGGACTTGCCGCGCAGAAGGCATGAATGCCAGGCGGAGTTTCGGGGCGTGATCACACTGCAACATCCGGGAAGCATAGCGCTCCTGTGGCCAACCCATGGCGTGCCGCCGAAGCTGCACAGTTAAAAAGTACCTCAATAAATATACTAGCAAATGGTTTGCCACGAGCTGCTGATGGAATCGTTCCATGTGATTGCACTGGCACACGGCTTTCCCCCTGGCTGTCCTCCTTGATGCGCACGTGCTGATGGATGAAACCACGGCATGCTGCCGTTGCATCTGATCGCATTCTGGTGGGTCTAATTGCACCGGCACAAAAAGCCACACCTCCCCCTGCATTATCTGGCCGGTGTGACCAGGGCCTACGTCCTTTTAATGTAGCTTAACAACCATGAAGAGAAATTAGGAAGGAAAAAAAAAACACTGTTTAACAAAATCTACAGCTTCTTCAACCGTTTGGTCTAGTGGCTAGGAGCATGGACCTTAATCTGGAAGAACCAGGTTTGATTCCCCACCCCTTCAGAGGGTGTCTGTTGAAGGGAGGAGAAGGGAAAGAGGATTGTAAGCCGCTCTGAGACTCCTTCAGGTAGTGAAGGGCAGGGCATAAATCCAATTTCTCCTCCTCCTGCTGCAGCTTCTACTTTCAACTTTGAAGTTTAATCTGAAGGGGAAACCTCATTGATCTGGGGCAACTCCATTTCTTAACCTGTCTGTCAGGAACCTGAAATTCCATTTTTTTCTGCTAAGGAAGGGGTGAGAAGTCTGGAAACACCCGGATGACTTCCCCAGCTCATTCTAATGGCACCCTAAATTGGCTCAGGAATTTTTCTTTCACTGTCACGAAGTTGAATGAGACAATAATGTCATGACAGACCAGCCTCATACGAACAATCTGGGGATTAATGCTAAAAGCCTTGTTATCTTGACTCCTTCTGCATCATCCAAGCCAATAATAACAGCAAAAAACTCGTCTCCCTCCTCATTTCCCTTAACCCCTCTTTGTTTGAAACAAGCCCTGTGGCTTTCATTCTCCAGATCTTCTACATTTCTTTGAGCTCTGCGATCATATCATTGTTTTTATGTATAAAGTAAAGGTAAAGGTTCCCTTGCTCGAAAGCCAGTCGAATCCGACTCTAGGGTTGCGGTGCTCATCTCCGTTTCAAAGCCGAAGAGCCAGCGCTGTCCGAAGACATTTCCGTGGTCATGTGGCCGGCATGACTAAACACCAAGCGGCATGACTAAACACCAAGGTTTTTATGTATAATGGCCTCATTAATAGTGCCCTTAAAAATTTGGATGTCCACTGATTAACAATTGCCTGCTGATCTTTAAATACTTTCCAAATTTCTTCCGTTTTCCTTTCATTTATAGCTAATATTTTATCTCAAGAGTCCTTCTTTTTTCTCTAAGGCACACCATTATGTTTCCTTCGACATTCTTCAACTCACGAACAACAAATTCTCTCATTTCAGACAGAGGTGCTGAGGAGTCCAGGGAACGGAGTAATCTAAGCCGTATCTCGAGGCTTTTTCGCTGGCATTTTATTTGACCCACTTTCCCAGCTGCTAACAGAGTGAATAAACTTCAAATTTACCTGCCTTCTGTAACTAAGAATTACCTACAGTATATGACTTCATCTATGCTAAAGCCTATCTTATCTTTGTAATACAAACTTCCTCTAACTAACTCTATTATCTTACTGTTGGTAAGACTACAATTTCAACAGTCAGGCAGAAGAGCTGGCAGAACTAGAAACTAAATAATCAGTACACAATCACAAAAAAGAAAACGGTAGCCTACGAGAACCTCCTTACAGCCGATGCTGCCACTGCAACAATAAAACGGAGGGGAAGGGACAAACTACCCGGCCGAGAGAGCTGGGTACTGTTTTCTTAAACAGTACAATGGGTCACTTCCAAGCTAACAATGTTGCCATTAGAATCATGGTCAATCCTGGTCCGGGGTACCCACGAGGTTCCCCCCAAGAGGGCCAATGCCCCAAAACATTAACAAACAAATATAAGGAGTCCGAAGTGTGGGTCTGCAGTTGTTCTGGGCATGGCTGTGGCCGTGTGGTTTCCCTTCTCAGCTTGCCCAGAAGGCCCTGCACCACGTGGGGGAGGTCAAATCGGAGCCGATTGCTCTGCCCCCCCATTGCTCTGCCCCCCATCTCTTCAACTCTGCCCCCTCCCCATCCCTCTGTGCCTCCGTATTCCATTACTTTTTAAAGACAATTCTGGAACTGAATGCTGTCCTCAGACGGTCATTACTGTTGATGATAGTCCTTGATCGGTAATGTGACCAAGTCCAGAGCAGGCCGCTGGCTGCTTTTCCTCCAGGGCTCCTGCTAATCGCAAGATTTTGGGGATCTCTGTCCGTAAACAAAGGAGAAGCAGTCCAAGAATTAGTCCGGAGATTGTCACAATGTCCTGGTGTGGAAGTCTGATGCGGTCCATGGTTTGGCCTGCAGTTAACAGGGAGAATGCCCCACTGAAGATCCAGACCGATTTCACATAAGCCTTTATCCTGCACTCACTCATCTCCCCCACTTGTTTTGGTCAATCTCACACCATTAGACCTGCGGCCGCCTTTTGACCTGCATCTTCCCCCAATTTGCCCCACCTCAGCGCGATCCCTGATTTCCCAGAAGTTTCCTGTTGCCTCGTGGTGAAGCCAAAACACACACCCCTTTCCCCACGCCCACTTGCCTGCCCCACTCACCTGCCCCTCCTTGTCGTGTTTTTTTAAAGGATTTAAAAAGGGGGGAGGGGAAATGTTCCCTCTAAGCTATGGAGTCTTATGAGCAAAAATTCTACTTTGTGAGCTACTGGCATTAAAGTTGTGAGCGAGCCATTTGGCTACTGCATAAATTAGTTGGCTCTATGGAGCCATCCTTCCTGAGCAGAGACAAAAATGTGTGAGCTGGAGGCTAAAAATCTGTGAGCTAGCTCACACTAACTCAGCTTAGAGGGAACACTGGAGGGGATATGAGGAGGTTGAAGAAAGGGGACTGGGTGGGAGGGAAGTGGCAGGAAACTGCCACGTGCCAAAAGCTTTAAAGGGAAATCCTTTAGAACGATCCAGGGCAAACTACCCCGCATGGAACCAGAGGCAACTACCACGTGCAAAATCGGTCCCATTTTGTTTTTCAAGGCAGGGAGGGCTACAGATTTGGAAACTGCTCTGGTTCCTGTTCTCACCCTTCTCTGGGCACTGGTGACCGTAGGCCACAAGAGCCGTGCTTCCCCCAAACCTTTGGGTATCTGAGGCCAATGCTCCCTCCAAGCCGTGGAGTCTTGTGAGCAAAAATTCGACTTTGCGAGCTACTGGCATGGAAGTTGTGAGCAAGTGATTTGGCTGCTGCATAAATTAGTTTGCTCTGGAGCCATCCCTTCCTGAGCGAAGACAAAAAGGTGTGAACCGGAGGCTAAAAAACCTGTGAGCTAGCTCACACTAACTCAGCTTAGAGGGAACACTGATCGGAGCACAACTGGACACTCCCCAAAGGTTGGCCTTTAGCCCGTGAAACAGGAAGAGTGCCTGGCCTCAGAGGAGTGCTGTTCTTCCCTTTTTTTTTTTCTTGGCAAGTCCTTAATCTGGATGGATTTCCTGATTGGGAGGGACAGTGACTCTTTCAGAGGCTTCACAGGGACTCTCCTCTGAGAGCAGGTCATTTTGTGACCTCTCTGTCCCCATAGTGATGATGGGGCATTCCAGTCCTACCTGATGGGGCACAAATTGCACATATCCCTGCAGAGTCTGAGTGAAGAGGAGGGGCAGTGAGCATGCAGAGATGCAACAGGCTGCCTCCTCCATGCTTGGAGACTGCAGAAGTTTTTCCTGGTATAATCAACATTCCCCCTTCCACGGCACATGAATTATTTTCTCCTGGTGCACAGGTGTGCTAGCAAGCCCTTTGGGAATGGCTAACAGAGAAGCGTGGCACAGCTCATGCCCTGTGACTTGGGCCACAGAAGATGCCCTCGTCCTAATTATCTTGAGACACTTACGCTTCTGGAACAGAAGGCAAAGGCGCCTGAGATGTGTGCCCTAAAAAGAAGGAGAAGAAGTAGAGTTGAGCCGTTTGTGTACTAGACGGGGAGAAAGAGCCACCCAAGTGGGCAGGCAGGTGAAGCAAAGCTGTAACCCCCTTCTACCCCACAAGGTAAAGAAGAACACAGAAATATCATGAAAGAAATGAGAAATTGTTAACCCAGGAAAGAAAAGCAACAGGTCTGAGTCAATTAGAAAAGGGGACTAACCTCCCATCAGGACCACAGCTATGTTGGGTCTTTGGGGGGCTCTGCCCCCTTTCTTAAAGACACAGCCCCACAAGAATTTCTCCTGTAAATGCTTATTTCAATCATTTCAAAACATTTTTTTAAAAAATGCATGCACTCCTTTAAGCAGCAGTAGTTGACTAATTCCCGCACTGAGAAAGGGGGTTGGAGTAAGTGACCTCTAGGATCCCTTCTAACTCTGTGTCAAGAAACTGGTCTCCTTTAGGAGAGTTTTTCTGCCAAAGTGTTAGCTTTCTTGACCATAGAAGTCATCACCCCCACCTGCTGGTTTGTTCTCAGAATGGCTGCTTAGGCTGGCGGAAGTGATTAACTTGCAGCAGCTGAGGACTGTCATCTCAAGTGGTCGACAGGTTGCAGTTTAGAGATCTCTCCTGGCAACAGCTTCCTATTGGCTCAATGGATTCTCTTTCCGCACTGAGAACTTCAGCCCCATCAGAGAAAAATATTTGCCCCACGAGCCACAAAATCCTCGCTGTGGGCCTGCCTCCCAAACGAGAAACACTGAAAGCTGAAGAATTACACGTGTTCATGGCAAACTGGCTAGCAATTATTTTGAATTTAGAAGATGATGTTGTGCCAGTAATTTGTGAATGCATATCGCATTGGATCTCCAAAAATTACTCAAAGAAAAGACCCTAATGTGGATGCTCCCGCACAGGGCGGCTGCGTGAGGAACCCACCACAGGGTGTGCAGTCTGGATGCAACGGTCTGCTACACTTTGAACCGGTACAATTTGAGGCACTACCGTACTGTGCCAAGCTGCCAGCGTGATTGCAGCCTTTCTTCAAACAATGTGGCAATCAAAAACACTCTAAAACACTCAGCTGTAGTGAAACAGGATGTCTTTTCATCCCAGCAGATCTTTGCGCCTTTGTTGGCCTGCCCTCTTCCTTGGCAACGTTGTTAACCAAATTGCCTCGTGTTCTTAATTATTTCGGGGATTTATGATATCCAAGCGAGGCAGTAGGCAAATAAGAGAGCAAGCACCTCTGTATACAGGGGTCCCACTTATTCCAGATGCACCAGAAATAGACTCTGAGACGGACTGTAGTATAAAATGGTTCCTTTTACTGGAGATTGTAGCACAAGCATACAACAACACAACCACACTTGATCTAGGAAAATTAGATCTAGGACTGAACAGATCTAGGAAAATGAGAGAGAGGTGTATAGCACATTCGCATTAGTGGGATATTTCATTGAGGGGTAATACTTTACCTGTCCTCGGCAAGATGAAGCAATCCTCAGGAAAAAAATAAGGGAGACTATGAGGGATTAGGGTTGTGTCTTGAAACCAGCAGAGACACGTGGAGACTCTGGTAGTGCTAACCAAGAGTCGTGGAGGAAGGTTGTATAGGTCGGGGGGAGAGAGCGTAAGAGTGTGCTGGGTGCCCTCTTTTGTAAGGGGGCTTGAGGGGTGGGCTAGACTTGGCCACCCCCTTTGGTACGCCTCCTGCTGGTCTGTCCCCAAAAGAATGCTGATTGGTACTGGCTTCAAGGGGAAGGGTCTAAGGGCGGGGGGTGGAAAATGTCGATATCTAGTACAAACAGGACTGGGCAGTGGCACCTGAAGGGATTACTACTCATGGGCAAGAGCCATTGTTCCCTGATTGTCTTTATGGCTGTCGTTTTGGCTAGGTGAAAGATCAAGTGGGAGCAGAGAATGCTGCCTACGTGCCAGGGAAGAGAACTCTTCATGGAGTTTGAGTTCCCTGTCCTGGGTCTTCTGTCCTGGCATGGAAACTGTCTGGCTTTCAGTGTTGCACGTGGCTAGGGAACCGGGTCATCTTACTGCAGGTAAGAGCGTAGGTAACATACAGGAACTGTAAGCAATGAGAGGTGCTAAAAGGAACCAGGAACAACTGAAATGGGGGGCAGCAACTCCCCATACCACAAAAACCCAGGACCACAATTATATACAATTCCTACGTTTCACACACAGACGCACACGTGTGTGTGTGTTGTGTTCCGTCAAGTTGCTTCTGACTTATCGTGGCCCTATGAATTAATGAGCTCCAAAAATGCCCTATGGAGAGCGTTGCTTAGGTATTGCAAACGGAGGGCCACGAACTTGGCCATAAAGTGTCCCTGCCACTAATGGGTGGCTCATTAGCTCATTAATAGTCCACCACCCTTCTCAGAGAACTGTTGTCACGACCTAAACGGGGTTTGTTTGTTTTTGGCAGCCCTAAGCACAAACTGAGTTAAAGCAATATAGATCGATGTCCAATGAGTTCTTAATTTTTTCCCTTCACCCTCGGTAGCCTCAGTGACTTCTTCGGTCAAGACCTTGCCTGATCCCTCAAGAGCTTTTTCCCGTTAGATGAAATCATACGTCGTGAAAGAGGACTCTGGAAAGACCACGGCCTTTCAGTTGTTGAAATCAATTAGAACATAAAAAAGAGAATTGTTCATAGTTAAGCGATGTTGAAGGAGATGAATATATCCCGTAAGCAATATAATATAAACTGCGGGAGGGTTCTGTCTGGGTCACCTCCCCGGGTGTGGGCTTTGCTAATTAACAGTTAAGAACATAAGAACATAAGAGAAGCCAATGTTGGATCAGGCCAATGGCCCATCTAGTCCAACACTCTGTCACACAGCGCCCAAAATATACCAGGTGCCATCAGGAGGTCCAGCAGTGGGGCCAGGGCACCAGAAGCCCTCCCACTGCTGCCCCCTCCAGCACCAAGAATAGAGTGCATCACCTGCCCCAGACTGAGAGTTCCCATCTATACCCTGTGGCTAATAGCCACTGGTGAACTTCTGCTCCATATGTTTATCTAACAGTTGCAAGGGTTGCGAGGCTCCAGGGGCGGATTAAAGATCTCCCGGAATTACAACTGGTCTCCGGGTTGCAGAGATCCGTTCCTCTGAAGAAAATGGCTGCTTTAGAAGGTAGACTCCATGGCATTGCACTGCGCTGAGGTTAGAGCTGTTCTCTCACGGGCAGTTCCTGTCAGAACTCTCTCAGCCCCGCCTACCTCACAGGGCGTCTGTAGTGGGGAGGAGAAGGGAAAGGAGATTGTCAGCCACTCTGAGACTCCTTTGGGTAGTGAACGGTGGGGTATAAATCCGATCTCTTCTTCTCTTCTTCTTCCTAGTTCTGTCAGAGCTGTTCTTGAAAGGGCAGTTCTTGAAAGAGCTCTCTCAGCCCCGCCCACCTCACAGGGTGTCTGTTGTGGGGAGGGGAAGGGAAAGGACTTTGTAAGCCACTCTGAGATGCCTTCGGGTAGTGAAGGGCGGGGTATACATCCAATCTCCTCTTCTTCTTCTTCTTCTTCTTCTTCTTCTTCTTCTTCTTCTTCTTCTTCTTCTTCTTCTTCTTCTTCTTCTTCTTCTTCTTCTTCTTCTTCTTCTTCTTCTTCTTCTTCTTCTTCTTCTTCTTGAAAAGAGCAGTTTCTGTCAAGAGCTCTCTCAGCCCCGCCTACCTCACAAGGCATGGGGAGAGGAAGGGAAAAGAGATTGTCAGCCGCTCTGAGACTCCTTCGGGTAGTGAAGGGCGAGGTATAAATCCCATCTCTTCTCTTCTTCTTCAGCATCAAAATCTAAATTCTCCTGTTGGTGGCCCAATTCACAAACTCTGACTAAAAACTAAGGCTGTTTTACATATGACGTGAAATGAAGTGAGAGAGCTGATTGTACAGTTTTAGATTCTGTGTAGGGAAATCCATTTGAATGATCCCAACCCGACCTGAGTTAGAAGACACGTTCCAGAGAGAAATGTTCTAGTCCGGCCTTTCCTTTGCTGTGTTGCTTTTCTATCTGTAAGGGTGCATATATGCATGCGGATGGGCCATGGCTCAATGGTAGATCAACTGCTTGGCATGTAGAAGGTCCCAGGGTCAAACCTCAGCATCTCCAGGTAAAAAAAGGAACAGGTAGCAGGTGACATGAAAGACCTCCACCTGAGACCCTGAAGAACCACTGCCAGCCTGTGTAGACAACATGATGGGCGACTTTTTTAAATTTATTTTTATTGATGTATATAGAGTTTAAGATCAACAGGAAGAGACTGGTATATGTATACGTCAAAGTCCAAAGATAAAATCAAGATCATGAGATTAACATTAACATTAAACTTAATGTACCTGGTAAAACGAATAGTCCATCATCTAATCATAAACACACATTGCATTTTTCAGGAATTGACAGTATGATCTCGAGAAAGAAAACGTCGTTTGTCAGTTTATTGGGATAAGGTAGCCCTGCGGCTGCCGAGCTTGTGTGAAGTGGTGCTTTGGTTAAGATCCTGAGACTCTACATCTGCGGAAATGAAGAGGGTAAAAGAAAAAATAGCATTAGTAATAACAATAATAGTAGTAGGAGTAGGTAAGTGAACAGAGAAATAAAAAGAAAAAGTAGCATGATAAGAGTTGAAGATGATTAAGAGGACCAGGTTAAAGTGAGAGAAGGGTGATATTCAAACATGGGATCCTCCAACTGCAGCTTAAGAACATAAGAGCATAAAGAGAAGCCAGTGTTGGATCAGGCCAATGGCCTATCCAGTCCAACACTCTGTGTCACACAGTGGCCAAAAATACCAGGGGCCATCAGGAGGTCCAGCAGTGGGGCCAGGACACTAGAAGCCCTCCCACTGTTGCCCCCACCAAGCACCAAGAAGACAGAGCATCCCTTGCCCCAGACTGAAAGTCCCTAGCTATACCTTGTGGCTAATAGCCACCGATGGACCTCTGCTCCATATGTCTATCCAATTCCCTCTTCAAGCCATCCATGCTTGCAGCTGCCACCACCTCCTATGGCAGCTTGAAGGACCAAGGTCATTTTTGGTCAGGAATGCACAGGAATGGAGTTCTAGCTGGCTCCCAAGTTGGCCACACCCAGCAGGAACTCATTAGCATAATAGGCCACACCCAACAGCAGAAACTCATTAGGATTGGCTACATTAGGGGTGTGTGGCCTAACATGCAAAGGGCCAAAAAAGCCCTGGGTTTTGACAACAAACAAGGTAAACAGAATAAGAAGCAAAAGGAGGATGTGGCTGGATGACCACACTGCTGGTAACATGGGGTGTGGCCTAATAGGCTAATGAGCTGTGCTGCCAGGGGTGTGGCCTGATATGCTAATGAGCTTCTGCTGTTTGGTGTGGCTTGATATGCTAATGAGTTCCTGCTGGGCTGTGAAGGACTATGGCCAATTCTACCACTCTAGCAAGATACTCTTTCACTCATACCCCAGATTTACACTCCTTGAATTAAGCGATTTCTTATCTAAGTATTTTGGTATAATTCATTGTCCTATTAGAGTTCCAGTGTGATAAAAACTAGAAAATTTCCAGTGAAGCTCCTGGGATAGATTATAAAAGAAGAGTTTGAGAAGGACTCTGATGGCCCGGTGCAAAGGTTTCCAGATAATTTTTTATGCTTGCTTCATTAGAGGGGTTTATCTGTGAGACTATAAATTATAGCGTAGTTCCACTGGTATAGACAATGATTCCAAATCACCTATCCGGGTTTTTTTGTCCAGGAGGATAACATATCAGTAGTTGGATATGCAGACTTTTGTGGGCAAACTATCTGGGCATTTATAAATGGAAATTGCAGCTTCCTGCACATCTGAATCCCTTCGGAAGCAATGGATAGTAGCCCATGAGGATGTCTTTTCAGAGTTCCCGTGCCTCCCGATCGCACGCCAAATTATCCTGTTATCTATGGCCCCGTTTACATTGACAGAGCAGAGAAGAAAACATAACTGTTGCAGCAGGAAAAAAAATATGTTTATTTCACTTTGATTTTGCATGGTGCTTTGTCGAGATCTGTAAAGCAACCATCTCACGGGGCAGGGACCCACCACAAAGGGTTATATTTTCCAGTGGAATCTTGGAATGAAATCTGAGAAATACTTTTGTATGGCTGCACCATCATGTTTTCCTTATCGGCTTTGAATCTCTGTTCGCAAGGACCCTCTTGTTCTGCGCCCATTCACATCGAGCCATCAAATTTTGACTGAATGTACTTCCCACAGTTCCTAACCCATTCGGTGTCGTGTTTAGAAGTGCAGACTCTGATCTGGGGAGAACCGGGTTTGATTCCCCACTCCTCCCCATGCAGCTGCTGATGTGACCTTGGGTCGGTCACAAGTTTTCTCTCAGAGCCATTCTCTCAAGGGCAGTGCTCGAGAGAGCTCTCTCAGCCCCACCTACTTCACAGGGTGTCTGTTGTGGGGAAGGGAAAAGAGATTGTAAGCCACTCTGGGACTCTTCAGGTAAGGAAAGGCGAGGTAGAAATCCAATCTCTTCTCTTCTAAAAGCAGAGATATCCTAGACTGGGGTTTCCAAACCTTTTTGAGCCTGTGGGCACCTTTGGAATTCTGACCCAGTGTGGAGGGTCGGGGCACAAAATGGCTGCTGCAGGAGCGGTGGAGCCAATCCAAAATGGCTGCTTGCAGGAGACGGAGCCAATGACAAAATGTCACGAAGAGACGTTATATATACCTTTATAACAATACCTCTTGAACATTTCAGGCAGAACCCGTGCTTAACAAGGTGCCTTTTAATCTGGGCAGCCAATCAGAAGCCCTGTTGGGCAAAAAGCCCAAACTAGCCACTTTCTGAAAGCGGCGGGTGCCAGGAAAAGTGTCTACAGGAACGATGGCACCCTCGGGCACCATGTTGAAGATCCACACCCTAGACACTGTATCTCCATAACACCTCCATGCGTTGGCTGAACACGAGGAGAGCAGGCAGAAGCATCTTGGATCCTCCACCTCCCACCTCTACACAATCACCGGTTCATGAGCATGGCATCTATGCGCAGAGGAGGTGTCCACAGGAATATTCCCTTTCAGTGACAGGAGAAGAAGGAGGAGGAGGAGGAGGAGATTGGATTTATACCCTCGCCCTTCACTCCTGAAGAAGTCTCAGAGCGGCTGACAATCTCTTTTCCCTTCCCCTCCCCACAACAGACACCCTGTGAGGTAGGTGGGGCTGAGAGAGCTTTCTCTCGAACCGCTCCTGAGAGAACAGCTCTGAGAGAACTTGTGACTGAACCAAGGTGGCAGCTGCATGTGGAGGAGTGGGGAATCAAACCTGGTTCTGCCGGATTAGAGTCTGTACTCTCCAGCACTACACCAAACTGGCTCTCGCTCAGCCCTGCTTTCTGACTATCAACACACGGAGAGGTCATTTGCAGAGACCCTGTGTGGAGTTTCAGTGAGTTTTCAAAACCGTGGGTGGAAATCGCCACACAAAAAAGGGGAAGGTTTTTTTTAAAATATCCCTAATTACAACTTTCATTTAGTAGTTTATAATGTCACAGAATGTCAGGTGAAATAGTAACTTTGCTGTCTTGAGGCACGTGCTATTTTTTCCCCTGGTGCCGTAGAAATAAACATCATTCTCAAAGAACAATGTGCTTAAAAAAATCAGGAGACGAGTTTTACAGATTTGCCCTTTGAAGATGCTGTTCTTAACTTCCACGGTCAATAAAGTTCTGCTCTTTTACTTATTAAATACCCTTGAAGATTTTGCAGTCAGTCAAGGGAAAGTACTGAAGGGAATATTTCTCTGTAAATTCCTACACAAGGGGGGGGGAAGGTTCGCTAATCTGCATAGTGCTTTCAATTTTCACAGGCTATGGTTAAGTACAGATGAAAAACACGACGATATCAAGACGTTTCATGTGCAGATCAATGCAAGGTTTCGTTCTGGCACGGTTTTCAGACCTATCGAGAACGTAAACAGAGCTGCGAAGCCTTGAGAACGGGAGTTCTGCTTCACTTCAAGTCAATAAGAGAATACGGGAATGGATACAGTTCTCAGCACAGAGGAAGTCAGATTTCTAAACTACTTTGGTTATATGAAAAAGCCACCAGAGGTTAGGGCACTGAAATGGATGCACGCTGCATGCCCCGACGGGGTGGGCATCCCAGAAAAGTTTCGAGTGAGAGCCAGTTTGGTGTAGTGATTAAGTGTGCAGACTCTTATCTGGGAGAACCGGGTTTGATTCCCCACTCCTCCACTTGCACCTGCTGATGTGACCTTGGGTCAGTCACAAGCTCTGGCACAGCTGTTCTCTCGAGGACAGTTTCTGTCAGAAGTTCTCTCAGCCCCACCGACCTCACAGGGTGTCTGTTGTGGGGAGGGGAAGGGAAAGGAGTTTGTAAGCCGCTCTGAGACGCCTTTGGGCAGTGAAGAGCGGGGTATAAATCCAAACTCCTCCTCCTCCTCCTCCTCCTCCTCCTCCTCCTCCTCTTCTTCTTCTTCTTCTTCTTCTTCTTCTTCTTCTTCTTCTTCTTCTTCTTCTTCTTCTTCTTCTTCTTCTTCTTCTTCTTCTTCTTCTTCTTCTTCTTCTTCTTCTTCTTCTTCTTCTTCTACCACTGGGAGAACCGGTCTGGTGTAGTGGTTAGGAGTGCAGACTCTAATTTAGGAGAACCGGGTTTGATTCCCCACATGCAGCTGCTGGTGTGACTTTAGGTCAGTCATAAGCTCTTTCAGAGCTGTTCTCTCAAGGGCAGTTCTCTCAGAGCTCTCTCAGCCCCGCCTACCTCACAGGGTATCTGTTGGGGGAAGGGGAAGGGAAAGGAGATTGTAGGCCGCTCCGAGACTCCTTTGGGTAGTGAAGGGCGGGGTAGAAATCCAATCTCTCCTTCTCCTTCTCCTTCTCCTTCTCCTTCTCCTTCTCCTTCTCCTTCTCCTTCTCCTTCTCCTTCTCCTTCTCCTTCTCCTCCTTCTCCTCCTCCTTCTCCTTCTCCTTCTCCTTCTCCTTCTCCTTCTCCTTCTCCTTCCTTCAGGGTCCACTGGCAGCCAGGAGCAAGCGGAGGCAAGCAGCCCCTGAGGGTGTAAGCTCACCACACTTGTTGTTATCCTCATTGCAACCCAGGTCCAAGCCAAGGAGGCCTTGTGATGCTGCCTGCACCAGCGGACCATTTGGCTTAGGTTGCTTCAGGACTGCTCTGACCTGCATGGCCCAGTCTAGCCTGATTCCATCAGATCCCAGAAGCTAAGCAGGGTAGGTCCTGGTTTGTATTTGGATGGGAGACCACCAAGGAAGTCCAGGCTTGCTACGCGGAGGCAGGCAATGGCAAATAACCTCTGAACGTCTCTTGCCTTGAAACCCCCATAAGGTGGAACTTCATGGGGTTGCCCTAAGTCAGCTGTGACTTAGAATCATAGAATCACAGAGTTGGAAGGGACCTCCAGGGTCATCTAGTCCAACCCCCTGCAGAATGCAGGAAATTCACAAATACCTCCCCACACACACACCCCAGTGACTGCTGTTCCATACCCAGAAGATGACAAAAGACCTCCAGGATCTCCAGCCAAACTGGCCTGGAGAAAAATTACTTCCTGACTTGATGCCACTTTCCACCATTACTCGCCAGGGTTGGATTAATGTCCCAGTCCATTCCGGGGGCAGGGGGGGCACAAACCACACCCCCGTGGGGATTTTCGGCCACATTGCTTTCATTGCCCATTCTATGGTCGCTAATGCTCTTGGTCTGCTTCGCTTAGAAGAATTTCCTTAATTCATTCTGAATGATCTCTTTGGGGGTATGCAATCTCCACATTGATTCTCCGTCACCTATTTGCAGCATTTTACTTGGAATAATTAAATCCCTATATTTTTAAAAAAAATATATATCAATCTGGCCATTTTTAAAGTTCTAAGCAATGCACACGTCAAAAAAACCAACAACCCAGCATCATATTTCCGTAACTGAGCATTCGTTTGTACGGTGCAATGATTTAGCAGAACGTTTTGCGGATTTGGGGTTGGCTTATTGTAACTTGCTACCTGGGGTGAAGATTATCCCAATTAAAGGGCTTTTCCTTAAACAATGGTACTGCAGAGACCACGATCCAAGCCACCAGCTGGCAGCCTTCTCCACACACGGCAAATATGATATAATGTGAGAAGGCAGTTTGTGCGCACCAAGCTAGATTCCTTCCCCCCACTCCCTGAGAGCAAGCTCCCTGCGAAGGCAGTTTGTGTGCACCAAACTAGATTCTTTCCCCCCGCTCCCTGAGAGCCAGTTTGGTGTAGTGGTTAAGTGCGTGGACTCTAATCTGAGAGAACAGGGTTTGATTCCCCACTTCACTACATGCAGCTGCTGGTGTGACCTTGGGTCAGTCACAAGCTCTGGCACAGCTGTTCCTGAAAGAGCAGTTTGTGTTAGAGTTCTCTCAGCCCCACCCACCTCACAGGGTGTCTGTTGTGGGGAGGGGAAGGGAAAGGAGTTTGTTAGCCACTCGGAGACTCCAAGTGAAGGGCGGGACATAAATCCAATCTCTTCTTCTTCTTATTATTATTATTAATAAAAGCTGCAGTACTTCAGCAGGAGTGTTTCCAGCGCACCACCGAAAGAGAGCCATAAGAGATCTGACACTATCAGACTTGTACTCAGCCAGGTCTAACAGGGGTGTTAAATGACATTAAGTTGCTCCTAACTTATGGTGACCCAGTTATGCAATAGCTTGCCCAGTCATAGAAACATGATCCTGAGTGCAGTAAATAAATCTCCCAAGAAATATATTGCAAAAAAAGGTAAACTTGCATTGATGTCAGCTAGGCCTCTAGCTGCCATGAACTGAGGGGGTGTCTCTGGAATGTTAGGTTTCTTTTCTCTGTGCCTTCAGTGTATCCTTATCTCTGTAACATGAGCATTTGACCTTGGTGTCTAGCATTGGCTTTCTCTTGGGAATACAGACCCGTTAGCTTTGGCGGGCTTTTACCTGCTCCTTGATTAGACCCCCTTGAATTATGTATATCTACTAGCTTTGTGCGCTTCTTGCTAGTTCTAACACGAGATGTGTAAAGACAGTCTGCATACGTCAATGTCTCGATAAACTTTACTTCTTGCTATGAAAGTTGTTGGGAATCGATTGCTGCAGGAGTCTGACAGTTGATTCAAGTAGCTCCAGTTCACATTCAGGTTGCAGTCAAAGGAAGAGAAAGAAACCTGATCTAAAGAGTACTTTCCCTATCACATTGTCTCTACAGGAGAGACCTGTAGAGACATGAGTTTCCATGGAAGGCCATGTGCAGAAAGTGAGAGGACAAGTCTCCATGGAAGGCCATGTACAGAAAGTGAGAGGACAAAGTGATAAAGGAGGAGTCTGAGAACAGCTCCCAGATTAAGACAAAGAGAGGCATCTTGTTCAAGGACATAACACTATATACACTTCGAGTGATGTTGTGCCCCCCAATGTCCAGGCATGCTGCGTCGCTCACTCTGACAATAAAATATATCCAGATTCTCTCTATTTGAATAAACGATCTACTTGAATATATGTAAATTCCCCATTTTTGCAATATACATCTTGGGAGATTTATCTACTGCACACAATATTATGCTTCTATGACTGGGCAAAACTCTGCTCTATTAACCAAATATCCCAATATTTATCCAAGTGAAATTGGACAACTTGTCACCAGTTTATTGCCAATTAAAACAAGGAATCTGATGAGACATTGCTAGGTTATTGATCCATGGTAACTTCCCTTTATTATTACAGGACAGAATTAACTCACTTTTTAAAAAATAAAGAGAAAAAGACCCTTCTGGGGAAAAAAATGGTATTATGATCATAAGTGGTTCCTTATTTAGATTTTCTTGTGACAATGAATCCAGGTCTTGACTCTTTAAGTATAAAACCATTTCGATTTAAATAATCACTACAGCTGTTGATAGAGGCATTCTTAGATGCATAATTAGCGCAAGAAATATGCATCCCATGGAATTTCAGACTTCAGAGCTTTCTTTGTTTTCAAAGAGCTCCACACAATCCGCACAGGAGAAAAAATTAAAAAATAAGAATTAATTTTGGAAGACAGTTCCAGATGTTTCTGACCATCACGAAGGATCTCCAATGAACATCCTTCAAAAGCCTGATAGTGCAATCTTTACTTCATAGAGCTCTGATTGCCTTCCTGCCTCTGGCCATCATAATCGACCTTATTCTATTTTTCACAAAAGGAAAATGGGCTTCGATGGCCTTGTCCTTTCTAGCCTTAGGAAAAGGTTAGCACGAATCCAGCAAGAAAGTTCATAGAATCATAGAGTTGGACGGGACCTCCAGGGTCATCTAGTCCAACCCCAAGTTGATTGATTCCATCTAAAGGCCAGAAGTCAGGAGAAGAAAAGTGGCTGCTGGGACTCTTTTAAGGTGGTGGCAGTCCAAACAAAACATTTGTGACAAAAATAACAAAGAGTCAATAAAGATATATATGCAAAATGGTTTACTGTAATAATTATAATTCCATGGAAAACTCTCTTCTTTTATCGCTCACACAACGAATTCTGTGCAATAAAAATATCAGTTTCATGAGGATTGCTTTATCTGAGCATGCAATGATTACAATTCCTAACAATTTCCACTTGTCAGCTCTTGAAATGAACACCGTCATTCGGGAGGGCTGGTTTTCTCTTTAAATGTATACTTTGTGTTCATAAACATGGTAGATTCGGCTGCCACCAGGAATTTAAACAAATTCCAAATCTTTTCTCATTAGCTGTTGATAAAGTGACCACAAGTCTGGGCTTTTTAAGGGTCTCTGTGTTCCTGAGGAAAGACTGTACTGAATTCTGGAACTCAAACAAAATGTGATTTATTGAATAAAATTTTTAAACATAAATAAGTTGTTTGTTAACTATAACTGTTTAGGGGAAGAGAAACTGGAAAAATTAGCTGTCTGGGTATCACACACAGTCTTTGGTCACAAGATCCTCCTCTATTAAGAATCTCCTTTTCAATAGATCCTCACTCTGGCTAAGCTCTTTATTTCGAGCTTAGTTTTCTTTTAAACTTTAGGATGTCTCAGATCCTTCTTGTAACTGTTCCACATTTAAACTTTCAACAACATATTTTCCGAACACTTCAAGTTTTCACACAGCACTCTGTCCTCTTTCTCTGACAGACTCACTAACTGACTCTCATTCAAGACTCAAAACTCCAACTGAACTGCTTCAAGACACACACACCTTATTCCAAGCAACCCCCTCCCACACTCTGCCACTCACCAATCACATGACTTTTGTTTCTCTCAGTCATTCTACTCTGCTATCCCTGCACTCCAACCAAACATTTAAAGACACACTCTCACTAAAAACAAGGAATCATTACAGCCTCTATTATTGTTCAAGAAATTGGGAAGGAGCTACTTTAGCTCAGATTTGTAGTGACAGCCGGGAACCAGCCATACACTCTCTTAGATGAGTTTTGGTCCAGTGTTGCCTCACAGCAAGTCTCCACACTGACCTCTACAGTTCCTTTCTCATCTTCTCTGACCTCCCTAGGTCTAAGGATTGGCTATCATGTTTCAGAAATGTCATGGCTGCTGCTTAGGCTTGCCAAACTCCAGGTGGTGGGGGGGTGGAGATCTCCCAGAATTACAACTGATCTCCAGACAACAGTACAGTACAGTACATACAAACCACCTTTATTGGTGTGATAAGATAAGATACAAAAAAATGCCTGAGCGAGATTTGAGGGGAAAATAAAAACAGAGATTCGTTCCCCTGGAGAAAATGGCTGCGTTGGGGATGCACTCTATGGAATTATACCCTGCTGAGGACACTTCCCCTCCCCAAACCCTGTTCTCCCCCAGGCTTCTCCCCCAAGTCTCCAGGAATTTCCCAACCTGTTGCTCCCCTGCAGCTGTAAGAAACCCAGTTGAAGAACAATTAAATGGCCATAAAGTATAGCTACAAAGAGAATCAAGCCAAACCAGAGTTAGAATTCCAGAGGACAAAGTACTAATCTCTGACAAGAGGAAGAAGTTCCTGACAGTGTTCGACACTGGAAAAGTCTTCCTCATGTGGTGGTGGATTCATTGTTGTTGGCACTTTCCAGATATCAATGGGATACCTACTCATCAGGTATATTATAGCTATAGTTCCTTTGTTGGCAGGGGGTGGACTAGATGATCCTGGAGGTCCCTTCCAATTCTGAGATCAAGTAAATAAACAAAACTCTGTTGGCTGAGTGGGTCAGCTCACAGAAGGGTTGACAAATAAGGTTGCTTCCACATTGAGTCATCTTCAGCATGTTCCTTTTATCTGCCTCAGTAGCTGACTCATCCTCCAAAGCCCAGGTGTTGCTTCTTACTGCTGTTTCCATCATCCTCCAGGTGCAAGCCCTTTACCTTCCTACCAGCTTGTCATTTCTGCTCCTGTAATGACTCTGACCCAGGAATTAGCATTGATCGCTGTTGTGCAATTAAACAGGCGCTTCTTTCTCTCTCTCAAGCTCTCTCTCTATCTTCTGCACTCTGCCAGTCCAGGAGAATTCAGCAGTGACTGACGCTCTGATCTCTGCCCCATTTCTTTTTGTCTCCTGCCAGAATGAGCATTCTCCCTTCCTGACACTTCTTTCGTTGGATCTGCTTCTAGACTCAGCTGCTCAGACAGCCATTCCACCAGCACAGGGCCTGATTCTTCCATTTCCTCATCCTCAGAGGAGGAGGCAGCTGGCTGGCCCATGACAGCAGGAGGGGGTTGCGAAACAGTCCCGAATCATGGTGTGTGCTTCGTAATCTATCTCCAAATCTGAACATGAATAAGGGTTAGGGTTCCCATATTTTGAAAAGCAAAAAAAAAGAGGACATAGTTCTGGACTGACTACTTCAAACAAGTGATCGCTGTGACAAATATTTTAAAGACCTCTACTATTGAAGCGATGATAATTGCTACGAACTAGGAATATTCGTAACCTTCCAACCCCAAAAGAGGACACTTTCATCAGGTTTTTAAAAAGAGCCCAAAAGAGGATGGATGCCAAAAAAAGAGGACATGTCCTTTAAAAAGAGGACAGCTGGTAACCCTAAATAAGGGGAGGGTGGAAATGTGCTATGCAAAGAAGGCCATTAAACATGAGAAGGAAACTAAAATTCAGCGTTTGCCTCAAGAAATTCTGGCCAAAACGATTGGTAAGCGCTGCCATCGTTTCTACGACATTCAGCTGATGGTATTTTTTTTTTTTTTTAATGATGTTGATCTATGAGGATTCTTTTCTACTGACAGGTATCTGGGTAGCCGACAGTTTTCAGGGTTAAGCAAAGAAGGAAAAACTGGAATGTTTTTACAGTTGGTTGGCACAACGTAAACTAACTGTCTGTTGGAACATATGGACCATGAGATTCACAAAGGTTATTTTGTCTTTCCTCAGAAATGTGCTGAGCTCAGGAGTTCTGCAGACCAGAAGACCTGCAGAGACCGGAAACCCTGCGACTTGCATTGGCAAAAAAGACTGAAGTGGTATTTGGGAAGGGTGTTAACACCAGTCCTTTGATGTGAAACTAACCCAGATACGAAACTTGCTAACTTTGTGAGATTGGAGACGTTGCCCTTGTGCCCGTAAGTGGCTGTAAATGAAATTTCGTGAGATGTGGCAAGAAATGGACGCAGGGGAAGACATTCTGTTCTCCCTTTGATAAAGCAGCGATGGAAACAGACTCAGAAGCTGTCAGGATTCGTTAGCCAGAACGAGAACGTCCCGGGAATTGTACATCGTCCTCCTGTAAACAATTTGCTATTTATCACATCTCTACGACTGAAGTCGGAGTATTCAGAAACGTCTCTATTGGAAGCTTACGCATTGCGAATGGAACTAATTGGCGGCACAGAGCCCTTTAAACATTGGCGGACTTTGTTTTTCGTTGTACCTTTATTGGACTGTGATTGAACTGAGCGTAGCACCTTACCGAGAGTCTTTCTATTGAACGTATGGATGATTTTTCTGTGACATCAGCTGGTGTCAATATAGTTGTTTACACGGCTTAGTGATTGCTTCATGGCTGTTCCTTATCTTCAGGGCCTTTTTTGTAGAAAAAGCCCAGCAGGAACTCATTAGCATACTAGGCCACACCTTGACAGCAGAGCTTATTAGCATATTAGGCCACACACCCCATGTTACCAGAAGTGTGGACCTCCAGCCACATCCACCTTTTGCTTCTTATTCTGTTTACCTTGTTTGTTGTCAAAACCCAGGGCTTTTTTTGGAGCAGGAACTCCTTTGCGTGTTAGGCCACACACTCCTCATTTGTTGTTGTTGTTCAGTCGCACAGTCGAGTTCGACTCTTCGCGACCCCATGGACCAGATTACGCCAGGCCCTTCTGTCTTCCGCTGTCCGCTGAAGTTTGCTCAATTTCATGTCCGTTGCATCGATGACACTATCTAACCATCTCATCCTTTGCTGCCATCCCCTTCTTCTTTGACCTTCCATCTTTCCCAGCATCAGGGTCTTCTCCAGTGAGGGCTCCCTTCTCATTTGGTGGCCAAAGTATTTGAGCTTCAGCTTCAGTCTCTGGCCTTCCAGGGAACAGTCTGGGTTGATTTCTTTTAGGATTGACTGATTTGATCTCCTTGCAGTCCAAGGGACTCTCAAGAGTCTTCTCCAGCACCATAGTTCAAAAGAATCTATTCTTCGGCACTCGGTATACTTAAAGGTAAAGTAAAGGTTCCCTTGCTCGAAAGCCAGTCGAATCCGACTCTAGGGTTGCGGTGCTCATCTCCGTTTCCAAGCCGAAGAGCCAGCGCTGTCCGAAGACATTTCTGTGGTCATGTGGCCGGCATGACTAAACACCAAGGCGCACGGAACGCTGTTACCTTCCCACCGAAGTGGTACCTATTTATCTACTTGCAATTTCTTGCTTTCGAACTGCTAGGTTGGCAGGAGCTGGAACTAGAGACGGGAGCTCACCCCGTCATGCGGCACTCACAGGTCTTGAACTGCTGAACTACAGACCTTCCACAGCCTGCAGTTCAGCGTCTTAACCACTTGAGTCACCGCACCTCCTCGGTATACTTACCCGCGCATTATTACAGGAGGGAAACACTGAGCAGCGAAGTGATTCAAAGACGGGTCGGATGTCACTGGAGCGTCATTCAAGTCTGTTGAAAGCCAAGCTGAACCCAGGGTCACCTGGAACGCAAGGTGTGCCAACTCCACAGTGAAGTGATTTGAGACATCGCTTGATGTCGAAAGGAATGTGCACATCTCTGTAGCTGCTGTTGTGTTAGGCGTGTGCTACAACATGAATCAGGCATTATAACAGCCTTTCGAATGAATACTTCTGTTTTGAGGTAGAACTCATTAAGAGAACAACTGTTCCTACAAAGCTGCTGATTTACTTTTATACAGCCGCATCTCTATTGTCGATGTAATTATAGCCTCCCCCAAAGGTAGGTTACCGTAACCATTGTTCATGCAGTAAGAAATCCACATCTGCATCACCCAGCAATTACTCAGAAAAGGTACAGTTCTATAAAATACTGGCGGAGGATCTCCTGTCTTGGCAATAGGCCATTTGTTCTTGATGGGGTGTGGTTAGGATTGCCACCTCTGGGTTGGGATTTGGGGCTGGCCCCTAGTTACGGTGGGGCTGTTCGGGGCTCCGCCCCCTTCCTTAAAGGGCCAGCCCCACAAGATTCCCTCCTGAAAATGTTCTTAAATCTCTAATCTGGGAGAACCGGGTTCGATTCCCCACTCCTCCACTTGCACCTGCTGATGTGACCTTGGGTCAGTCACAAGCTCTGGCACAGCTGTTCTCTCAAGGACAGTTTCTGTCAGAAGTTCTCTCAGCCCCACCTACCTCACAGGGTGTCTGTTGTGGGGAGGGGAAGGGAAAGGAATTTGTAAGCCGCTCTGAGACACCTTTGGGCAGTGAAGGGCGGGGCATAAATCCAATCTCTTCTCTTCTTCTACCTCACAGGGTGTCTGTTGTGGGGAGGGGAAGGGAAAGGAGATTGTAAGCCGCTCTGAGACTCCTTTGGGTAGTGAAGGGCGGGGTATACATCCAATGTCTTCTTCTTCTTCTACCTCACAGGGTGTCTGTTGTGGGGAGGGGAAGGGAGTTTGTAAACCACTCTGAGATGCCTTTGGGCAGTGAAGGGCGGGGTATAAATCCAATCTCTTCTTCTCTTCTTAAAACTTTTTAAAAAGGTGCACACTCCTGCACCTTGTCACAGCCAAACAGACATCACTTAAAGGTACAGTTGTTTTAGAGAAAGACAGAAAAATAATAGCAGCCCCAACAGAAATTTTTTTTTAATCCCACAAGCCACAAAATCCTGGCGACAGGCTTGATTTGGGGGGTGGAGCCTGAGGAGGGCGGGGTTTGGGAGAGGAGGGACTTCTGTGAGGTATAATGCCACAGTATTCGCCTGCCAAAGCAGCCATTGTCTCCAGCGGAATGGATCTCTGTTGCCCGGAGGCCGGTTCGAATCCCAGGAGATCTCCAGACAACCACCTGGAGTTTGGTAACCCTAGCTGTCATTGGCAGCCCTCGTCTTGAACAACACACACATGCCTTTTCTCAGAAAGGCACCCGCAGCGCTCTCATTCCACCAAATGCGCAACACAGAAATGCTCAGGACGGCATTCTTGGAATGGAACTTATCTGCAGTGGGTCAGATAGGCATGGTCTGTTTCTCCGCAATCCCACAAGTTCATGCTGCAAGGCAAGGTGATTTCCCCTTCCTGCTGCAGCTCACTGAACTCTGCCTCCAATTTTGTTTCTGGGGGTCAGCAGACGCTCAGGAACAGTGTAAGGGGGCTACGGTTGCCAGGTTGCCCCCTTGGCCACCGGTGGGAGCAAGTGGCATAGGGTTGCCAGATCCAGGTTGGGAAACTCCTGGAAATTTGGGGCTGGAGCCTGGGAAGGACAAGGATCTCAGTGAGGTACAAATGCCATAGAGTCCACCCTCCAAAGCAGCCATTTTCTCCAGGGGAACTGATCTCTCTAGTCTGGGAATCCCAAGAGATCTCCAGCCACCACCTGGAAACTGAGAGGAAAACAACAACTGTGATGCGTTACATCGCAAAAGTCTCCACAGACTGAAAGTCTCTTGTTCCAAAATTCAGTTTACTCACTGTAATTCAGACACCGCCACACAATGGATTATGCATATTATCTCGTTTCGTGTGCACCTTTGTTAAGCAGAATAGCGTTGAAATATCAAAATATCAAGATTAATCCATCGAACAATCTTACAGCTAGTGTCTCCTGGTGAGACTCATTGCATCCATCAGTGACGGATATCTCAACGCTTGCGGCCAGCTGATTTTGCCGCGCATTGAATCTTGCCACCCCAAGTGGCTTTTATATATAAGGAAGGATACCCTGCTGAGGTCCCTCCCCTCCCCAAACCCTCCCATCCTCTGGCTTCACTCTCCAAATCTCCAGGTATTTTCCAACCCAGAGCTGGTGACCCGACAGCCCTTTCCACTGTTGACAGCTCTAATTAAGCTGGGTTTTCAGAAACTGCAGAACTGGATACAGGTAGTTTGGTATACATCTGACAGGAAATGGCTTCACTGCTCCAGCATTTGGGGGGCGGGGAGTTTTATTTCTTTGTTCCCCATTGTAACGCAAAGTTGTTTTCTCCCTTTAACTTTCCATTTCACTTTGAGCTGATCCATTTCCCTTGATGACCCAGATGTTCCACGTCTCTCGCCATGTGCTGCTGTTAAGAACGGCGTTGCTTTTCAAGAAGGAGTTTGGGGTTTTTTATTTCCTCTCCAAAAAAGCGGGAGCGGTGTTAATATTGCTTCAGAGTACCGCAAGATGCGTATTTCGGGCCGATAAAATTTTATTGACAAGCTCTGTTTTCTGCCTTCCATTAGCAAGACACCTGCCTCCCATTAAGAATATGCTCCTTGGAAGTAAAAACAAAAGCACGATCTACAGTGGTGCAGGGAAGAGGCTGCACTGCGTAGCATTGCCAACTTGGGGTTGGGAAATTCCTGGAGACTTAGGGGTGGAACCAGGGGAGGGCAGGAACTGGGAGAGGGACCTTGGCGGGGTATAATTCCATAGAGTCCACCTTCCAAAGTAGCCATTTTCTCTAGGGAAAGTGATCTCTGTCATCTGGAAATATGTTTTAATTCCAGGAGGTTTCCATGGAGACTGGCAACACCAGGCTGCAGATCAGTGGGATATGCAGAAGGTCCCACATTCGATCCCTAATATCTCCCTTGCCTCCTGAGACCCTGGTGAGCTACTACCAGTCAAAATAGAAAATACCGCCCTGAACTGGATAGCTCAGGGATGCCAGATCTCTTCAGATCTCGGAAGCTAAACAGGGCCGACCCTGGCAAGGACTTGGCAAGGGAGACCTCCAAGGAATACCAGGGCCAGGGCGCAGAGGCAGGAAATAGCAAACCAGGTCTTACCTCCGTCCTGGTGGGGGACTCCAGAACGGCTCCTCGGGTTTTCTGGCATGCTCATAAAGTGCACACACCACAATGACATCACCTGGAAGTGATGTCATCGCACTGGGCACGTCGTGAGGGGATGCTGTAGCATTTGGGTAAAAAGCTCTATGGTCACCATAGAGTTTTTTTCACCCAAATGATAGAGCGTCCTTCCCACGACCTCCAAGTGACATCATCAGGCTGGGCACATCAGGTGCCACTGGACTCTTTGGGGGTGGGGCTCCCCCAGCCAGCTGCCTGGCAGCAGATTGGGGGCCCTGAAACCGGGGGAAACCCCACCCCATTGGGGGGTCAGTAACCCTACAAGCCAACTCTCTGAAATGTCCAAGCCCCACTAGGGGTCGCGAGAAGTGGCCATGACTTCCAGGCATGCAAGCACACATACAAAAACAGTAGAAAATACCAAACTAGATGGTTCGGGGCCAGGTTGGCAACGCCAGACAACTTTCTGGAGACTAGGGGGTAGAGCCGGGGGAAGCTGGGGTTTGGGGAGGGAGCTCATCCAGGACATGGTGATGTATACCATCATCCAAAGCAGCCATTTCCACCTTCTCTAGGGGATCTGATCATCTCCCCCAAAAAATCTTCAGGTATTTTTTTAGCTGCCTTTCTTCCTTTACTGAAATCAAGGGAGCTTCCAATCTAAACCACATGCCAAGAAGAGTGTACAGAAATACATAAACTCAGATTTAACACATAAAGCCAAATTCAAAATCACAGTTGAATCAAACGCAGTCCTAAATAACACCATCTTCAACGGCTTCCTAAAAGTCAAAAATGAGGAGGGTCAGAGGAGGCTGTTCCCCTAATAATGGGGCTGCCACGGTAAAGGCCCTGTCTCGTGTACCATCACATTAGGGATGCCCGCCTCCAGGTGGGAGCTGGGGATCTCTGAGAATTGCAGCTCCTCTCCAGACTGCAGAGATCAGTTCCCCCTGGAGAAAATGGATGCTTTGGAAGGTGGACTCTGTGGCATTGTACCCCCCACTGAGGTCCCTGTTCTCCCCAGGCACTATTCCCAAATCTCCAGGAGTTAATCAGCTTGGATCTGGCAACCCCATTCCACACCATTGGCCAGGGAGGACCTGTCAACTGTACACCACACGAGTTTCATTGATGGATGGGATGGTCAGGAGGGCCCTCTCCCTGTGATCTTAATTCCCAGGCAGGAAATGATAACTTACTGTACGGGTCACTGTTTAACATTGCCTACCTCCTGCCTGAATCTCATGACAAACGGGAATTGGTCGGCTCCAGCCACACAGTGATTCAAATATCTACAAGATGTCCAATCCTCCACAGTTGTAGGCAGGGCTTTTTTATGTGACAATATCACTAATTCTGAGTACGAGCAAGTTTTTTTGGGGGGATGGGGTCTTCCAAGCCCTGGGAGAGGAGCTAGTGGAAATCAACACAATCTTATACATGTATACTGGGACCTAGAGATGGGCACGAAGCCCCAAACAAACCTCAGTTTGAGCTGTGGCCCCATGAACCTCCCGAAGCATGAACTGGTTCGTGGTTTGGGAAGGCGCCAAACCTCAAACCTCTACGAACCTTTCATTTTTCCAGTTCATGCCCACCCCTACTGGCACCCTCTTGAAACAAAAAGGCACTGGTTGTAGGATAGAGTTGACAGCTCTGGGTGGGAAAAGCCTAGAGATTTGGAGGGTGGAGCCTTGTGAAGGTGGGGTTTGGTGAGGGGAGGACCTCAGTAGGGTATAATGCAACAACATCTACCCCCAAACCAGCCATTTTCTCCAGGGGAAATGATCTCTGTGTCAGAGTCCCACAGCAATCAATCTCAACAATGGTCCTTCAGAAGGATCAAGTTTATTGATCACAGTAAAGGCAGGTCATCTGTGCACACATTCTGTGTTAGAACTAACCCTAAGGGCAAGAGAGATGACGTTATACTAAATTCGAAGTGGGAGGTCCCCTGATGGAGGCAAGCCAATCAGAGGTGTAAGATTAGCACATCTAAACTAACAGGCTCAGATTCCCAGGCAGAGCAAAGAGTGTGAAGTACCAAGGTCAGACGCCTAGGCTAACAGATAAGGCACAGCAGAAGAAATGAAAGTTAACAGTCCAGCACATTAAGATGTTCACCCGGCATCCTCCTGCCTCCCCCAACTTTCAGTGACAGCATAGCTGACACTCTGTCATCTGGAGACTAATTGTAATAGCTGGAGGACTTCCAGGCCCGACTTGGAATATGGGTAAAGTTTAGCCTGGTCAATGTGAATGAAAGAAAGAAACACTTCCTATCGAAATTAGCCTTTACACCGTTCTTATTTTGTCTATCTTCATTCCATCCAGTGGCTCTAATGAAACTATGGCCCCAGACTTGTCAGGACAACTCCCCCTCAAAAGTATCTCCCCCTCCAAAGTGTTCTCAAAATTTCAGACTAGACATGATATAGCATCTTTAATCCGCCATACCCTTCACCATGACAGAAGGCCGAACATTCTTCCAGTTAAGACACCTGATAAATCTTTTCTAAAATGGGACCGAATTAACCATTTCAAAATGGCCCAGTGATGCTCGGGTGACCGATCAATACGAAGAAAAATGAGATCTGGGAGCTGAAGGAATTGTTTTCTTAACGCATTCTGGATGTCCTTCGTGGTCCCTTAAGGTTAGCCTGACAAACCGAACTAAGGAACACACTTGTCTTATTGAACGTTAATCTCTCGCAGGATAGTTGAAAAAAGCCAGTCTGGAGCTAGCTTTGAGAAGTCATAGGGGTGCCAACTGTGAGTGGGGAAATCACTGGAGATTTGGGGGGGGGTGGAGTTTAGGGAGGGCTGAGTTTGTGGGGGAAAAGGAGCTCAGCAAAGTATAATGCCATAACCAGGGCTATTTTGGGGCAGGAACGCACAGGAACGATGTTCCAGCTGGCTCCCGAGTTGGCCATGCCCAGCAGGAACTCATTAGCATAACAGGCCACACCCAACAGCAGAAACTCTCTAGGATTGGCTACATGAGGGGTGTGTGGCCTAACATGCAAAGGAGTTCCTGCTCCAAAAAAAAGCCATGGGTTTTGACAACAAACAAGGCCAACAGAATAAGAAGCAAAAGGTGGGTGTGGCTGGATGACCACAATTCTGGTGACATGGGGTGTGTGACCTAATATACTAATGAGCTGTGCTGTCAGGGGTGTGGCCTATTATGCTAATGAGTTCCTGCTAGGCTTCTTCTACAAACAAAGCCCTGGCCATAACCTTCACCCTCCAAAGCAGCCATCTTCTCTAGGGGAACTTATCACCTCCCCAAATCTCCAGGTATTTCCCAACACGGACCTGGCAACCCTATGTTTCAGCTCTTTCCCCTTTTGGTAACCCAGATGAGCTCTGGCTGGGCTTCCTGTGCTGTTTCTCTTGGCTGGCCTGGTCCTGTGTCATGATAACAGTGGAAGCACCCATGATTAAAGTTGCCTGCTTTGGGTTAGAAAATATCTGGAGATGTTGGTGGTGGAGGGCAGGACCTCAGCTAGGTTTAATGCCATACAATCCAACTTTCTTTTTTCCCCAGGGGAACTGATCCAGGTCATCTGGGGATCAATTGTAATCGTAAGAGATCTCCAGGTACCATGTGGAGGTTGGCAGCCCTACCTATGGCTGGGTAACATTGTTCCCCCTCTGCTCCCCCCTCTGAGGAAGGGATGAAAATACACAGGGGGAGGAGAGGGGGGGGGAGAGAGAGGAAGGGATGAAAACACACAGGGGGAGGCGGGAGGGAGGAGGGAGAGAGGAAGGGATGAAAACACACAGGGGGAGGAGGGAGGGAGAAGGAGGGGGGAGGGAGAGAGAGAGAGAGACAGAGAGGAAGGGATGAAAACACACAGAGAGAAGAAGGAGGGAGGGAGGGAGGGGGAGGGAGAGAGGAAGGGATGAAAACACACAGGGAGAGGAAGGAGTGAGGAGGAGGGGGAGGAAGGGATGAAAACACACAGGGAGAGGAAGGAGGGAGGAAGAGGGGAGGAAGAGAGGAAGGGATGAAAATACACAAGGGGAGGAGGGAAGTAGAGGGAGAGAGAGAGAGGAAGAGATGAAAACACACAGGGGGAGGGAGGGAGGGAGGAGAGAGAGAGAGAGAGGAAGGGATGAAAACACACAGGGAGAGGAAGGAGGGAGGAGGAGGGGGAGGAAGAGAGGAAGGGATGAAAAGACACAAGGGGAGGAGGGAGGTAGAGGGAGAGAGAGAGAGGAAGGGATGAAAACACACAGGGAGAGGAAGGAGGGAGGGAGGAGGGAGGGAGGGAGAGAGGAAGGGATGAAAACACACAGGGGGAGGAAGGATGGAGGAGGAGGGGAGGCAGGAGGGAGAGAGGAAGGGATGAAAACACACAGGGGAGGAGAGAGGGAGGGAGAGAGGAAGGGATGAAAACACACAGGGGAGGAAGGATGGAGGAGGGGGAGGCAGGAGGGAGAGAAGAAGGGATGAAAACACACAGGGGAGGAGAGAGGGGGAGAGAGAGGAAGGGATGAAAACACACAGGGGGAGGAGGGAGGGAGGAGGACGGGGGAGGGAGAGAGGAAGGGATGAAAACACACAGAGGAAGGAAGGAAGGAAGGAAGGAAGGAAGGAAGGAAGGAAGGAAGGAAGGAAGGAAGGAAGGAAGGAAAGGATGCAATTCATATAAGAAATTGGTACCAAAAAAGGAGCCATGTAAACAGAAGCACCTGTGAGGTGCTGAGCCATTAGACATCAAGAGAGAAGTTAGCAGACAAGCTCATTTTCAAGGTAAGGGGGAGGGAGGGTGGAAAAGAAAGAGAAGGAAGAGCGTGTTGAATTTAAAGGAAAAGGGGAAGACACAAGGACAGCAAGGCAAAGAAAAAGGTGGGGAAAGTGGCTGAGGAGGAGGAGGATCTTTTCCTGTTTTTGCATCTCAGGCCCGCCGCTTCATGGTCCAGCAGAAACGGCCTCATCCGCTGCGCTGCCTTGTCTGTGTGGAAAGAAAAGGAACGAATCTATTGAAATTTAATAAGCTTTATAAATTGTAATCGAGCTGTTGTCAGATCTGGGTCGTCTGGCTGCTGCAAAGCTATTATACGAATGACACATGAGCGGCGCTGATAAAAACGGCAGGACGGGGGGGGGGGACTCGCCGCTTCAGAGAAAATGTTTGCACTTTTTATTCTAAATGACCCGCGGAGAAAATTGCTAGTTTCGGCGTCAAAGGCCCCGGCTCATTAATCTCTGGGGTGGGGTGCGAAACTTGGAGTAGTCCGTTTTCTTCGTCTTTGTCTCTTAAAGTCATTCCGGACGGATGGGCCTCCTCTGAAGAGCGGCTCTTTCAGACCACAGCCTCTAAGGAACTCATACTTCTTTCTCCTTTTGTTGAACCCCCTGGAGGAAATCCCCCCAAATACGGATCGACTGAGGGAGCCCGTTCTGTTCCTGCGCGTTCGGAACCTCTGAACGAAAAGATAACGCCGCTTGAGGCCCCAAATGTGGCTAGTTCCATGTTGTTAATCACATTTCTGAGTCGCCCAACCCCACAAGCGGGCTCTGGGCGATTTACAGCATTAAAACAGATAAAATACAATTATTAAAACAGATAAAATACAAAATTATTGCAACGCACTAATAAAACAACCAATCCAGATGGCGATCGAGTAGCGCTTGGTTGCATTTCCCAGCATGCCGTGGGGCTTTTTGATGTGAGCCATACCGGCCCAGGAGAGTCAGGAGAGGGAAAGAAAAGGGCCTAGACCAGGAGTCCCCGACAATTTTTTTTTTTATAAAAAACAAATTTTATTAGGATATACAATGCTTCACAACTTGGTCCAAAAATATATCATATCCTTTTTACAAAACTCCTCTTCCCCACCCCACCCCGTTGGCTCCCAGCATTGTTTCCACCATTCAAACCAAACATAATACATGTTAAATCCTTGTTATCGTACTAATACAACAGGTAACTCAATTTAGCGAATTATAACGACTATAAACGCTTACTAACTGTTTACCATTATTACATCATTAGCAGTTTCCCAAACTAAAAATACTATCCTTCATTTCCCAGTACTTCTGTATATAAAATTGATCCAGTCTGCCAAGAAAGTTTCTGCTCCTAAGTTGTTAAGTTTTCTTGTCCATTTGTCCATTTCTGCCATAAATAGCAATTTTCTCAACCAGTCCCAGAGAGCAGGAATCTTTTCCAGTTTTGAGCATAGATCATTCTAGCAGTTGTTACCATGTACCATATCGATGTTCTTTTACTCACATTTATTTCTTCTAGTTTAAGACCTAAAAGAAACATTTCAGGTTCTTTCTTAAAGGTACATTTCAAAATTTTTTCCATCTCTTTGTGTATTGCAGTCCAGAATGTTTTTGCTTTATCACAAGTCCACCACATATGGTAAAAGGAACCTTCAGCATGTTTACAGGAGTCCCTGACATTTTTAAAGCCCGTGGGCACCTTTGGAATTTTGACACAGTCTGAAAATGGCTGTCGGAGAAGGCGGAGCCAGCCACAAGATGGCTGCTGTAGCTTACCTTCAGTCACTTGTGCACCATGCTGGGGGCACTGGCATAGACCACTGGACCTCAGATTTGGAGCAGGGGGGTTTAAAGCAGAAACCCGATTCGTTCTCTTCTTTCTTTCTGCCCCGACCTCCAGGAAACCTCCCACAGATTTCTTTCAAGATTGCGTCCCGTGACTCTTCCCAGACTTTTCTGAATTCCCTCATTTTGTGAGAGCTCTGGCCTCATTTCAGCAAATCCACTCGGCCTTGTCGTGCCGGGCATTTTACCAGTGTGTGTGCTAGCTCACAGTTTCTTAGCCCCCGGCTCGCACATTTTTCTCTGAGCTCAGGAAGGGATGGCTCCAGAGCAAACTAATTTACACAGCAGCCAAATTGCTCCCTCACAACTCTAGTTCACCAAGTAGAATTTTTGCTCACAAGACTCCACGGCTTAGAGGGAGTGTTGGCCCCGAGCGATATTTACTGGCTGAATAGTCTTGGCAACCACAGAGTCAGCAAAAAACCCCTGCATTGTAGCTTCTCCGCTTGACCAGCTGCCCCCGCTGAAATGTTACCTCGCTTGTGGACTGTTTTGCAAGAATGCTTAATTAGTCCACACTGATAAGGTCACACCATTGAACGCTATCACGATATCTAATTGAAAAGTGGCACCCTCCCTATGCCAATTGTAAAAGCAGCAGGATCCGGGTAACCACACAGCAAGGGGCTCCACAGCCTGGGAAGGACCCCTCTCAACCCCGGCCCCCCAATTATGCAGAGGAATGTGGTTTCATAAATAAACCCAAAGAAAAGGAATCTGTAAAATGGCCTAATGAAAACTGAATGTGCTCCAGGATTTTGGTTGCTAGGCAATGCCTGGCAACCGGTGGGAGGTCTGTGAGAGGGGGGGCAGCGTCCTGGCAGAAAAATGAAAAAAAAAAGGCCTCTTCTACTTAACAGCTAGCTCTTTCCATAGATTTCCTGGCAATTCCTAGAGCTACACAGAAATGGCAAACAGTAGCTCTAGGGATTGCTGGAAACTCTACGGTAAAACAGGAAGTTCTTACCCTAGAGTTCCTGGTAATTCCTAGAGCTGCCCCTTGTCACTTTCAGGTAGCTGTAGGGATTGCCAGGGAATCTATGGAAAGAACTTCCGGTGAGTAGTTGAGGACTTATTTTGACTTTTAATTTTTTTTTCTGGGGATGGGGATAGAGTTGCGAGCAGTATTCCCTCTAAGATGACTCAGTGTGAGCTAGCTCACAGGGGTTTTTTTAGCCTCCAGCTCACACATTTTTGTCTTAGCTCAGGAAGGAGGGCTCCAGAGCAAACTAGTTTATGCAGCTCACAAGTTTAATGGCAGTAGAATTTTTGCTCACAAGACTTAGAGGGAGCACTGGTTGCCAGATCTTACCTTTCCCACAGCAGAAAGCTCCTAGCTCCTCTTTAGATGTTTTGTGCACAGTGTGATGACCTCACCAGAAGTGACATCATCCCGCCTGGGCGGCACACAGCAATGCTCTGCTGTTTGGAATGAAAACTCTGTGGTAACCATAGAGTTCGACTGAATGCTAGAGCCTCATCATGTGACAGCCCCTGTGTGATGATGTCACTTCTGGTGAGGTCATGGCATTGGCAGCATCCCCATGGGGCACTGTTGTTTGGGGGTGGAGCTTCCCCTCCTGGCCAGGTTCCTCTGCCCTGACTGGGGCAATAGCAACTCTAGATGGGGATTTGGGGGACAGGGCATCCCCTGCCTCCATTGGGGTCTCCAGTGGGGAGCTTACCCCACAGACAGGGAGAGCAGCTAAGAGTTAGGTGAAGCAGGGAGGGGTGGACATCAGGTTGCCAATCCCAGATCAAGAAATCCTGGAAATTTGGGGGTGGAGCCCAGCAAGGGCAGGGTTTGGTGAAGCATAGACCTCAGCATGGTATGAAGCCATACATTCCACCTTCCCAAGCTGCCATTTCCTCCAAGGGAATGGATCCCTGTCAGCTGGAAAACAGCAGTAATTCTGAGAGATCTCTGGGCCCCACCTGGAGGTTGGCAACTCTAGGCAGACAGACAGGCGATTAGCCTTCTTAAGACCTTCTAGTGTCCTGTCCCTGCTGGTGGGCCTCCTGAGGGCCCCTGGTATTCTTGGCCATTGTGTGACACAGAGTGTTGGACTGGATGGGCCATTGGCCTGATCCAGCACTGGCCTCTCTTATGTTCTCATGACAGACCTAAAGAGTACTGGGAGGGGAGGGGAACAGATGTGTGACAGAGAGGAAATTTCCAAATTGCTCCCCAACTTGTTTCAGCAGTTGCCAAAGTGTTAATTTCCTCTTACATTCATCAGGTGCCCATGTCCGGTTTGCACTCAGAGAAATGTGGGATCTTTTTATCACATGTGGTGGTTATGTGAGAGAGCAAAAAAATATTGGGCTTGGATACATGAAGTATTGCAAAAAAGTCTAAAATGTCATATACCCTTTACTCCAGAAATATTCCTTTTGAATATTTTGCCTGAATCTTGTAAAAGAGATGACTCCTATCTTATACTGTACTTGACTACATCTGCCAGAATTTTGTACGCTACATATTGGAGGAGTCCTGAAACGCCGAGTAAAGAAGAATTTATTAACAAAGTACTTGAATCAGCTGAAATGGATAAACTGACTTTATTTTTGAAAGGCCACATGGAAAGTACACTCGAAAATACATGGGCAAGTTTTTATACATGGTACAAGAACTTTAGCAAAACAAGGCCATAATTAAGCAATGTTTTATAGAAGAGGTTATGGACTAGAAAAAACATGTTTTCTTTTCTTACAACTTTTGCAAAAAAGAATCTATTAACTTTAAACAGTTCACTTTGAAACCCGTATGAGAAGGCACTAAAATTACAATTTATATACAATCTATCCCTACATCTATGTTTTATGTATGTTTGCTTTGTGTATGTTTTCGAAAATAAATAAAAACCTTATTTAGAAGAGAGAGAGAGAGAAATGTCCCTTCTCTCTCCCACTCCTAACCATTTTGCTGGTTGATGTTCCTTCTGGTATCCCAGTTCATCTTAGCAGTTCCTTCTAATTACCACTAGGAGGCACAATATGGCCTTCTGTCAGGCTCCTTAGTCAGCTCACGCAACACAGGGCTTCTTCAGAAGACAATGTTTAATGGTGAATCAGAACTAATGACACGTGTACAGCTTGTGTCAGTAATGGCCACATACAGCAGGGCCTTCTAAGATATACTATATTCAAGCACACACACCCCTATGTAGCTGAAGTGTGCAGGGGCAAAGCAAGCGGGCAAAGCAAGCACAACAATCTAGAAACCGTTGGTTCCCAGCCGAAAACTCCAGCAGCTGGAGATGCAAGCCCAGAGACCTGATAACAGACAGTGAATGAAAGTTCAGAGGATGGGAGACCGAAAGTACTCCCTCTGCATACCATACTTATGACAGGGCTACCTGACACCTTCCTGCAGCAGGTCTGGGCAAAGATGGACTTCTTAGTTCCATAGCCTACATTTTCAGATCTGTGGCTGAGCATGGCAAATGTTGAAAGGTTGGCTAGACTCATTAATCAGGCCACCGCCAAAGGGTTAATGAAGCTGCCTCCTATACTATATAGGGGAAGAAAGGTGCACATAGGGATGTAGGGGTGCCAACCTCCTGGTGGGATCTGGAGATCTCCCGGAATTACAACTGACCCTCTAGACTACAGAGATCAGTTCCTCTGGGGAAAATGGCTGCTTTGGAAGGTGGATTCTATGGCATTGTTCCACTCTGAGATCCCAGCCCACCTTTTTTGCCTTTATGTGCACCTTACAGATAGATCAACGCATCAAAAGAACATAAGAACATAAGGGAAGACATGTTGGGTCAGGCCAATGGCCCATCCAGCAATGCTCCCTTTAAGCTGTGGAGTCTCGTGAGCGAAAATCCTACTTTGTGAGCTCCTGGCATTAAAGTTGGGAGTGATTTGGCTACTGCATAAATCAGTTTGCTCTGGAGCCATCCTTCCTGAGCTGAGACAAAAAATGTGCGAGCCAGAGGCTAAGAAACTGTGAGCTAGGTCACACTAACTCATCTTAGAGGTGACACTGCCATCCAGTCCAACATGCTGTGTCACACAATGGCTAAAACCTGGGTGCCATCAGGAGGTCCACCAGTGGGGCCAGAACTCCAGAAGCCCTCCCACTGTTGCTCCCCAGGCACCAGGAATACAGAGCATCACTGCCCCAGACAGAGAATTCAAAATATCATCGGATATTGAGCTATTCTTTTATTTGCAAAATTTATTTCCCACTGTTCTGCTCAGTCATGGCCACCAAGGCAGCTATAGTCATCGTTCACCTCTGGATTTAGAACAGATAAAAGGAAGTACTTCACCTAAAGAGTAGCAAACGCATGGAATTCACTGCCGCAGGAGGTGGTGGCAGCTACAAGCATGGACAGCTTCAAGAGGGGACTGGATAAATCTCTGAAGCAGAGGTCCATCAGTGGCTATTATCCACAAGGTATAGATGAAACTCTCTGTCTGAGGGCAGTGATGGGTAGTCATAGGCATGGAGAGAACAGCATTGGTGATGAGACAGGAACCTAGCTGCCATAGGGTTTTTGCCCAAATACCAGAGTGTCCCTGAGGTGCTGACAACATGATGAAGTCACTGTCAGAGTCCCGCAGCAATCAGTTCCCAACAACTTTCATTCAAAAGACTAAAATTTATTGAGTACAGCAAAGGCAGGTCTTCTGTGCATACATTCTGTGTTAGAACTACCAGAAAACGCACCAGCGGGGAATTATACATAATTCAAAGGGGCCCCCTGATGACCCAGGTCCAATGAGAGCATCAGCAAAAGCCCGCCTAAGCTAACGGGGTTGACATTCCCAGGGGAAAGCAGTAACAAGATACCAAGGTCACTAGCTGAGGCTACATAGATAAGAAGAAATGAATTATTATAACTACTCCGCATAAGGTAACAAGTCCACCCAATCGTCCTACGGAACTGCTCTACCACTTGATTGACCCGTTCAGTTTGGCCATCAGTTTCAGGGTGATAAGCACTGCTGAGGGCCTGTTCAAATGCCCCAAACTTGTAGGAGTTCCTTCCAGAATTTGGCAACAAACTGGGCTCCTCTATCAGATATTATTTTGGCTGGTACCAAATGCAGCCTCACAATGTGATGCATAAACAGTTTATCCAGAGCCTTAACCATGGGGAGCTGCTTGCAAGGGATGAAATGTGTCTGCTTGGAAAATAAGTCCGGGCCAGGAGTGACATCGCTGTATTGCCAGCAACACTGGCCTAAGCCTCCATTTCCTGCCAATCCTTCCACACACACCCAGTTGCCAGGGGGTACCTGGCAACCCTCAGATGAACCTACCTCCTGCAGGCCTAGACATACACATCTGCGTACACCACCAACCTCTCCTCCGCCCACCCACCGATGTTCTCTTTTTATAATTTCAACCAGTGTGTCCGCGGTAATTCCCCTTCTCCTCAGGCTAGCATCCAAGCTAAATCAATTATGCTAATATGCTCCAGTGAAATGATCTAATTAAGTCTAATTAGCGGGTTCCTTTCTTCCTCACTCCTCATCCTTCTGAGATTGGATCTCTGGGGATTTCTGAAATTGAGGGAGAGGAGCCCAGCGCAACGCATCCGACGATTGCCCGGCAGCCGTTGGATTTCTGGTATTCAAAATTGCAAAGGGGAAGTGGGCACCTTTGAACAATCCTGTTTCCTTGAGCCAAAGAGCATAAGGAACCCCCCACTGGCCCTCTCGTTCCGGAAAGGGAAGGCAGGCTGAAACTGTCACAATAAGAAGCAGCAAAGCTCTAACGATGCTTTAATTAGGCCCTGCAAAATGCACTGCGGATCCTAATAAACATCGTAACAAGCGTTGCTTAAATAGCCTGTGGCGATGCCAAGATATTAACCGGGAGAAAATAGTAGACACCGATTAGGGTGGCCGACCCCCCCACTGGCGGTTACAACTGATCTCGGGGCGACTGTATCTGAGGAAGCTCCTCCCCCCCACCGCCACAGTTTTTGTGAGTCTCTTCAGGTGCTCCTGGACTCCCACTCTTTTCAGCTGCCAGTTTGGTGTAGTGGTTAAGTGCGCGGACTCTAATCCAATTAATTGCAATCAAATATCTGAAAACAGTTAGGCCAAACCAGCCTATCAAAAAACGGACTGCTTTCTGAGCAATATCAGGAAGTACACGAAGTTTTATACCCAGAATGACATAGAAAGATAACACCCAGAAAGCATGATTGGTCACAAAATGACAGAGCATCGTCTGAGTAGTCACTCATTCATTGGACAGTGACAGGAAAAGGCGTGATCGCACGATATCTTAAACGTCTATTGAACCTAACCTTATTAATAATACCCAAGGATCCTTCATACCCAAACAGAAGGGGTTGTTTTCAGATATGAAACTAAAGCCCATACTGACTCAGACATCGCAGCGTTTTACCCCAAACAACTAAAACCATGAACTCTATGCTTCAAGCAAATATATCTATTGAAAAACCTATCTTCTGCTGTACCAGCAATACTGCACTGGAGGCCTGTTAAAAACACCAGACAGCTAGATAGCTATTTCATCCAAACAACTTTAAAGAAAAAAAGGCGGGAAAGGAATGCTGTTTCTTGTTTGCAAGCATCAGCTAGAAAGACACTCTAACCTACAAAGGAGAGGCTTTATCACTTAGTAGGTTTTTATTAAATCCAAGAAGGAGGAGGAGGAGGAGGAGGAGGAGGAGGAGGAGGAGGAGGAGAAGAAGAAGAAGAAGAAGAAGAAGAAGAAGAAGAAGAAGAAGAAGAAGAAGAAGAAGAAGAAGAAGAAGAAGAAGAAGAAGAAGAAGAAGAAGAAGAAGAGGAGGAGGAGGAGGAGGAGGAGGAGGAGGAGATTGGATTTATACCCCACCCTTCACTACCCAAAGGAGTCTCAGAGCGGCTTACAATCCCTTCCCCCTTCCCCTCCCCACAACAGACACACTGTAGGTGAGGCTGAGAGAGCTCTCCCAAGAACTGTCCTTGAGAGAACAGCTCTGGAAGAACTTATGACTGACCCAAGGTCACACCAGCAGCTCCATGAGGCAGAGTGGGGAATCAAACCCGGTTCTCCCGGATTAGGGTCCACACTCTTAACCACTACACTAAACTGGCTCTTAATATAAGAATTCAAAAAGATAGAAAAATATAAGTATATGAATAATCTAAATTTTAAAAATCATTATATATAAAAAATCATTATATATTCCCATTCATGCTACAAGATGGGCCACTGGTCTGATCCAACACGGCTCTTCTGATGTTCTTACATGGCAGGAACTGTGCAATTAACTGGTTCAAGACAAAGAAATCTGATGAGCGCCCTGAAGCATCTAACGAGGGGGAAGGTTTCCCAAGCCAGCCGTTCAAGATGGATCAGGTTCTCTGGGATACAATGCTATACACTCCACCCTCCTCTGCCGATTCATTCATTAATTCATTTCAAAATATCTCTTCCACCAGCTAGACAAGTGACACACTACAAATAGCCCCAAATCGCCAGGCATTTCCCAACCTGGAGCTGACAGCCCTGTATAAACTCTGCGGCAGTCCTTATATTTCCTCTATGCAACGAGACAAAGAACTGACTTCTTTTCAGTATTATTACTTTCTCGTTAATATCACTATAAATTCAAATGGCCACTTTTAAACTGTAGCCTTCTGTAGCGATCATAAGCATGGCTTGCTGGTTATCGCTAATAACCAATAGCTTGCGTTACGAACGGCGTGGAACATATGTAGAATAGCCTCATATCATTTGCAATTTGGGAGAAAGCCGCTAATAAATCCACCGCAAGGGACTCCTTTTGTTTATGGAGATGACTACTTGGACGGTAGCCAGCTATTTGCTAGAGACATAAGCTCTGATTTATGGCAAAGGTCCTGAATTTGCTCCGAACATAGATAATTGTAATTGTCACTTGCGCATCCCGGCCCGCTCACCATCTTTTAATGCTGAACATGGGACGGGGGCATTGATGCATTGGTCGCATCCGGTTAATTTCAGCCTCGGCGGCCTCCCAGATTATAAACGGCATAATTTAAATGTGATGCAAAACAGTGCATTGACCTTGGGATACGGCACCCGAGACCCACTGGGATACAATCCCATTATTTTTGGATAGAGCATCATGCTTGGAGATGCGTAATGCAAAACTACTATCCCCAAATACCCAACCCCTTGGCTGTTGGGGAAAGGTAATGAATGAGGGCCATCTTAATTTGTCTCCCCCACCCTGAAATAAAGATGCCAAATACATAATTTAGGTCCAATTAGATTTACTTATTAACAGTGGATCTGCCTTCTATAGAGGAAGAAGAAGAAGAGAAGGAGGAGGAGGAGGAGGAGGAGACAACTGGATTTATACCCCACCCTTCACTACCCAAAGGAATCTCAGAGCAGCATACAATCTCCTTTCCCTTCCCCTCCCCACAACAGACACCCCGTGAGGTAGGTGGGGCTGAGAGAGCTCTTGCATTGAGAGAACAGCTCTGAAATAACTTGTAACTGACCCAAGGTCACACCAGCAGGAGCAAGTGGAGGAGTGGGGAATCAAACCCGGTTCTCCCAGATTAGAGTCCGCGATCCTAACCACCAAACCAAACTGGCTGTCGCCCAAACTGGCTCTCACTTACCCTCACTAGTGCAGATTATCTTCCTTATTAGGCTGTCCGATATAGGGATGCCAACCCTGCTACATTGTATGCAGCTGAGGTCCCTCCCCTCCTCGAACTCTGCCCTTCCCCAGGCCTCAGCCCTAAATCTCCAGGAGTTTTCCAAGCTAGAGTTGTCAACGCTGTGTCTTGGTCATTGTAGTCCAACGGCTCAAAATTAGCTCACTGATGGCATCCTCTCTTTGTCCCTCTCTGAGATGCCTTCAAGTCCTTGGCAGTTCCCTAAAACAAGGTCAGAATGTTCCAGAAACGACCACATGAAAACCTTCTCCCATAGACCATCCGTCAGTTGTTAATTCACCATTAAACTTTGCTAACTACGGCGACGATGAGGTTCAACGGGACAGAAGATTGATTCATTATCTGGTTCCCAGTCCCCAGAGGTAACATCTGCTCTCTTCCATGTGCCATAATCGTTTCCTCTCGAATGATACATTTCGAAAAAAGCCATACATTGTTTTTTTAAAAAAGTAGAATGGGAAGAAAACTTGCCCATTGATGCTTTTTGTACTACGCATTTGGCCGTTAAGTCGGCGTTATAAATAAACTAAATTGTCTTTGGGAACTGCAAATTGTTCATGCGTCTTTCCTGTTGACACCTTGATTATCACCCAAGAACTCAATCACCTCACAATTGTACCTCAGCATTCCTCCGCTAATTACCTCGCCTCATTACATTCCCTCCGTTAATGCACTTTGCTAATGCAGTGTCATTGAATGCGATTGGTATGCTCCTCTCTCTTTCCTAAAACGAAAGGAATGATACCCTGTCGTACCTGGTATTTGCAGTTTTAGAATGGGACAAGACATCTTTTTGTAACAGTCCCATTTTCAGTTGGATGATACGTAATAACAGTATTTTCTTCAGGGACAAGAAGTTTGTGCCCTCTCATTGTCTGGCCAATCTACTGATACCCAAATTTAGAAAAACTCTCACTTTGTCCTCATTCATAAGAGAAGGCATGTTGTATCAGGCCAGTGGCCCATCTCATCCAACACTCTGTGTCACACAGTGGCCAAAACCCAGCTGCCATCAGGAGGTCCACCAGTAGGGCCAAAACTCCATAAGCCCTCCCATTGTTGCCCACCAAGTACCAAGAATATAGACCATCACTGTCCCAGACAGAGTTTTTCCTCTATACTCTGTGGCCAATAGCCACTGATGGACCTCTGTTCCATATGCTTATCCAATCAGCTCTTTTTTTTTTTTTTTTGAAACAAAATTTTTATTGGGATATATTCAACATTTCCAATCACGTTACCAATACAGTTTCCAAAAAGTAAGATCCCAATCCCCCACCCCCTAATAGGCTTCCAACACTGCTAATAACAAACAGAAAAAATTATAAGGCAATCAAGTTTAGACTTAACTACCTCGACAAACCAGGTAACACATTTAAATTATATATAACCTCTACAATTTCAGCATATTATGTATAACAGTACATACAGTTCAAAATTCATTTCACTTCTCATTCAATATCCGTAGGTATCCAAATTATATATTTTCCCCTTCATTCTATATTCAGTTTCTAGATACAATTTCAATCCTTCCCAGTCTTTTAAGTACTGTTCTGCCATTTGTCCATTTAATTTCTTTGTCATTTTGTCCATTTCTGCTAAAAATAACAATTTTCTCAACCAGTCATGTATATCTGGTACCTTCTCCATTTTCCAATGCTGAGCAAAGGCCATTCTCGCCGACGTAATCATGTACCATAACAGTGTCCTTTTCTCTTGTGGAATTTTTTCCATTGTCAAACCGAGGAGAAAAAGTTCAGGCTTTCTCTCAATTGGGGTTTTCAATATTTTCTGCATCACACAATGTATATTAGACCAGTATGCTTTCGCTTTATCACATGACCACCACATATGGTAAAAAGAACCCTCTACTTTTTTACATTTCCAACATTTATTACTCAAGTTCTTATCCATGCTAATATTAGCAATCTTTTTTGGTGTCATATACCATCTATACATCATCTTATAGCAATTTTCTTTTACGTTAATACAAGTGGACATTTTAAAAGATCTTTTCCACAAAAATTCCCATGATTCCATAGAAATTTCTTTGTTCATATTTATGGCCCACTTTATCATTTGTTCTTTAACGGTTTCATCCAAAGTATATACAGTCAACAAAGTTTTATACATTTTTGATATCATTTTCCATTCTTTTTTCAACCATATATTCTCAAAATCATCATTCATAGCCCTAAAACCAAACTCTTTACAATCTTTTTTATAAATGTCCCTTATTTGACAATATTGTAGCCAACCATACTCAAATTCTAATTCATTATTTGGTTTTAAAACATATTTTTTCCTTCTCTTTGCAACAATTCCTGATACTTCAACCGAATCATTGCCTCTATATTCTGAAAACAAATGTATAACTGCAGCTGGAACAATCCACAGAGGCCTTTCATCCGATATTGTATCCTTATACCTGGTCCATGCATCAAACAATGTCCTCCTTACATAATGATGCTTAAACATAGAGTCAGCTTTGTTTTTCCCATACCAAAGATAGGCATGCCAGCCAAATCTGCAATCGTGCCCCTCAAGAGCTAAAAGTTTTCTATTTTCCAAATTTACCCATTCAGATAACCAAGACATACATACTGCTTCATGATACAAACGCAAATTCGGGACTTGGAAGCCACCTCTGTCCTTAGTATCATACATTATCTTCATTTTTATTCTTGGCTTCTTCCCTGCCCAGATAAACTTAAAGATTTCTCTTTGCCATTTTACCAACACTTTTCCATCTTTCACAATTGGTATTGTCTGAAACAAAAACATTAACCTGGGCAGTACATTCATTTTAATAACGGCAATTTTTCCAAGAAGAGATAACCTTAGTTTTTCCCATTTTTCTAAATCACTCTTTATCGAACCCCACAATTTTTCATAATTATTCTTGAACAAATCTATATTTTTCATTGTAATTTCAACTCCCAGATACTTAACCCTTTTAACCACTTCACATTCTGTCACATTTTGTAACATTTGTTGCTTTGTACCAATCATATTTTTACACAGTATCTTAGATTTATTTTTGTTGACATAAAACCCTGCAAGATCACCAAACTCTCTTACTTTTTCAAATACCTTAGGCATATTATTAACAGGATCTTCAACAATAAACATGATATCATCCGCAAATGCTCTTAATTTAAATGAAAAACCTCCAATATTCAACCCTTTTATATTAACATCATCTCTGACCGCTTGTAGCAAAATCTCCAAAACCCAGATAAATAACAATGGTGACAGGGGACAACCTTGTCTAGTACCTTTTCTTACCCGGAACATATCTGTTGATTCTGCATTAACAATCACCGAAGCTTTTTGTTCTTTATATATCGATTGGATCATTCTTGTAAATTCTACGCCCATCATAGATTTCTCAAGCACTTTAAACATAAATTCCCAATTTAAATTATCAAAGGCCTTCTCTGCGTCCAAAAATAAAAAAGCGACTTCTTTTTCAGGATGTTTGTCATAATACTCAATTGCGTCCAATACAACCCTCATATTGTCTTTAATTTGTCTATTTGGTAAAAAACCAGCTTGATCTTCCACAATAGTATCTTTCAAAAACTTTTTAAGGCGCTCTGCCAATATTTTTGCAAATATTTTATAATCGTTGTTCAATAATGAAATGGGCCGATAGTTTTTAACATTTGTTAAATCTTGCATTTCTTTAGGGATTAAGGTGATTGCAGCTTCATTCCAGGAGTCAGGGATCTTTCCTGTCTTTCTAATTTCATTTAAAAGAATCTCCAGCACCGGAACCAAATCTTCATGAAATTTTTTATAAAATTTAGCTGAAAAGCCATCCGGGCCTGGGACTTTGGAGATTTTTGCCTCGGCTATTGCTTTACTAATTTCGTCCTTAGTTATTGCAGCATTTAGGAGTGTTTTCATTTCTGGATTTGGTTGTATCAAATTAACTTTGGATAGGTAATCCAACATTTTTTGAGGATCTGCTTGTTTCGATTGAAAGAGAGTCGCATAGTATTTGAAAAATTCCCTTTTAATTCCTCCTGGGTCCAAAATCTCTTTATTTCCATCTTTCAAACAAGTGATTGTTTTATTCTCTCTTCTTTTCTTTAATTGCCATGCTAAATATTTGCCAGGTTTATTTGCACCTTCAAAGGATTTCTGTTGCAATTTTTTCAAGTTCCAAAATACTTCTTTGTTCAACCTTGCCGCATATTGCTCCCTTAGGATCCTCAATTCTCTCAAAATCTTCTTTTTACCAGGCCTTTTCTTAAGTTCTGTTTCTTTTTTCCGAATATTTTCCATAATTTCTTTGTCTATTTTCATTTGTTGTTTCCTTTCATTATTATTAATTGCAATCAGATGTCCTCTCATCACAGCCTTGTAGGCTTCCCATACCGTTTGCGTCTGTACACTTTTATTTAAGTTCAGTTGAAAGTATGTTTGGGTTTCTGTCCTTATTTTATCCACAATATTTTGCTTGTCCAGCAAATCTTCGTTGAGTCGCCATCGAAATTTTTTTCTCTTAACATACGTTGACCATTTTATCGGACTGTGGTCAGAAAGAGTCCTAGGTAGTATCTCAATTTTGCGTGTTTGCAAGATTAGGTTCTCTGTCATCCACATCATATCTATCCTGGAAAAAGACTCGTGTCTTGATGAATAAAAAGAGTACTCACTGTCTCTGGGATGTTTAGTTCTCCAAACGTCTGCCAAATGTTCATGTTTAATCAATTGGAAAAAGACTTTAGGAAGTTTGCCCATGGCCTCAATTCCTTTTTTTGATTTTCTATCAACAACATTGTCAACAGTACCATTAAAATCACCCATTAAAATCATTTGCTCATAGGTCAACTGTCGTAGTTGTTCCCACAAATTCTGAAAAAGTTTTCTTTTGCCCCATTGGGAGCATAGAGATTAACAATTAATGTCTTTTTATTCTGCAGCACAACTTCTACCGCCAAAAATTTCCTTCATTGTCTTTGAAAATTTCTTTTGGTTCCAACTCTTTTTTAATATATGTAACTACTCCTTTTTTTCTTTTGAGAGGAGAGTGAATAAAATTCCTCTCCTAATCTTTTTTGAGTCAAAAATTTGGCATCTGATTTTTTAATATGTGTTTCTTGCAAGCAAACAATATCGCATTTCTGTTTTTCCAACCAGAGTCTGACATTTTTCCTTTTTTGGGGTGAGTTCAGTCCATTAACATTCCATGAAATTATTTGACTCTCCATGTTGATTCTGTAATTATTTATCAGAGTCTATAAAATTATCATTGATGAATCTGGTCATTTGGTCAACTGACTTGATGGTGACTCTCTTCTGTTTGAACGAAAAACTGACACCTTTAGGAATTTCCCATCTATATCTTATGCCCTCTGATTTCAGCTTGTCAATCAGGTCTTTAAAAGTCGTCTGTCCTGAAGCATCGCTCTGGGTAGTTCCTTTAGGACCATGATTTTCTTGTTGCCAATTGTGAAGTCGTCCTGAAATTGTTGCTTAAACAAATCCTCCTTCAACTTCTTAGATATAAACTGGACAATTACATCTCTAGGTAATTTTTTCCTTTGCGCAATCGCAGAATTGACTCTGTATACCACATCAATCTGTGCCGCCACTCTCTCCTCTTCCATTTTCAAAAAATCTGCAACAGCATCTACCATGACTGAATGGATGTCCTCATTCTTATCTTCAGGGATCCCCCTGAATCTCATATGATTAATCATTGCATTGTATTGGACCATCACATTCACTTTATCTGTTTCTAAAGTGACCTCAGCTATATTGGATGCTACTCCCTTCACCCTTACATCCATTTCATCTGCTCTTTTGGTCAGCGTCTGTATCTCTTTTGTAATTCCAGACATTTCTTTTTTCAGCTCTGTTACCTCTGATATAACGGTCTTTTCAAGCTTCAGAATCGCGTCCATCACTCATTTTTCCATAGCTTCCATCATGCCCTGTAGCTTTTTTTCCTCTTTTCCAGCCATTTTCGGGGAGGACCAGGTATTTGCCCTCTGTCGTTGCCGCAGGTCGTAAGCCGTTGTTCACAATCTTCCCTCCAACACACTCTAAATCAAAGTCCTTCTTGTGCCCACCTAAATCGCACTGGTTTCACTTTTTTATATTAAGTCTTTCGTTTAAAATCAAAGAAAATTTTTCTGACCTTCCCAAAATGGCGGGCGCAATTTCTCTATGGTAAATGGTTCTTCCGGGTACTCACTTCCTGTCCGGCAATCTTAATGGTCCCCCTTGTTCCTGATTTCTTCCCTTCTTCCGGCCTCCTTGGTCTTCTCTAGGATGATTACTTGTCTGTTCTGAAGTCACTTCCTGTTTTGCCAATTTCTGCTGCAGCAGCTCCAGTACTTTTCCACTGCAATTCTCGCGGAGTTACTGTTAGTTTCTATTTTAAAGTCAATAATTTAACCGCAGGAATGATCAACAATTCGGCTTTTTGGCCTTTTTTAGCTGTTTAACTGCACTTTTTCCGCTCCAATGTTAGTACAACAGATAGTGCACGATCATGCGCTTCATCGGATGTTGTTTATTTTCGGCCGAAACGCGTCTCCGGTGAGCAATTTTAAAAAGTTACCTTCAAAGTCAGTGTCTTGTTATAGCAGTGTTTCCTTGATATCAGTTTCCGTAGAATGTCTTGGAGGTCTGGGTCATGCGTTCTTATGTTGAGAATCCAACTCGGTGGGGTCTTGTAGAGATTTTCCGAAGTGCCTTCTCTGGGGGAGGGGATCAAGGCTGGTCGCGGCGCTCTTTAAAGCCCCGCTATCAGCCGATCTCAACTCCTCTCTCGGGCCAGGCTCTCTGCCAGTCACCCCCCTGCCTGGGGGATCTGCGGTGGGCTATTGGAAGCCCACCCTGTCGTCAAGACCCTCCGTTTGCTCTGGGAGCTCTACGAGCAAGCCAGAGCACGTCAGGACGCCATGAATCCCAGAACGGAAGCCCCCCCCCGTGGTTATCCAATCAGCTCTTGACGCTGTCTATGCTTGTAGCTGCTACCACTTCCTGCGGCAGTGAATTCCACATTAATTCCTCTTTGGGTGAAGGACTTCCTTTGATCTGTTCTTAACCTACTTTGCATTAATTTCATTGAGCGACCACAAGTTCTTGTTTTATGAGGAAGGGAGAAAAGTACTTCTTTCTCTACCTTCTCTATCCCATGCATAATTTTGTAAGCCTCTATCATGTCACCCCTCAATGTCCTCTGTTCTCCTACCATGGAGATATCACAGAGTACCATACCAAAAACACAGATACCTTTGTGGGAATGGGGAAGTTGTAACTGTTGGGCACGTCTTGTTGTATTGCCCTTTTTTGTTGTGATCTCGAACCCAATTTTATTACTCCTGTTCTCCTAAAAATCCCAGGTAGATAAATCATGTATTTCCTTTCTCCTCTTGGACCATGAGCCTTGGATCACAAGCAATGTGTCCAGATTTTGTGCATCTGCTAGATCTTATCATATTTTTTGTTATTAACCTCACGGGTTATATCTGCTCATTTTAATATAATTTATGTAACAGGGTTTTTTTAGAATGTATAATTGCTGGTATTTACTTTTGAGCTGGTCTTTGACCATAGTAATTAAATCAGTCATTATCTGCTCTGGGTTCAGAAATACCTAAACAAATTGGAGGTGGAGCTTGAGGAGGGCGAGGTTTAGGAAGGGGGAGGGACTTCCATGGGGGTATAAGGCCATAGAGTCCGCCTTCTAAAGTGGCCATTTCTCCAAGTGACCTGATCTCTGATACTCGGTGATCCGTTGCAATCTCAGAAGACCTGGAGGTTAGTAATCTAAATATAGGTCATGTCTGCATCTTCATTTTTAAAGCAGTCTCAACACCGTCTTTCTTTAGGCTGGAGTGATGCTTCTTCCAGAAATTCTTCCAATCTGGTCGATTCAAGTCTCCATCACTAGATGGTGCTTTCAGGGGGCCTTTGTAACTAGATCCACTTGAGCTGATGAGACGCTGCAGTTACAACGGAGTCGAAACCACAGGGCAGTAAAATAACGTAGAGAGCAGAAATTATAACAGTACAGTAGGAGAGCGGATCCGAAAGAGATGTAGACATCTTTTTTTGAGATGGAGCGGGAGCATTGCCAAAGCAGCGGAAGATACCAATGCAGATTCATAAGAATATAAGAACATAAGAGAAGCCAATGTTGAATCAGGCCAATGGCCCATCTAGTCCAACACTCTGTCACACAGCGGCCAAAATATACCAGGTGCCATCAGGAGGTCCAGCAGTGGGGCCAGGACACTAGAAGCCCTCCCACTGCTGCCCCCTCCAGCACCAAGAATAGAGTGCATCACCTGCCCCAGACTGAGAGTTCCCATCTATACCCTGTGGCTAATAGCCACTGATGGACTTCTGCTCCGTATGTTTATCTAATTTCCTCTTGAAACTGTCCATGCTTGCAGCTGCCACGACCTCCTGTGGCAGTGAATTCCATGTGTTAATCACTCTTTGGGTGAAGAAGTATTTCCTTTTATCTGTTCAACCATAGTACAGTGCCTCCCGTTCTTCAGCTGTAGCAATCTAACAGTGCTGTCCTTAGGATTATTTGCTGGGAGGAAGACCCATGGAAAGACCTGAATAGGATTCTGGGTAAATTCTAAATTTGCTCTCTGTCCCTGAAGAATTGTCCCGTAAGTGCCCCTGTGTAAAGGGCAACAATTTCGAATATTCTACGTGTTTCCCATTTGAGTAGATAGCACAGGATTGTTCCAGGGCTTGTTATGTCCAGACTTGTTATTATTTGACCTTTTTGAACAGCTGTGGAAGTGTTATGTGGTTATGGACCTCTGCGACACGCAGAAACTTCACTGAAACCTACTCTGTGAGAAGACCTATTGTTGGAACTTGGTCCTGCTTAAGGGATATTTGTGGAACTCCCATTGTTCAAGCATCTTACATTACAAATTTGTCCCTGTTCTGAGGCCCCGGGATGTAGCACACATGCCCCGGGGACCCCCCAAATGGCTGACTCACCTGGAGGACCTCAGGACCAGACAACGGCAGCGGTGGAGCAGAGGATGGGAACAGGACAGTGCAGCCCACAATGAGGGAGTGTCAGGTAATCCTGCCATAGCTGCGAGTTGTGGGGGGAGGGGAACAACATCTTTCACTGTTCTGGAATGTGGGAGGAACTCTGAGTCTCGAGACTCGGTAATTTACTGTCTCTGTAGTGTGTCTTATCAAATCACCTGACCTTGAGTCCCATGCTGCTTTGGCGGGTGAGATATACTGGCCTAGGTGTTTTTCTTGGCCAGTTAGCATGAAATGTATTCATTGGCTTGTAGCTGGGGGGGGGAGTTAGTTCGAATGGGCTATAATTGACCATGCCGTGTATTGTCTGACATCACTGACAAAGAGCTGGTTCATGCATCTCTAAGACTGGTCTTTAATAAATACTATCTTCTTATGAAGCCTGGTGTTTGACTGACTGTCTGGGGAACTTGACAGGGAGCAGCGCAGTGCCGACCACCATCGCCACCAGCAGGACGTGACGCACTGGCTGGGCCCGCCTGCAGCGCAGGGAGCGCCTGGGGAGCCGCAAGGGAAGCACGGTGACACAAGTGCAACCAAGGAGAGGCTGATGACAGGCACATGGGCCCAGAACACCCCACACACTGGCACCAGTGGCGTGGCCCCCAGGCTGACAGAGCTGCCACTGGCTCAGCTCCAGCCCCACCCTAGACGTCAGGATGGTGTCTGAGCTTATCACAGGGGGTGGGGCTGGGAGGACAGGGGAAGAGGTGGGAAAGGGGGTGGGGCTGGGAGTGGGGCCGGGGGATAAAGGAGGGGGAAGGTGAAGGGGCCGGGGAAGAGGAGCGTGTACTGAAAAGACCCAGGCAGGAACAGAGAGAAAGAGAGTCCGTGGGGATGCTGAGCTGAAGGGAACCGACGCACACAGGCAGAGGAACTTCAGGGGTGTAGTTAGCCCCATCCCCTGCCTATTGGAGGCCCAAACGCTCCCCCTCCTTTAGAGAGCCACGGCTCCCAGGACTGACAGACCCACCTCACCGCAATCCACCATGGCCATGGGAGGTGCAGCACCCAGGGCACAGAACGGGCTTGATCAGGGGTCATTTCGTAGAAAAAGAGGTGCAGGAGCTCATTAGCATAACTTATTAGCATAACTTATTTGCATATGCCACACCCCCTGACATAACTGGAAGTGTCAGAAGGCAATACTCACCACTCAGGCTCCACCCCTAGGGAGTGTCTTTCCACTCTGGGGGCTGTCATTCCAGTCCCACAGTAGCCTATCTGGGCCCAGGAGGAATGCTACGCATGCTGCTTTGTGCTCCTGCTAGGAGCGGGGGTGGGGCTTGCCGCTGCCTGTGCTTCTAACTGCCGGAGCTCCGCTCCTGCGCGCTCCTGCTCCAAATGACCCCTGGGCTTGATGAAATTACAATAGTTGTATCCTTTGTGAATGCCTGTGGTTTTGTATTAACAGCGGTTTCATTGTTCATTGTTATGGAAGACCGAGGATCTTTTCCTCTGAGTCTTGTTATTATCGCCTCATTTGTAATACATTCATAAAATATGTTGTACTTATAAAGGATTAATCAGTAATCGTTGTGGTATTTATATTCCATCCACAGTTTTTGGGTGAGTTGGTCGTTTGCTGTATATCTCCTGGTTTGGTTCTTAGCCTTCAGGTGGGGCCTAGAGTTCTCCAGGAGATAATCCAGGAGACAGAGATCAGTTCCACTGGAGGAAATGACTGCTTTTGAGGGTGGTCCATATGGCATTCTACCCCACTGAAGCCCCTCCCCTCCCAAACCCCTCCCTCCCATGCTCCACCCCCAAATTCTCCAGATATTTCCCAACCCAGTTCTCCAGATTAGAGTCCGCCGCTCTTGACCACCGCACCACGCTAGCTCTACTTTGCTGTTTCAGAGCAAAGTAGATGGTAGAAAATCCCAGGAAATCTAAGTGCGAGAGAGAACATCGAGCAGTAACAGGGAACAAAGAGCATAAAGTAGTCCTGATGGAATTTCTGGACATGCAGCGATTAATCTCACTTATCAAGATTCTTAGCGTTTGACAGATGTATTTACCACTGGATCCCGTTAGAGATGGAAATTCACCTCCAGGTGGGGAACACCTGGCGATCCTCTTGTCTTGCTGCGGCTTTCCCTTGACGCATAAGGCAATCGTCGGGATTTATAGCTCATTCCCATACAGCCACAATTCTCTCAGGGTATAAAAACGGATGTAATTTTGGCTGTGACTTTAAACTATACCTTGCCCGGGGGCCAAAGGGCAGAAGTAAACTATGAGAAGTTGGGGGCAGGAAAGAAAATGACAGGGCTGGCCGTTGCTTTGCAGCCTGTCCCATGACTTGAATTGCAAGTGGCACTTACTTTAGACAGTGGAATCAGCTTTGGGAAAGGAGAAGAAGAAGAGAAGAAGAGATTGGATTTATACCCCGCCCTTCGCTCAGAGTCTCAGAGCGGTTTACGATGTCCTTTCCCTTCCCCTCCACATAACAGACACCCTGTGAGGTAGGTGGCGCTGAGAGAGCTCTCTCAAGAACTGCCCTTGAAAGAACAGCTCTGAGAGAACTGTGGCTTGCCCAAGGTCACCCAGCAGCTGCATGGGCGTTAGGAATCAAACCCGGTTCTCCCAGATTAGAGTCTGTGCTCCACAAGCCAAACTGGCTCTAGCCAGGAGTCAACGGCAGAGCGCCTTCAGTGTCAAATTCCCCTGAGTGAAAAGAAGGGTAGCATCAGTAGCCAGGGGCATAGACTTCTCAGTTTTGAGTGGGAGGGGTCCAGACGGGTCTGAATCTTGTCCGGAAAAATATTTAGTAATCTATATTAAATTATTTCAATAAGAAATCATGTATCTTTCCAAAAAAATCCTATGCCATCAACAAGTAACCATGTGGTCATAAATCTATAATTCCCCCCCTCATAATAGTCTGAATCTCAAAGAATGTGAGGGAAAATGTCATGAACTCCTTCACTGAGATTTTTTTTGTGGATGAAAGGAAATACTCCCCCCCCCTTTTCCTCACATTCTTTGTGAGGTAAGTGAGGCTGAGTAGAAACAAAGATCAGCATTCAGTGCTGCTGCTATTATTATTACTACTAGTAGCAGGGCTCTTTTTGTAGCAGGAACTCCTTTGCATATTAGGCGACACACCCCGAATGTAGCCAATCCTCCAAGAGCTTACCGCAGTCCCTGTAAGAAGAGCTCTATAAGCTCTTGGAGGATTGGCTACATTAGGGGTGTGTCACCTAATATGCAAAGGAGTCCCTGCTACAAAAAGAGCCCTGCTACTAGTAGTAACAACAATAATATACATAAAAAATGATGTTATATAGGGCGATTAACATGATCTTGGACTTTCAGTGGCCGCTTTTCTGAAACCCTTACATTACCTCCTGGTTCTTATAGAAGCTGAATGCTAAATAAAAAAGAACACTAAGGTGGCAGTATCACCAGAACAGCTAGAGTTGCCAAGCTCCAGGAGGGCCCTGGAGATTCTTGAAATTACTATTGCTCTCCATAACAGAGATCAGACCCCCTAGACAAAATGGTGGGTTTGGAGGGTGGACTGTATGGCACTATGTCCCCTGAGGTCCCTCCCCTCCTCAGGCTCCACCCCCTTGTAGCAGGCTCACTGCCTAGCAAGCATGCTTAGGGTTGCTACGCCATAGGTCATGTTTTTAGGAGGACGAGGAGGAAGAAGAAGACGACGACACTGGATTTATACCCCACCCTTCACTACCCAAAGGAGTCTCAGAGTGACTCACACTCACCTTTCCCTTCCCCTCCCTGCAACAGACACCCTGGGAGGTAGGTAGGGCTGGGAGAGCTCTTTCGAGAACAGCTCTTTCGAGAACGGCTCTGAGAGAACTTGTGACTGACCCAAGGTCACACCACCAGCAGCTGCATGTGGAGGAAGGGGGAATCAAATCCAGTTCTCCCAGATTAGACTCCATGCTCTTAACCACTACACCAAACTGGGTCTGTAGAGGTTACTGCTGGTATTTATCGGATAATAGGGCGCTTATGCATATCTAATATCCATTCAATTGAATATTTTTAAAATCAGAAGAAAATATGCCAAAGCCAAAGGTTTAATAGGGTCAACAGGGTTTCTGAAAAGAAGTGTTACAATGGAAAGAATGCCAGTATTGGTCTATTATAATATATATTTTATATACCATACTAGGATTGTCAGCTCTTGTGTTGGAAAATTCCTGCTATTTGCTTGAGGACACGCTAGCTCTGACTAAGATGGCCACACAGGTGCTTTCTGGACCAGAACCGGAAGATGTTCTAATTCAGCAGCTGTGCATTTGGCACCAGACACATGACTCTCATCTTTAGAGGCCTCACAAACATCTTTCTCTTGTGTCTATAGATCTTGCTGCTTAACCTCCCTTTTCTTGGTCCAGTATTAACTTATTGAGGGTGATAATTATCTTGTTGGAATATGTATTATTGTTACGTGTACCTCAATACTGTTTGACCTGTGAAGAAGGCCCTCAATAGGGTGGAAACATGTCAGGTCATGTGTCTTGGCCCTCGTGTTCAGGCCACTTGAACTTTTTAATGAGGCTTTCATTGGGGCCCTTATTAGTTTTTAACAGCCTTTCTAATAAATACACGGATTTTTGTATATTATAAAGTTTCAGCTAGGTTTTTAATACTGGCCCTTTATTGGACTTCTTTCTGACTCTAATCATAGAATCATAGAATGTTAGAGTTGGAAGGGACCTTGCAGGTCATCTAGTCAAACCCCCTGCACTCTGCAGGAGCACAGCTGAAAGATAGCCCTACATACCTACAACATACCCAAAAGATGGCCGTCCAGCCTCTGCTTGAAAACGTCCAGGGAAGGAGCATCCACCACCTCCCGAGGCAGACTGTTCCACTGCTCAACCACAGTTAGGAAGTTTCTCCTGATATTTAGCTGGTATCGACTCCCTTGTAATTTCCACCCATTAGATCTAGTCTTGCAATCTGGAGCAAGAGAGAATAGATCTGCTCCATCTTCTACATGACAGCCCTTCAAATACTTGAAGACTGCGATCATGCCCCCTCTAAGCCTTCTCTTTCCCAGGCTAAACTCTAGTGATTTTGGGTGGAGCCTGAGGAGGGCGGGGTTTGGGGAAGGGAGGGGCTTCAGTGGGGCCACCCTCCAAAGCAGCCATTTTCTCCGGGGGAATGGAACTCTTGTCACCTGAAGATCCGTTTTTATTCCAGGAGAACTCCAGGCCCCACCTGGAGGCTGGTATCCCTATTGGCCAATCGTTTTGGCTGCACGATGGCCAAAACATAAAATATTCAATTTCCACGAGAAGCATTCTGATTTAGCAAGATCCGGCTAAGCCTCTGGCTCATTCCACAGTGCCGCAATATATTTACAGTATACATTTATTCAGAGGAATGCCACACCACATGCTGTTCGTCACCTGCCACCCAGCAATATTTTGCAGCTTGTCATTTATCATTGTACTAAAAAAATGCATGAATCAGGGAAAACAAGATTTACTGTACACGCCGAGACACAATTCGCTTTTCCTGAAACGTTGGAACCGCAAAACGGCCATATGGGCCTTCCTTCAACTTCCACCGAGCAAAATTCAGCGCCTGGTAATGAAGACGTTGAATTGCTCCTTTCTTATTACGTCGAGATGTTCCCTCTTTTGTTAAATACCATCCCTGCAGAACTACGTAGTATAATAAATCCTTTTAATTCCAGAATCTGCATAACTGGATGTAAGCAAAATGACTCGCCAATGTACCCGAGACAGGAAATTCGACGAAGGCCAGCAGGCCATAATTTATTTTTTTCTGTGTTGTAAAGGTTGCTTTCGGGCAGATTAATGAGGGAAAGGCAATTTCGTAATTGCGCTGGAAAGAAGGAGGTAAAGGAAGCAAAGGGTCTTTTGTGCGGCTTGCTCTTTATGGTTTTGTGAATAAATGATCTTTAAGAGAAGTGAAACCTGATCGGAAATCTAGCGACTCAAAAATAACAAGGAAATGTGGTCTTGACAGAAGTTTTCCTGACTCTTCCTAAGGTTGTTTCTTTTCAGACTCCTATGCTGTAAAAGTTGGGATGCCAGCCTCCTGGTGGGGCCTGGACATCTCCCAGAATTACAACTGATCTCCAGGCTACAAAGATCAGCTCCCCTGGAGAAAATGGCTGGTTTGGAAGGCGGACTCTGTGGCATCGTACCCTGCTTGAAGTCCCACCTCTCCCCTCTGTAGGACGAGGGGAAAAGGAATGTGATTTCTGAATGTAAATTCTAATATTTCCTCTGACATGTTTATATATTGACAGCTGTCACTGTGCCTTCCAAAGTTTAATTATAATAGATCCAGATCTTGGTATGCAACCTAGAACCTTCTGACTGGAGAAACTGAGAGTAGAATATATTTTATAATTGCATCTTTTGTACAAGAGGCCATATTAAGCAAAAGTATTATTAGAAGCCTTTGCGGATGGAATTAGGATGCAATAGAAACGGAATGCGTAAGCCTCAAGGATGCCAAGAACGAAGTTTAATATGATTTCAACAGCCCTTATCAGCTAGCCCTTCAGGAAGAAACCCAGGCTGAGTTCAGACTGGCAGTTTGCCCCACTATAGAAGAAAAAGAAGAAGAAATTGGATTTATACCCCGCCTTTCACTTGGAGTCTCAGAGCGGTTTACAAACTCCTTTCCCTTCCCCTCCCCACGACAGACACCCTGTGAGAGAAAAGAAGAAGAAGAGATTGGATTTATACCCCGCCCTTCACTTGGAGTCCCAGAGCGGCTTACAAACTCCTTTCCCTTCCCCTCCCCACAACAGACACCCTGTGAGTAGGTGGGGCTGAGAGAACTCTAACACAAACTGCTCTTTCAGGAACAGCTGTGCCAGAGCTTGTGACTGACCCAAGGTCACATCAGCAGGTGCAAGTGGAGGAGTGGGGAATCAAACCCGGTTCTCCCAGATCAGAGTCCCCACACTTAACCACTACACCAAACTGGCCACGTGTGAGCAACGTTTCCCAAGTGGATTAATGGGGCCGTTCACATAGGAACATCTGTCTAGCGTTCCCCACCCGTAGCCAACCTGTCGTGTACCACTTCACTCCCGTGATTAAAAGACACCTGGTGAAAGTGGTAGCAAATCCCAGAGAGTGCCTTTATTCCACTTCCGGGAAGTGTGAACACTAACCCGAAAAGCCGGGAACAACCCGCAGTAATAAAGTCTGCCAGGCGTTTCCGTGTATAAGGTGCACTTGATTGCCCTGGAGTGGCAGCAGCAATATGATTGGAAGTGCTCCGCTCTACAGCCCAATGCGGTGCCGGCGCAACGGGATCCTCCCCAAATCACCCTGATGTGCTTATGCACATGAGCGCATATGTGATATGCGCACATAGCCAAATTACCAGGAAAAAGCCGTTTACAGCCGCGCCTCCGGGCCAGCAGTCTGAACGCTCCCTCGCGCCTCCTCCCCGGTATGCTCCCGCATCAGTTGGCGCAGTGTGACCGGGAAAACCTGGAACAGTTTATTCCAGGGCTTTTTTTGCAACGACTCCCTCCCACTTCAAACTGCCAGTCTGAACTCAGCCCCAGTGTTCCGTAAGGTTCTCATTGTCCTGCAGAACAGATGAACAAATGCAATCACTGACAATATACGACCAGCATAAAGAGAGACCAGATAGCAAAGTTTAAAGTCAAATGGTGCTTGCATGATGTTAACTGCTTGGGACCAATTAGAGGTTCTTTAATGTGTAAACTATATGTGATGTCCTTCAGGGTACAAGACCTTCTGCCCTTCCTGGTTAGGATGGAATCCAACCTTGGAATTGCTGAAGTGGAGAGGCACGCAGCTCTGTATTCCCTGTTTCGATGCATTAAACAGAGGCCCCGGTCACACGAGCGGGATACTGCGCCACTGAAAGGAGGCAAAGTAGAGCCGGAGCAAAAAGATGCACGGTAGCGCAATCAGACAGTCCCCAAGATGCCGCGTAGGCACCGATAGCCGGCGATCACACAGGCAATGTTGAAGTGTATCAAAGGGTCTTGCGCATGCGCACTCTGATGTTTCTTCGCATACTGTGGAGGCTTGGAAAAAACACATCCGGTGCAACGGGACACATGCGTGTGCCGGATGCGCCGGATTAACTCCGCTTCCGCGATCCGACGCTCACCTGTGACCCGCGTTTTCCAGTTGCTACTACCCTTTTGCTGGTACTTTTTAAATCCGCTTCTTCGGGCCGATAGTACCAGTTGGTGCTGGGTGCGCTATGCTTCCCAGATGTTGCCGTATGATCCCACCTATTTGATGCGCCCTCAACCCATTCATTTTGCGGGGCAAATCCTCCAATGTGACCGGGGCCAGATATTCATCTAACTCGTTGGACGCTGACTGTGAATTAGTGATTCTAATTAGGCCAAGGGATCACACGGGGTGCAGATTTGCGTATCACCTCCTCTCCCCAAACCCCGCCCTCTCCTGTGTCCACCCCCAAAGTCTCCAGCTGTTTTCCAAGCCAGACCTGGCAACCTTACCCCCAAATCTCCAGGCATTTACCAACCTGGAGTTGGCAGCCTTCGCTGAAAGGCTGCTTGGCATGCAGACAGGTAGTAGCTGAAGCTTCTCCATCTTGGGAGCGGCTTTTCCTGCTGACTTCCAGCATGTCAGGCAACTGCTAAAGACACGGGAGCCCAGACCAGGAGGGAAACATTGACAGACTGGCTCATTCTTTTGTCTATGGGTTGTTCAGTTCTCTCTGTGATAGGGGTGCCATGTCCCTCCTGGCAACTGGTGAGAGACGTGGAGACTGACCAGGAGAAAGAGAAAGGCCTAGGCCAAGTTGCCAGCGTCGTACAGGAAGTGATGTCATCACACCAGCGACTTCCAGTCGACACTCTGTTATTTGGGCAAAAACTCAATGGTAACAACTGGCTTCTACCATAGGGTTTTTTGCCCAAATACCAGGGGGTCACCCATAAGTAACTGGTGACTCTGGCAACTCTGTGTAAACTTTTTTACCCTGAGAGCCAGTTTGATGTAGTGGTTAAGTATGCGGACTCTTATCTGGGAGAACCGCGTTTGATTCCCCACTCCTCCATTTGCAGCTGCTGATGTGACCTTGGGTCAGTCACGAGCTCTGGCACAGCTGTTCCTGAAAGAGCAGTTTGTGTTAGAGTTCTCTCAGCCCCACCTACCTCACAGGGTGGGGAAGGGAAAGGAGTTTGTAAGCCGCTCTGAGATGCCTTTGGGCAGTGAAGGGTGGGGTATAAATCCAAACTCCTCCTCCTCCTCCTCCTCCTCCTCCTCCTCCTCCTTCTTCTTCTCCTTCTTCTTCTTCTTCCTCCTCCTTGGGAGCAGGGGCAGATTAAGGCTCACTGGTGTCCTAAGCACTGACCAATCTTGGTGCCCCCCTCATTGAAATGACTGTCATGACAACTGAATTTGGCTCCATCATTTTACTTTTAAACATAGCCTTATGACACTGCACCTCGCCAACAAAAAGTAGAAGATAACCCTAGGGTGCACCATGATCAATTTGCACTAGTTTTATCATTTATTTATTTTTTTACAAATCTTCATTCATTTTTTTCTTTTCACCCTTTTCCCAACTTTGTGGTGCCCCCTTTGGCCCTGGCGCCCTAAGGCACATGCTTAGTCTGCTTAATCTGTCACTGCTTGGGAGTCAAGTAAGATGGTGTCTGGAGTTCTCCTTGAACTGCAACTGGTCCCCAGACTAAAACGATCAGTTTCCCTGGATGAAATGGAAGCTCTGCGGACTCTGTGATATTCCATAGAAGGACCTTTAGTTCTCCTAGACTCTATGCTATATCATAGAGTCCACCTGACAAAACTGCCACTTCCTTCAGGGGGACTGACCTCTGGAGTGCGAGGATGAGTTGCAATTCTGGAAACTCTCTAGGCCACACCTGGACGATGGCAACCCGAGGAGTCGGTCTCACCACTCTCAGGATCAGCATACGTCAGATGGGGTTGTACCTTGGAGACATTTCTTACTGGCTGCTTCAGGTCAGACATATTTATGTTTCGTCTCCCTTCTTTGGAACAGGTGGCAGCTGGAGATCTCCTGGAATGATGACTGGCCTCTGGGTTGCAGAGATCAGTTCTTCTAGAGAAAACGTCTGCTTAGGAAGGTGGTCTCTATGGCATTACACTCCACCAAGGTCCCTCCTCAAATCCTATGTTCCTGAGTCTTCCTCCCTCACCGAGCCATTTAAACCAAACAGCTGAGTGGCTGGGAGCTCCTCGCCTCTCAGCTGTTTTTCGTGAGGAGCAGAAAGTAGGGGTTTAAACCCCTGCTTTCTGCTCTTCATGAACCGCCATGACCTGCATCAAGATTTGTGAAAGTTCGTGGAGGTTCTTCAATGTGCAAACATTGCTTTGCCCAAAATTCGTGCCCATCCCGATTCAAAGCCTCCAAAGATGAAGAATCCACCGCCTCACAGGAGAAACTGTTCCAGTGTCCTCCGTCAGGAATTTCTTCCTCACAAATTCACCTTACAGTCTTCCATCTGAGCAATAAAAGTAGTGTTGTCAGCCTCCAGGTGGGAGCTGGAGATCTCCTGGTATCACAACTGATCTCTGGACAACATAAATCACTTATTTATTTATTCCTTGTCTATTTAAAATGTTTACTCCACTTCTGGAGAAAATGGCTGATTTGGAAGATGGACTGCATAGCATTAGAAGAAGAAGAAAAGAAAAGGAAGAAGAGGGGGAGAGGAGGGAGAAGAGAATGGATTTGTACCCCGCCCCTCACTCGGAGTCTCAGAGCAGCTTACAATCTCCTTCCCTCCCTTTCCCCACAACAGACAACCTGTGAGGTAGTTGGGGCTGAGAGAGCTCTTTCAAGAACTGCTCTTGAGAGAACAGCTCTGAAATAACTTGTGACTGACCCAAGGTCACCCCAGCAGGTGCATGTGGAGGAATGGAGAATCAAACCTGGTTCTCCCAGGTTAGAGTCCATGCTCCTAACCACTACAACAGACTGGCCCCTTCCCTCCCTCTCTCCCTGGCTCCGCCATCAAATCTCCAGGTTTTCCTGAATCCAGAGTTGGCAAATCTAAATAAAAACCCGTTTGTTTTTCCCTCTCATGCCTGAGACGAAAAACACTCCCGGCAAAGAGAAAACTGATGATATAGTGCAGTGAATCTTCCGTTCCCCAGATCTAGTATATCTTTTGCACAGCCGAAGTGCTCCAAGTACTCCGTTTAACTAATCTATTACTCATTTAGTAATCTTCCCATGTAGCTTCAAGCACTCCACTGAAGTAATCTATTACTCATTCAGTAAACTTCCCATGTAGCTTCAATCCACTCTACATATTGTCCTTTGACCCCTGAATGAAGATAAGTGGGTTGAACCAGTTTTATTAATGCACAATTCCTGGGTGGCCTCTTATGGCTGGGAATATTTGGGCAACCCTACTCTGGGGCCCAAGGAGCTGCAGTGGCTCAAGTGGTTAAGACGCTGAACTGCAGGCTGTGGAAGGTCGGTAGGTCAGCAGTTCGAGACCCGAGAGTGCCGCATGACGGAGTGAGCTCCCGTCTCTAGTTTCAGCTCCTGCCAACCTAGCAGTTCGAAAGCAAGAAATTGCAAGTAGATAAATAGGTACCACTTCGGTGGGAAGGTAACAGCGTTCCGTGCACCTCGGTGTTTAGTCATGCCGGCTATATGACCACGGAAACGTCTTCGGACAGTGCTGGCTCTTCGGCTTTGAAACAGAGATGAGCACCCCAACCCTAGAGTCAGATTCAACTGACTTTCAAGCAAGGGAACCTTTACCTTTACCTTACTCTGGGGCCCAACTCAGCCAACTACGTTGCTTGTCCCAGCTGGCACGCAAACCTGTATGGAGAGGGGCCAGGAAGGCAGGCTTCAACAGAAGACGAGAGAGCCTCTTTCCCAGTCTCTTGGCCACACAGCCGATGAGTAGCTTAACTGTTTTTTTGCTCTGTGTGTGTGTGTGTGTATTTTTACATAATTGTTATCTGAACACATAATTGTTATCTGAACACAAATCAGGCTGAGTTGGCCATTCCGTTTTTGGAACCACTGTGACCGCTGGATGACAGGAGGAAAATACTATTTCTGCTTATGTGTCAGATATTCATAAAGATATCCTTCAGAATTTCTCTGTGTCCCTGCAGTGTGTCCCCAAGGCTAAACATAGCTGACTATTGTTCTTATGGATCGGCAGAAATCTCAGCATAGTGTAGTGGTGAAGAGTTGCAGACTATAATCTGGAGAACTGGCTTTGATTCCACGCGCCTCCACGTGAGGCCTGCTGAGTGACCCTGGGCCAGTCACGGTTCTCTCTGGACTCTCTCGGCCCCACCTGCCTCACAAGGTGCCTGCTGTGGGGAGAGGAAGGGAAGGTGATTGTCAGCCACTTTGAGACACATGAGGCCTGCTGGGTGATCCTGGGCCAGTCCCGGTTCTGTCAGGACTCTCGCAGTCCCACCTGCCTCACAAGGTGCCTGTTGTGGGGAGAGGAAGGGAAGGCGATTGTCAGCCACTTTGAGACACATGAGGCCTGCTGGGTGATCCTGGGCCAGTCCCGGTTCTGTCAGGACTCTCGCAGTCCCACCTGACTCACAAGGTGCCTGTTGAGGGGAGAGGAAGGGAAGGTGATTGTCAGCTGCTTTGATAGATTGATTGACTGATTGATTCAATTTCTACCCTGCCCTTCCAGCCAAGGCCAGCTCAGGGTGGCTTACATAAAACTAAAATGTTAACAATACACATAAAATCATAGAATGTTAGAGTTGGAAGGGACCTTTGCAGGTCATCTAGTCCAACCCCCTGCACTCTGCAGGAGCATAGCTGAAAGATAGCCCTACAACATACCTACAACATACCCGAAAGATGGTCGTCCAGCTTCCGCTTGAAAATGTCCAGCGAAGCAGCATCCACCACCTCCCGAGGCAGTCTGTTCCACTGCTTAACCACTCGTACAGTTAGGAAGTTTCTCCTGATATTTAGCCGGTAATATTCTTCTAATATTTAGCTGATAATAACTCCCCTGTAATTTCCGCCCATTAGATCTACCCATTAGATCTAGTCTTGCAATCCAGAGCAAAAGAGAATAGATCTGCTCCATCTTTTACATGACAGCCCTTCAAATACTTGAAGACTGCCATCATGTCCCCTCTAAGCCTTCTCTTTCCCAGGCTAAACATACCCAACTCTTTCAGCCTTTCCTCGTAAGACTTGGATTCCAACCCTCTCACCATCCTGGTCGCCCTCTTCTGGACACTCTCGAGCTTATCAACATCCTTCCTAAAACGTGGTGCCCAAAACTGGACACAGGACTCCAGGTGAGGCCTGACCATAGCAGAATAGAGCGGGACTACTAAAATAGGTTAACAACAACAACTAAACAATTAAGCAATTCTAAAACCATAAATATAATCAAGAGACTCATGAGGCCTGCTGGGTGTTCCTGGGCTAGTCACAATTCTCCTAGAACTCTCTCAGCCCCTCTCAATCCTCATTTAATAACCTTGCAGTATAGTTTAGAGGATTCCCAGATATTACTCAGAACAACTGGTTAGAATTCTAGGCTCCTTGGAGGAAGCAGGGGATAAAAATCTAATCAGTAAATAATCTGTTGCCATGCACGCCGACCCTGCATGGGTGACAGCACAGTTGTTTGAAGATTCCCCTCTGAACATTTTTGAGTTATTGACAAGTTAAAGTCATTTCTGCCAAAGAAGGAAAACGGATGGCTTTTGTTGCTGTCGGTAAAAAGCAACAATACGCTCGTAGAGATAATTGCAGCCATTCTTAGATTTAATGCTCATTAACGGTGTCATGAAATGCAGCGATTATGGCAGATGATTAGATTCTAATAATATTTTAGTTATGCATGGCCCTCGAAAAATGCATGCTCAGTCGTTCCGGTACTGGCAATGTGGCCATTTAGCTAACTCTGACAATTAAGCAATTGAATATTATCCCTGCTCCCCGCCTCTGACCCCGGGCAACAGAAGCTGACGCTGAAATACATTTGTTTAAAATGATTGCTTCCAAAGCGATCGCTAAACCGTCCTAATAAATTGAATTATATGCATGGCACAGCATTTAACCGGCGTTGTGTTCGGTATGATTTCTTTCTGATTGTTGAGGACTGTATGGCTTGCCGGTTCGTCACTTTTATTTAGACAAGAATAGTGTCTGGAAGCTGCAGCTCGTGCGGAACTTTGCAGCTAGGTTGAAGGGGAGAAGAGAAGAAGAAGAAATTTGGATTTAGACCCCGCCCTTCACTACCCGAAGAAGTGCCAGAGTGGTTTACAATCTCCTTTCCCTTCCCCTCCCCACAACAGACACCTTGTGAAGTAGGTGGGGCTGAGAGAGCTCTTGACAGAACTGCCCTTGATAGAACAGCTCTAAAAGAGCTTGTGACTGACCCAAAGTCACACCAGCATCGGCATGTGGAGGAGTGGGAAATCAAACCCGGTTCTCCCAGATTAGAGCCCATGCTCTTAACCACTACATCAGACAGACACTACTGACTGTCACCAATTGCTACTTGGGGCCAGCTATTGGGAATATGTGACTATGGGCATATTTGGTTAATAGAGCAGAGTTTTGCCCAGTCATAGAAGCGTGATTCTGAGTGCGGTCGATAAATCTCCCAAGAAGTATATGATTTTTAAAAAGTAAATTTATATTTATTCAAGTAGATCCATTCACATTCAGGTTGAAGTTGAAAGGAGAGAAAGAACTCTAATCAAAAGAATACTTTCCTGATCACAAACGGCCAGCTTGTTGGGGATAATGTGTGTGGGAGTTGTGAGGGCATCGTCTCTACAGGAGAGACCTGTAGAAATGGGTGTATCCATGGAAGGCCATGTAAAGAGAGGGAGAGGACAAAAGAGAGAGGAGGGGTCAGAGGGCAGTTCCCAGGTTAAGACAAAGATAGGCATCCCATTCAAGGAGATAACACCTAGACACCCTTGGAGTGATGTAGTGCCCCCTCCGTCCATGTCTAGGCATTCTGAGTTGCTCACTCCAACAGTGACCCTGATATTATTGCAATTACATTGGCTGCCAGATGACAACGATCAGTCCCCCCGCAGAAGACTAGAAAAGAATAGAGAGGTCACAGCCACATATGACAAAATGAAGACCAAAAAGGAAACTGTACAAAATTCCGCTTATATCATAGCATATGTTAATAGAGCCACTAAATTCTTAAGCTTAGCCTCCGTCCCTCTAATTTCTTTTTTCATTTGTTCAGCCTCTTGTGTTGTCCGATCAATAATCAGGAGCATCAAGTCATACGAACACTTATGGAGGATCGCTGTCCACCTATTTTTAAACTCCTCCTCGTGCAGGAACACGGCAGGTCCCTTTTGTAGCCGTAAGCCCCTTGGAATAAGATCTGAATTACAATATTCCGTCAAGGGAGACGCATGACACGTCATCCTAATCTCCTTCTTGCGTATGTATTCAAGTTGTGACCAGTCCGAGGGGCTTCTATTGGTAACCCTCTGAGATCTCTCTCCTCCTCAAACCCCACTATCCTCAGACTCCGCCTCAAAAATCTCTGGGAATCCCCCAACCTGGAGTTTTTAACTGTAGCTGCCAATCCACTCCCGTGCCCTGTTCAAGTCGGGTCCAGGCCTGTAGCCAGGATTTTTTATGTCAGGGGGCACTTAAATTTCTTAGGAGGCACTGGCTAATCAAATTAATCCAGGGGAGAAGGCTGTGATGGCCTGGGCTGGATGGGAAGTCAGGGGGCCTTGCCAGCAAGTCGGGGGGGGGCTAGCCCCGAGATGCCCCACTGTAGCGACAGGCCTGGTCGGGTCATAGGTCATCCCATCCCAGGATATTTTCGAAACTCTGGGAAGCGGTTAATGTTGCAGCATTCAAATAGTCAGCGCTGGCAGCATCCCCACCTTCATTTGGAGACAGAGTCACACTGAACCATACGTGAGGAGAACAGAAGGGCAGACACAAATTCCAAGACGCCATGGTTCAGATTAGACCTGTGCTCTGGGCAGCAATATCTGAAAGCAGAAGCAGGTGTGAATGTTCTCTGTCTAAGGCATCTCTGGCTCCTGGAGAAAAAGTCTGCTTTGGAGGGTGGACTTTATGGCATTGTACCCCTTTGACATCCCTTCTTTCCCAAATGCTGCCCTCCCTAGACTCAACCTCCCAAATCTCCAGGAATTTTACAACCTGGAGTTGGCAAGCCTCTAGAAGAAGAAGAAGAGATTGGATTTATATCCCCCTCTTCAGTACCCAAAGGAGTCTCAGAGTGGCTTACAATTTCCTTCCCCTTCCCCTCCCCACATCAGACACCCTGTGAGGCAGGTGGGACTGAGAGAGCTCTCCTGAGAACTGCCCTTGAGAGAACAGCTCTGAAGGAACTTGTAACTGACCCAAGGTCACACCGGCAGCTGCATGTGGAGGCGTGGGGAATCAAACCCAGTTCTCCCAGATGAGAGTCCGCGCTCCTAACCCCTACACCAAACTGGCTCGCAAAGCCCTTCATGATGGGTAGAGATACCCTTCCTATTGCTTGTTTAGCAGGCTTATTATTTGCATCACATAAAACAATGGTCAGGACTCAAATGGTCAAGTGCTTGAAAAGAAACAGATGCTTTGGTCAGATAAATTGCAGCAACGTTACACTTTGCTGGCTGTACCGTAGCGAATAGCTCATTTTTAATGTGCCGATTCCCCACATGGTATCGTATGACTCAGGTATCTGGTGGGTCATATGGAGCCAATTCAGGCTTTTGTCAAAATTAAACCATCTCTCCCTTAAGAGGCAGGCCTGAGTTCTGTGGTTCTTCTCAGGGCTTAGAGGGGAATAGAGTGGCAACCTGTCTTGCAGAAAGCTTCAAGCCCTCGAAGCATGAAATGTTATTATCTCAGTTACCTGACAGAATAAACATCAGTGTTAAAAAAAATCCCAGTATCCATGGAAACCGCTGGCCTGATTTTTGACCTGCTTTTAAAAGCTTGACCTAGGGATCCACGGGCAGGCTAGAGCTTTATACAGTTCAAACAGTTTGCCCTGCAATTTCGTAATTCAAGAAAGACCCTCTCCGCAAAAAGCCCAGAACTTCTTCTTATGACTGCAAAGATAACTTGTGGAATTTGCTGCATGGGGTGTGGTTAGTCTAGGGTCGCCAGTTTGAGGTTGGGCAATCCTTGGCGATTTGGGGGGGGGTGGAGTCTGAGGAGGGCGGGGTTTGGGGAGGGGAGGCAGTGCCATAGAGTCCACACTGCAGAGTGGCCATTTTCTCTGGGTGAACTGATCTATGTCTCCAGCCACCACCTGCAAGTTGGCACCCTCGATAGTGCCACATAAAAAGTAGCCTGGAAAAATTCATGGAGAATAGGTCCTTCAGTGGCGATTAGCTATGATGAGTAAGTGTAATATCCATGTTAAGAGGTAGTATGCCTCTAAATAACAGGACAGAACCGTCTGTCCGGCTGCAGAGCCCTTTAAGTAAGAGGGCAGGTACTGGGGGGAACTACAACAGGGGAAAGGTTTGCACAATTTATAGGTCTGTGGTTGGACATTGTGGGAAACAGGTAGGGTTGCTAGGCATTGTTCCCTCTAAGCTGAGTTAGTGTGAGCTAGCTCACAGTTTTTTTAGCCTCCAGCTCACACACTTTTGTCTTAGCTCAGGAAGGATGGCTCCAGAGCAAAGACATTTATGCGGTAGCCAAATCACCTGGTCACAGCTTTAGTGCCAGTAGCTCACAAAGTAGAATTTTTGCTCACAAGACCCCAGAGGTTAAAGGGAGCGTTGTTGCTAGGCAGTGCCTGGCAACAGGTGGGAGGGTTGAGGAGTGTGGCATCATGGGAGATTTTTTTAAAAAAATAATGCGACCCCATGTGCTTACTAGAAGTTCTTTCCAGAAATGACAAAAGGTTGCTCTAGGATAGCTCTTGGAATTGCAGGAAACTCTATGGTAATTATTTTAATGTTTTATGTATGTGTATTTTAGCTTGTTTTTCATAGTTTTAATGGTGTGTTTTTGTTTGGGTTTAATGATTTTTTAAAGATTTTTATTATTATTATTAGGTATGAATCCGTTAGTTGCTTTGGTGGTCCTAATGGCGGCAGAAATATGAGTCTTTGGGAGAGGGGAGAGCTCGGGGAGAGCTCGGGGAGAGCACAGAGCTCAGCAGGGAAGTGAAGCCACCAGATTCTCTAGGGACACTGAGCCGTGCGGTCTGGAGACCAGTCATAATTCTAGGAGCACTCTAGGCTCTGTGTAGGGGTTTGCAACCCTCACCTTAACATAGCAGGCGGGAGGCCATTCTTAAGTGACCCCAGGGGGAAAATAGATTTTACCTACTGTGCAGATGCCAAAGCACTGGGGAATCAAGGAAATGAAACTTCAACACAAACAGGGCCGGCTGGAGGTGTTTCTGCACCCTAGGTGGGTGCAGATGCCAACCTCCCAGTGGGGCCTGGAGACCTGCCATGCCGCCCTGCTTCCTCTCCCCCTGAGGGGGAGGGGGAGGGCGGGCGAGCTGCAAGCCAGGAAAGGGGTGTGGGTTTAAACCCCCACCCCTTCCGTCCCAGCGCCGGCTTGCCTGCATGCCCCGCAGCTGTGGGGCCCACCAGCAAGCCAGAGAAGGGGTGGGTTTTTTTGACAGGGCGGGGGCTTTTGGTGCTCCTAAGGGCCCGTGTGCTCTAGGTGAATGCCTAGTTCGCCTAGTGAGTGAGCCAGCCCTGAACACAAGTCACTGGGCCTCCAGAAAGCTATTCGACTCAGATGGCCATGAAGCGAGAAGATATCTGAGGCTCAGCTCATGGGTGATCCCAGCTGTTGAACATGGTAGGTTCACCTGCTAAACGTGATTGCTCTGAAGTGTGTCGCATCCCCAGTTAAAGCTGCATCCGCCCATAATTGGGTCTTGGGCTATAACTGCGCTATAACAGTGAGTTGTTAACGGGATTATCTCATCCACACAAGAAAATCTGGTTGCAAACCCACGAAGGAAGCTCAGTGTCCAATGGTGTGCAGCCCAGATCACATGGGTTGGTTGCCAAGGCGATGACAAGATGAAATGGCTTATCGTCATCCTGAATAGTGTTTACTGACAGAACAAGGATCTTGATCCAGAGCGAAATTAGAACTGTATATTCATACAGCCTTATGTAGTGGTTCCATAAAGACTGGATGCTTTTCTCACGGAGCGCTGAGGAAAACGTTAACATTTCATTCCAGAGAAGTCAACAGCGATCCCACAATTGTTCAGTCTCTGAATGAACTCACCTTGTTGAAGCCATTTCAACTGCTCATTATCAGAGCGAATAAAAGAGGATAATAATTGTGTCATTTTGTCTTAGGCCACAAATGGGTTGAGAGAGAGAGAGAGAGAGAGAGAGAGAGAGAGAGAGAGAGAGAGAGAGAGAGAGAGAGAGAGAGAGAGAGAGACCCATAATTTTTTAAATCGGTAAAAAAAATTACCAGTTGAATAGCGTTATTAGTTCTAGACAGGTAATTTACGATCCGTGGGGCAGGTATGGACAAAGCAGGGAGTGGAATCTACCTCTTTCAAAAGCAACAAATACTTCTGTGGAAAATGATGTTTATAGACATTTATTTATTTAAAATAATTTTTTTTCAAAACCCTGCTTTGCTGCCTAATCAGGGCCTTTGAGAGGGTGAACACTTAAAAAGACATTAAAATCTACTTTAGCATAATTCGACCACAATCAAAACAAACAGGGAGGGAAGTTCGCATTTAGAGAGCTGTGTTGCGATTCAGCTGCACAGTCCAATAAAGGTAGGGCCTTCAGTTAAGTCCACTTATCGAGCATCACACCTGTACTCTGAAGTGTGATGGACCATACTAAAGGCAGAGTTGCCAAATCCAGTTTAGGAAATTCCTGGAGATCTGGGGCTGGCGTATGGGGAGGGCAGAGTATGGGAAGCAGAAGGAACTCATCAGGGAAGTGACTACAAGAGTCCACCCTATAAAGCGGCTATTTCCTCCAGGTGAATTGATCTCTGGACTCGGGAGGTTAGTTGTAATTTCAGCAGGTCTCCAGGCCCGCCTGGAAGTTGGTAGCCACCACGAGATGTGTAGTCCAGTTGGGAGCAGATAAAAGGAAGTACTTCTTCACCCAAAGAGTGATTAACACATGGAATTCACTGCCACAGGAGGTGGTGGCAGCTACAAGCATGGACAGTTTCAAGTGGGAATTAGATAAACATATGGAGCAGAAGTCCATCAGTGGCTATTAGCCACAGGGTATAGATGGGAACTCTCAGCCTGGGGCAGGTGATGCACTCTATTCTTGGTGCTGGGGGGGGCAGCAGTGGGAGGGCTTCTAGGGTCCTGGCCCCACTGCTGGACCTCCTGATGGCACCTGGTATTTTTGGCCACTGTGTGACAGAGTGTTGGACTAGATGGGCCATTGGCCTGATTCAGCATTGGCTTCTCTCATGTTCTTATGTTGTTAAATAAAGCAAAACGTTCCGTCCACTAGACCATAGAAGTTCTCTCTTTTACCTAATATGCGAAGAAAAGCCATATATCGGAGGGAGTAGAATACGCATAATAATAAGCTGTATGAATTGGAACAAGGGTAACGTGTTCCTCCCAGTGGCTTGGCAGAAATTGATGGCTGTTTCAACAACCCATCTTTCCAACAGATCCCATCAGATAACTGGTTAGAAAGGGAGGGGATGATTTATCTTGAATGCATGCTGATAATAAGATAAATTTGTAATTCTCAACATAGCTGAGAATGTCACTGCAAACAATTGTCGATTGTATTCACCATAGCAGCTCAGTTTCTAATTCTGAAATCTGCTGGCATTATTTTGGCATTGTACCATCTTTCTCCTTATAGGGTTGCCAGGTCCCCCTTGGCCATCGGCAGGGGAAGGGGGGACGTTCCAAGTCGGGGAAACTCCTGGAGATTTGGGGGTGGAGGTGGGGAGGACAGGGACCTCAGTGGTGTACGATGCCACAGAGTTTGCCCTCCACAGCATCCCTTTTCTCCAGGGGAACTGATCTCTGTAGTCTGGAGATGAGCAGGAATTCCAGGAGATCCCCAGGCCCCACCTGGAGGCTGGCATCCATATGGGAGAGCACCTGGAGCCTGGATTCAGCTAAATTGTTATTAATAATCCTAAACACAAAATATTGTGATATTGAAGGACTTATTTTATCCGTGAGTTCACTAGCCAGTAGAAGTAAGGTTGTAATGAAAAGCGTTCAGGCACTTTAGAATTAAACACATTTGTTATCTGCTCCGTTTAATCACAAAGACACAGACTTTGTGATCAGATGGAGTTATGAACTGGGGGACTCTCCTATAGAGGGCTGTCAATGGAACATGCATTTATTTCTTACAGTTGAGGACCGGGTGATATTTCTTGCCCCCCAGCATCCATCAACAGGAGCCCCCTCGCTCCGACTTTTATTACCTTGCAAAGTGATCAATGTGAGCATGAGATAAAGTATGAACCGGGAAATTACAGCAGCATCTCCCAAGGAGAGACGTTCCTTCTTTGTCAGGTAAAAGACCAGGAGATGAGAAGCACACTTGTAACCATCTCATCACAGGCCCTCTCCATTTTCTAGAAGATTGAATGCGCTCGCCGCATTATGATCCGAAGGAATTTCAACGAGAAGTCGTTAACATTTCATACCGGCCAATTAGATTTGTGTGCCGTTCGATCATCCGCTAGACTTCGACATGTTCCATCTATGCCCGCTGCTGGCAGCAGATTAAAGTGAAGATAATAGGATGAAAGAAAAATATATTACCATTTCCAGAGAGATTCCAAGCGCAGATAACATGGAGCTTATATATCAGTAATGCACGAATATTACAGTTTTCTACACGAATATTCATCATCTAGGAGGTTCGAGGTAATTGAAATGTACCGCGAAGGCAATAAACGAGGTTTCTTCTGCACAGACATGATACTTGGAGGGGACGCCGCAGGCCCAGGGGATGACAAATTAATCTAATTTTGCAAATTGCTGCTCTCTCTGTGCCTAAACACAAAGCAAGGCTCAGAAAACCATGTCCCCGAAGGACAATGTGGACATTTTTGCATCAGAATCGAGTCTGTTGGATGTCTTTTTAACTCAAAGACCACATGTTCAGCCCACAGGATTGCCAGCTCCATGTTGGGAAATACCTGGAGATTTGGGGGGCGGAGCCTGAAGAGGGAGGAGTTTGGGAAAGGACTACAGCTGGATGTACTGCCCCAAAGTCCACCCTCCATAGGAATAGTTTTCTCTGTGGGGGGAACTGATCTCTGCTGTCTGGAGTTCCCTTGAAATTCTGGCAGGCCTCACCTGGAAGTTGGGAATCCCAGAAGTCCAACACAGAGCAACGTACAGAAATGATATTCCAGTGCGGGATTTGGCCCTGTCTTCTTTGAAGCACAGGATCACTCTTTGCTATGATACCATCACAGGACCTTCTATTCGGCAACAGCTCGGCTTCTGTGCCAGTTGCTAAGGGAAGCCAGGGAGCACACAAGCTGAGGTAACATCAGAGCTGTTCACTAGGTAGGGCAAATTAGGGCAATGGGAGGGGCATGTCTTGGGAGAACCCCGTGCTCCCCCAAAGTAGCCAGTCATAAGAACATAAGAACATAAGAGAAGCCAATGCTGAATCAGGCCAATGGCCCATCTAGTCCAACACTCTGTCACACAGCGGCCAAAATATACCAGGTGCCATCAGGAGGTCCAGCAGTGGGGCCAGGACACTAGAAGCCCTCCCACTGCTGCCCCCTCCAGCACCAAGAATAGAGTGCATCACCTGCCCCAGACTGAGAGTTCCCATCTATACCCTGTGGCTAATAGCCTCTGATGGACTTCTGCTTCATATGTTTATCTAATTCCCTCTTGAAACTGCCCATGCTTGTAGCTGCCACCACCTCCTGTGGCAGTGAATTCCATATGTTAATCACTCTTTGAATGAAGAAGTACTTCCTTTTATCTGTTCTAACCCGACTGCTCAGCAATTTCATGGGGTGCCCACGAGTTCTTGTATTGTGAGAAAGGGAGAAAAGTACTTCTTTCTCAACCTGCTCAATCCCATTCATAATCTTATAACCCTCGATCATGTCACCCCTCAGCCGTCGTTTCTCCAAGCTGAAGAGCCCCAAGCGTTTTAACCTTTCTTCATAGGGAAAGTGTTCCAACCCTTTTATCAGTCTAGTTGTCCTTCTCTGCACTTTTTCCAATGCTATAATATCCTTCTTGAGATGTGGCGACCAGAACTGTACACAGTACTCCAAATGAGGTCGCACCAATGATTTATACAAGGGCATGATGTTACTGGCTGATTTGTTTTCCCTTCCTAATAATCCCCAGCATAGCGTTGGCCTTCTTTATTGCAGTTACACACTTTATTGCAGTTACACACATGATAGTGGTGTCTGTGTGGGCCCCTCCATTAGCATTCCCACCTCCAGGTTGAGAAATTCTTGGAGATTTGGAAGATGGACCTTGGGTTGGCGGAGCTTGGGGAAGGGAGGTGTTATGTATTGTGTTTACATGGAATGCCGAGCTTCAGCCATCTAGGCTGGTATCGTAGGATGCATGTTCTGATTGGCTACTCTGCGCAGTAGACTAATCAGAATATAAGAAAGGTTCTGGAGGGAACTGATATCATTGGTCCTTATGTAAGCGCTATGATTGGTGGTTAACTCTCTAGGGGGCGTGGTTATACTCACCTGGAAAGTTTAAAAGAGAGCCTGTTGCTCTCCTGTTTTTGTGTTGGTTTTCTGTCATGCTCAAATAAAGCTGAATCACTTGTTAAGAAGCTGCCTGAAGTCTCGTACTTAACAGGAGGGAACTCAGCAGGGTCTAATATCATAGAATCCACTCTCCAAAGCAGCCATTTTCTCCAAGGGAACTGATCTCTATTGCCTGGAGAACATTTGGAATTCTGGGAGATCCCTAGGCTCCACCTGGGTGCTGGGAAACCTACCCACCATGGAGATGATCAGTGGCAGCTTGTGGGAGCGGAAACACATGCAGTGTCCCCTCTAAGCTGAGTTAGTGTGAGCTAGCTCACAGTTTTTTAGCCTCCGGCTCACACGATTTTGTCTTCTCTCAGGAAGGACGGCTCCAGAGCAAACTGATTTATGCAGTGTGCCAGATCGCTCGCTCACAACTTTAATGCAAGTAGCTTACGAAGTAGAATTTTTGCTCAGAAGACTCCACAGCTTAGAGGGAGCACTGAGCACACGGTACTGTGAGCTTTCAGCCCCCGGCCACAGGCACCGATGATCACCAGGGCAGCTGGGGCTGTAAACCATGCAACTTCTTTCTACTGGAAATAAAAGCATCCTTCCTTGATTCTGTGTTATCAAGTGCAGGGTAAGCGGCTCACAAAATTAAATTTCATTTACTAAAGCTACCATTTAAATGATGATCCCCCAACGTGGTGCTGACCAACACATTTCCTGGCACCCCCCCAAGTGTTTTGAGAACATGGGCGGGGTCAGGTGGGGCTTTTGCCCAGAAAGGCTCTGTAGTCTGAAGATCTGTACCAATTCCTGAAGATCTCCAGACCCCACCTGGAGGTTGGTGTCAGGTAGCCCTGTCAAGTGTATGGTATGCGAGAGGAGTATTCTGTCTGAACTTTTCCTCACTGTTACTGTCTCTTATTAGGTCTCTGACCTTCACTCTCCAGCTGCTGGAGATTCGGCTGGGAACCATAATGGTTTCTAGAATTGCTTTGCTAGTTAGCCCACCGCTTTTGCCCGCGTGCACAATTTGTATCCATTGACTTCTGGTATGGGGGGGGGATGCTTGAATGTAGTATATCATAATAGATCCTACGGTATGTAGCCATTACAGACACAAGCTGTACACGTGTCTATAGTTCTGATTCACCATTAAAACATTGTCTTCTGAAGAAGCCCTGTGTTGCGTGAGCTGACTGGGGAACTTGACAGTTGGCCATCCGAGTAGTGACACAACGACTTAGCAACAGTGATCCATGCCATGGTCACCTCAAGGTTGGACTACTGTAATGCTCTCTACGTGGGGCTGCCCTTGTCTCAAATCTGGAAGCTGCAGCTTGTGCAAAATGGCCAGGCTTTTGATGGGACTCTCTATACGGGAGCACATCCAGCCTGTGCTAAAGGCATTGCACTGGCTGCTGATAGCATACCGGATTCATTTCAAGGTGCTTTAAAGCCCTTTATGGTCAGAGGCCAACATACCTGAGGGACCACCTTTCCTCGCATGTTCCCCAGTGAGCACCGTGACCAGGGACTCAGAACCAACTGGCTCTCCCAAGCCTCAAGGAGGTCAGGCTGTCTACAACCAGGGCTAGGGCTTTCTTGGTGGTGGCTCCGTCCTGGTGGAATGAGCTCCCAGAAGAGATCAGGGCCCTATGGGAGGTCTTACAGTTCCACAGGGCCTGTAAAACAGAGCTCTTCCACCAGAACTTTGGGAGCCACCACCGCTGCCACCACCATCAATCACCATCAACAACTATCAATTAATGGCAGGAATGTAGAGAGCCCTGTTCCCCTGGAATGCCCATCAACTGCCTGGGCCAACTTGCCTGCAGGACAACCAAAAAGAAGATCTAGGAGCCAACTGTGAGCTGGGAGTGTTGAATAAAGGTTGCCCATCCTCAAATTAGCACTTTACCACATCAGATATATGATTTTAGAATGGTTTTAATCGTAATTTATGTTTTAATGTAATTTATTTATCTTATAGAGAGCCAGTTTGGTGTAGTGGTTAAGTGCGCAGACTCTAATCTGGGAGAACTGGGTTTGATTCCCCACTCCTCCACTTGCACCTGCTGATGTGACCTTGGGCCAGTCACAAGCTCTGGCACAGTTGTCCTAGAAAAAGAGCAGTTTCTGTCAGAGCTCTCTCAGCCCCACCTACCTCACAGGGCGTCTGTTGTGGGGAGGGGAAGGGAAAGGAGTTTGTAAGCCACTCTGAGACGCTTTTGGGCAGTGAAGGGCGGGGTATAAATCCAATCTCTTCTTCTTCACCATCTGATTTTATGTAAGCCGCCCTGACCTGGCCTCGGCTGGGAGGGTGGGGTAGAAATGGGTAAATAAATAAATAAATTTGGCTTATGGGGGTCTCTGAAGTTTTGTAGGTTCGATGTCGATGCAGCAAGCTAAAACCAGTTTCATATTCTACACCAGACTGCTAATTCAGGAACGCGATAGTGGCCCGCTGTGTTAAATTGTGGAACTTTACACTGTCGAGGGGAGAGAAGGGATCTCTCTCTCACACAGACACAAATTATGTGTAATCTTAGGCCTGCAGTTCAGTGACTGGCACTTCAGCGTTGCGGTCACAGAGCTGTGTCTTATTTCCAGAGGGGCAAACTCTCTGTCCAGCTCTATGTGACGTGATGCTCAGATCCCACTTCAGACAGGCGATACAAGAAAGACGTTAGGAGGGCAGACAGACGGGATCTGGAAGAAATAGCAGCCGGTGGAAGCAATTTCCTCCCCCGGATGAATGTTAGAGCTATTCTTCCCGCTCCAAACAGGAAATAAGATATGACTTCAGCCTTGATGAGTGAATAGCTAGCGTGCACGGTAATACTCTGGAAGGAAAGAATTGATGGGCACGATCGCAGGCCGGGTTAAGGAGGCAGACGCTCGCAGAAGGGCAGCGCCAATAACGAGGAGACGCTTAGCAAAGTTGCAGGCAGGAAAGAGTCAGAGCAGACAGCGCAATAACTCATCTTCAGAACACGACTGGTCAGGTGATGGATAGGACAGTACGCAGCAGGGATTACTTCCCTGATCTGGCTAAGTAGAGGTGACAGGCTCCCCTGTTGAAGGTCTGACCTCAGTATCACCGAGGCTTCGTCCCACATCAATTTGAGGACTGTTTTTGAAGTTTCATATCTTCCTGTAGGCTGGCTCGAGACCCTGCGTCGTGCAATGCAGAGTGGTTCAGTGGTAGAGCATCTGCTTGGCATGCAGAAGGTCCAAGGTTCAATCCCTGGCATCTTGAATCCCTGGTTCCCAAAGTGGGCATTACTGCCCCCTTGGGGGCACTGGAACAATCCAGGTGTGCTGGAATGATCCACGGGCAGATCCACAAACTGCATCTTTTTGTCCCCTTCTTGAAGGTAGATTTCCACGGGGGGCATTGAGGAAAAGGGGGCGACAGGCCAAATAAGTTGGGAACCTCTAGACCAGATAGTAAGTGATGGGAAAGACCTCCACCTGAGACCTTGGAGAGCCACTGCCAGTCTGGGTAGAGAAGACTTGACCTTCGTGAACCAAGGGTCTGATTCGGTATAAGGCAATTTCATGTGTTCTTGTGCTCTTTTGCTTGGTTTGATTAGGGGCATTCACTCGCCATGAGTTCTCACTCTTCACGGAATTGGGCTAGGAAGCCCTGATCCAGAAACAGGTTCGCTCAGGCTGAAGAAGAAGAGATTGGATTTATACCCCGCCCCTCATTACCCGAAGGAGTCTCAGAGCGGCTTACAATCTCCTTTCCCTTCCCCTCCCCACGACAGACACCCTGGGAGGTAGGTGGGGCTGAGAGAGCTCTTTCCAGAACTGATCTTGAGATAACAGCTCTGAAAGAACTTGTGACTGACCCAAGGCCACACCACCAGCAGCTGCATGTGGAGGAGTGGGGAATCACACCCGGTTCTCCCAGATTAGCGTCCGCGCCCCTAACCACCACATCAAACCGATTGTTGAATTCCTTGTGCCTGTTCATTCAGCCACAATTCCTGGTTTCCCCTCTGCATCTCCCTCAAAGCCTCTGTTCCTTCTTTACATTTCAGACCACTGACTCTCTCGTCACGCTGAATCTCCCACGTGAAATAGACCGGCTCCTCAGTGTTAATTTGCGCACCGTAAAACAGCTTTAAACACTTTGCGTATACGGATGATACACCTTGTTCATATAACTCTGGCGTCAATTGGGTACAGAAATACACATATGCTTGTTTATTTATTGGTTTAGATTTAGGCTTATAAGAACATAAGAACATAAGAGAAGCCAATGTTGAATCAGGCCAATGGCCCATCTAGTCCAACACTCTGTCACACAGCGGCCAAAATATATCACGTGCCATCAGGAGGTCTAGCAGTGGGGCCAGGACCCTAGAAGCCCTCCCACTGCTCCCCCACCAGCACCAAGAATAGAGTGCATCACCTGCCCCAGACTGAGAGTTCCCATCTATACCCTGTGGCTAATAGCCACTGATGGACTTCTGCTCCATATGTTTATCCAATCCCCTCTTGAAACTGCCCATGCTTGTAGCTGTCACCACCTCCTGTGGCAGTGAATGCCATCTGTTAATCACTCTTGTCTCTCTTCTTTTGACTGCAACCTGAATGTGAACTGGATCTACATGAATCTATGTCAGTTTACCTTTTTTTTTTTTGCAATATACTTCTTGGGAAGTTTATTGACTGGACTCAGCATCACACTTTTACGACTGGGCAAACTCTGCTCTATCAGCGACTGGGCATCCACCGCCACCAGTACAATCAGAGAGCAGTGTGCTTTCCAGCGGAGTGGAGCAAAGAGGGATTGGGTGGGCACTCGCCGCAGAAGGCAGGCAGCTGGGGCATTTGCTGGACACATGGTGGTCAGGCTGTGCTCCAGGGGAGTGGCAAGCAAATGGGCAGGGAGCTCACCAATGGCTTGGCAAGCCAGCCTCCCTAGCCCCCCTAGGAAACTGTTTACCTCTTTCTCGTTTCTCCCTCCAGGCATGGGTGAACCAGGTTGTGGTTGAAGATCTCCCGGGATTCCAACTGGTCTCCCAGTGACAGAGATCAGTTCCCCCAGGAGAAAATGGCTGCTTTGGAGGGTGGACTGCATGGCATTGTACCCTTCTGGAGCCCCTCCCCTCTCCAAACCCCGCCCTCCCCAGGCTCCTCCCCCAAAACCCCCAGGAATTTCCCAACCCAGAACTGGTGATCCTAGACCCAGGACAGCAGCACTGGCTACCCCATCGTGAAGAGTGTCCCTGATCAGAGTTATGTCATTTGTTTGAAGGCCATTTTGAAGATAAGAAGCATGCAGGTTCGTGTGGAGTGCTCAGCATATATCCTTGAAACTATGCACAGCTATTTCACCATGCATCCACAGACACTTGTTTCCGGTAGGTCTCAGAAGGAGATGGAGTATCTACTATAAGTCCTTTTATCTATCATAGCAGAGATCAGTTGCCATGACCCTCTTCCTGGACTTCACTGTTGGCCATTATATCTACTTATTTGTTAAGAAAGGTTGACAACAGATCAGAACAAATGTCTTGGCCAGTAACTGTTTTAAAGCTGTCAGTGAAACTGCTGGGAAAACAAGGAGAAGGAGAAGGAGGAGAAGGAGAAGGAGAAGGAGAAGGAGAAGGAGAAGGAGAAGGAGAAGAAGAGAAGGAGGAGGAGGAGGAAGAGATTGGATTTATACCCCGCCCTTCACTCGGAGTCTCAGAGCGGCTTACAAACTCCCTTCCCTTCCCCTCCCCACAACAGACACACCATTTTGTGACAGGATGTGGGTGGGCACCAGATGCCATGGGATACTGGCACTCCCGCGATCAGACACCTGCCTTTGCCCCACATTTTCTGGATACTAGTGCACTTTCTGCGGTGCTTTTTAACTGTGCATCTTTGGCAGGACACCACGGGTTGGCCACGGGAGCGCTACGCTTCCCAGATGTTGCGGTGTGATCACACCCCGAAACTCCGCCTGACATTCGTGCCTTCTGCGTGGCAAATTCTCCCTGTGACCAGGGCCTTTGTTGATCTCCGACATAACACTGCACCCCAGGACAGAGGATGCTGTCAGTTAACTCCATGTTTTAGTGAAGCAAAGTGTTATTACTACTCTTAACAATTAAGGATATAATTGAGTATGTCATGTAATTTGGAATGGTCGGTTTAAATGTAATTCTCTGGGACAAGAAAAAACATTCTACACAGCCAAGATGCTTTAAAACCTGCCTCCCTGCTAGAAAGGAGATGGATGGGATGTAATGATTGGATTCTCACAATTTAGGGTGCATCCATCTCCAGTTCTGACATATTTATGACCAATTTGTTGCCCCCCCCTCAGTTGAACCCAAACAGATAACAAGAAACCAAGCTTCTCATTCCTTTTATCTGTTAAAAAACATCTTCACTATTTTGCATGCTAATTTAACAAGCCATTATACACACACACACACACACACACACACAACTGCGATCTGTAATTCCAATTCATTGTCTGACAAAGAGTGCCGGCACGCGAAAGCTCACACCCACAAATAAAAGTTGTTTGGTCTTAAAGGTGCCGCTGGACTCTGACTTTATCTATTGCTTGAGACCAACAGGGCTGCCCTCCTTGATCTATCGTTTTTTCCTATATTCCCTTCGCTCTTGCTGATTTTAATAACTCACCCCAGTTCTGTGGAATGTTACCTGGCCCTCTTTCTATACAAAGTGTGAAGGGCCATCTCTCTCTAGAGCATTTAACAATGCTTCCCTGGATAAGAAGAACAGTCTGGGGAGGAGGAAAAAAACCTCATGGGCAGTGTTCCCTCTAAGCTGAGTTAGGGTGAGCCAGCTCACCGTTTTTTAGCCTCCGGCTCGCCCATTTTTGTCTTCGCTCAGGAAGGGATGGCTCCAGAGCAAACTAATTGATGCAGCTGCCAGATCGCTGGCTCACAGTTTGGGGTTTTTAAAAAATCTTTTTTATTGAGCTTTTTCAAAATGCAACCATGAACGAGAACAGTAAAACATCAAAATAACTAAAAAAAGAAAAGAGAAGTGGTAACAACCATACAGAATCCTGTAAACAGGTAAGTTAACGGTCAAGGATTGAAATAGTGACATTTTTACCAGCAAAATTCCTAGGAATTACATTAGAAAAAACAGACCAGTAATATTATGTATTACTATAGATTCAACTCAGTTATTATGTTGGGGATCTCATCATTATGTACCAAGTAATCTAGCAAAGGTAACCAGATAATGGCTGAGTTCAGACTGGCAATTTGCCCTGGTAGGGACCCAGGCCAGCAACGACTCAATCCCGGAGTAAATGGGGCATTCACACAGGCACATCTGCCTGGCGTCCCCCACCCGTAGCCATCCCATGCTGTTGCGCTTCACCGCTGGATTAAAAAGATACCTGATAAAACCCGTAGCAAATCCAAAAGCCCGCGTGTGTTGCGCGTTTCTCTGCTTCCGGGGAGTCTGAACGTGCAGCTGAAAACCTGGGAGCAACCCGTGTTGGGCAGAAGGCAGCAGCGGTGTGATTGGCTGTGCTCCGCTCCACTGCCCAATGTGGTGCCGGTGCTGCGGGGTCTTCCCCCAATTGGCAAAATGCGCTTATGCGCATGAGCGCATGAGCACTCATGAGCACATACACCCATACATCCACAGCCGAATTAATGGGGGAACGGCAAATATAGCACGCCTCCGGCATGGCAGTCTAAACGCTCCCGCACGCCTCCGTCCCGTATCTTCCGGCAGCGGCCCCCACTGTGTGAACGGGAGAACCCGGTATAGTTTATTCCGGGGCTTTTTTGCTATGACTGGCTACCGGAGCAAACTGCCAGTCTGTACTCAGCCAATATCAAAGTCAAGAGATGATTTGAGACCAGCAATGTTGTTTACTCTGACAGTAATTTTGGACATTAGGTAAAGTTTCCACAGTTTCGCATGCTGGCTCGCAGTTTTAATGCCAGTAGCTCGCAAAGTAGAATTGCTGCTGACAAGACTCCATAGCTTAGAGGAAGCATTGCTCATGGGGCATTTTTTAATAGATAATTATCCCCCTGATGGGTTTCCTTTTGGAGGACAAACCCCCCCCCCATAAGCTGGCCAAAGACAAAATCAATTGTTTTTTTGGGAAGCTGCCTTTATGTTCTGGGGTGGGTGGTTTGGTTTTGTTTTTGTCTGCGGAAATAAAATGTAATTACATTTCTATGCTGCCTTTCCGCCCAAAAAGCAGGGTCTCCACAGCGGCGAGCATGCAAACATTCCAGCCATGAAGAACCACATTTAACATTTTGAAATGATTCAATAAAAACACGTAATACCAGAACCAGGGAGGAGGGCCGGTCATGGTTACTGGGGGTAGGCCAAATGACACAAAATAATCTTCACTCAGCGGCAGAAGACACCAGTAAAGGAAGTTTTTATGTGAGTCACCCTGAGGCGGCTCAGGCTGGAAGGGCGGGGTAGAAATTCGAAAAATAAATAAATGAATAAATAAAACTAGACAAATCTCCTTGGGGAGAAAGTTCCAAAGATTTGATGAGATGAGGAAGAAGAAGAGTTCGTTTTTATACCCAGCTTTTCTCTACACTGAGGAGTCTCAAAGCGGCTGACAATCGCCTTTCCCTTCCTCTCCCCACAACAGGCACCTTGTGAGGCAGGTGGGGCTGAGAGAGTCCTGAGAGAACTGGGACTGGCCCTAGGTCACCCAGCAGGCCTCATGAGTCTCAGAGCGGCTGACAATCGCCTTCCCTTCCTCTCCCCACAACAGGCACCTTGTGAGGCAGGTGGGGCTGAGAGAGTCCTGAGAGAACCATGACTGGCCCAAGGTCTCCCAGCAGGCCTCATGTGTCTCAGAGCGGCTGACAATTGCCTTTCCTTTCCTTTACCCACAACAGGCCCCTTGTGAGGCAGGTGGGACTGAGAGAGCTCTGAGAGAACTGGGACTGGGCCAGGGTCACCCAGTAGGCCTTATGTGTCTCAGAGCAGCTTACAATCTCCTTTCCTTCCTCTCCTGACAACAGAAGCCCTGTGAGGCAGGTGGGGCTGAGTTGTGAGGGAACTGTGACTGGCCCAAGGTCACCCAGCAGGCCTCATGTGGAGGTGTAAGGTTCTCCAGATTAAAATCTGCCACTCTTAACCACTACACCACGCTGACTGTTTCATGAGTTGCCATCCATCTAGCTTCCGGTGGCAGTGGCAACTGAAACAGGGCCTTCAAAGATGACTGGTGTAAACGGGTAGGCCCGTATGGGAGAAGGGGAAATTATAAGGAGTAAGTGGGTATACTTGGGGACAGTGTTTATTAAAGTGCAGGTGACAACGTCTTAGAACGGGGATCCCCTGGCTGGTCTCCATGGGGACCACGGTGCCCACCAACACCTTTCCTAGTGCCCACCAAGTGTTTTTAAAAATGGGCGGGGCTTTTGCCCGGGAGGGCTTCTGATAAAATATTTCAAAGCATTTATTTATTTATCTATTTGATGGCAGAGTTACACTCAACTGTAGGATCTCCTGGCCACACTAAACACATGGAAACAATCAACCAACCAAGCAGTCCTTCTCAGGACTACTTGGCAAGGGGTATAGGAGACCAAATCCGAATCTGCCAAACGAATATTTCAAAAGAATATGTTCATTTTAAAAGGTATCCTGTAAAAGAGCATCTGCCTGAACTGTTGATGAGTTACTATTATACATCATCATCAATGGAACCCTACTTGTCATTCTCCAATAGAGTCACCAGGTCCCCCCAACCCCCAGCAGGGGATGGGTGTCTAGGGTTCTCGATATCCGGATTGGGGAACTCCTGGAGATTTTGGGGGTGGAGCCTGGAAAGGACATGGACCTTTGTGGGATACAAGGCCACAGAGTCCACCTTCCAGAGCTTCTATCTTCTCCAGGAGAACTGATCTCTGTAATCTAGAGATGAGCTGTAATTCTGGGGGTTTCCCCAGGTCCCACCTGGAGGTTGGCATCACTGTTCTCTGGATCCCACCCTCTGTGTATATTAGTTTTGTTTTTATGGCGTACCTGCTGTTTATAAGGCAATTATTGTGGTAATGCCGGGGGGGGGGGAGATGCAAAGATAACCGTCTAAAAATGCAATATTTCCCCTCAATTATCCTGTCTAGTTATCCGTTTGAAAAGCGCAGTCAGTGTTTACATACGGTGTAAGTTAATGGCGAGCTAATGAACAATCCGAAACGATTATTGAATGAAAATGTTTTCCACCCTGAACATATGCTCAAAGTATGCATAATTTGCTCCACGATGCCTTTCCCTCTCATTTGCATGTTAGACAAGATCGTTCCATTAGCACTTTATGCTCGGCTGTGCTTTTATCTGAAGTGTGGAAGATGTGCTGATGTATTAGCATGAGTTCATTGACGTAATTCAGAGCCACGGATGGGGCTTCGGCAGTGGTGGAGGGGGAAGGCCCGGAAGAGTAGACACAGATCACGGTGCACTTTTGGAATTCCGACACAAAATGTCGGAGCCTTAGCAACTACAAAATGGCTGCCACAGGAGGTGGAGCCAATCTCAAAATGTCATGAAGTGAGGATATGTGCATAACTCTGATAGTAACTCTTCAATATTTCAGGTCGAAGCTCTGTTTAACAAGAGGCCTCTTCTAAATGAACATTTTGTAAAATCTGCACAGCCAGTCAGATCGCCAATGGCCAATCAGAAGTCCTGCTGCGCAAAAGCCCTACCAGGTCCTGCCCACTTTCTAAAAACACAGGGCAGGCACCAGGAAAAGTATTGGTGGTCACCATGATGGGGATACCTGCTGCACAGGATACCCCAATTAAATGGGGGTAACATTCCTCCTTGGTTGCAGCTTTTTCTGACAGAATGAGCAGAGGAGTCTCTCTCTAAGACTGTCCTTCTAAGACAGCCCCTGACCTTTTCTAGTCTGTGGGTACCTTTCAAATTCTGACATGGGGTGGTGGGCCCAACCACAAAATAGCTACTGCAGGAGGTGAAGCCGACTGCAGAATGTCAGGGAGGGAGGTGATGTATAAGACCCATAGCTTGCTGATATAACATCTTTCTCATGGCCCGCTTTTCCCAGCCTGCCCTTGCACCAGCCCTCTCCCACCTTTCTGGCCAGGCTGCCTCAGGACCCGCCTGCCCAACCACATTGCAGGCCTGTCTGTTCAGCTCCCTCACCAGGGCCCATGCCAGCCCGTTGCAACCCCGAAAAGTCCTAACATCGGAGACTCAGCATGGTGAAATCAGCTCACGTTTATTAAGTGACATCACAACAAAAGATGAAAACTAGCCGGTCCACAGCTGGCTTATATTTGTGTTCACACTCACACCCAACACACCCCTAACACCCGTGATAGGTTCTATATACATGGCCCTGGTAACTATAGGTTCCCTGCAGGATCCTGGCACTCCGATTGGTCTGTGCCTAGGATCCGTGGTGTCTATTGTTCTAGGACCAAAGGTCTGTAGGTCCATTTGACTACATGGCCGGGCACACATGGTCACAGCCATCTTAATACATAACAAACCCAGTGGCGGAAGAAGTCCACCCGGTGTTGATGGCAGTCACGGAGGGCAGCCCTTCCTTTGTGCCATCCAAAGGAAGTCGCCTGATGGTGATCTGCCACAGTGGAGTTGGCATGGATGGAGGCAAAGGTGACTTCCTCCCCAGACAGGTCCAGTTCCCCCAGGAAATCTCTTTTCATTTAGCGCAATCTGAGAATTTAAGTGTCTGCAGATTGGAATACAGTTGGCTTTTAGGATATATGATAGCTGTTGGAAGTTCCAGGTGCAATGCCCCTGCCTCATCCTCCAGACTTCAAGGCAAGAGAGACTAGATAGCTAGATAGGCACACTAAACTTTCTTCCTATGTTTGCTCTTCTGCCACTTTCCCCTTGGAAACGTAGATTGTGTTCTCAGGGACAATTTCCTTCCTTCCATTCTCTCTCGGTTGAAGATGAATTCTCTTCCTACGTGACCCAAAAGAGACGACATGTTGTGCTCTCTTGGAACCATGAGGCAGATGGCCCTCTCTGTGTCTGCTTCCATCCTTCAGTTAGTAAGTTAGTACTCTATCCAGTCCCGACTCTTTCCTCTCCAAAGTGTACTTCTCAAATAAAGAGAGAAGAATTTCTCTGTTAAACTTGCAACATGGCTTTGTGTAGCTTTGTCAGCTGAGTAACCTGGTAAAGTAATGCTGCTGCGTTTGTAACTTTATTTAAGCACTCTGCTAACTAGTGGTAACTGGACTAACCACAGCAGTTAACTCCAGTAATAGCTTCATTAGTCTTTTGGATGTCATGATGGTGGAAAGGCAGTTTGTTCATTACACTTCCTGCTGAATGGCATTGGCAGGAGATGGTTTTCAAAGTATAAACTGGCCCTTAGCTATGTATAATGTTCTGTATAGTTAATATTCTTTGAATATTTTATTGGTGCTGCTATCTATTTGTATTTCTTGTAAGGAAGGTTGAGTTTACCAGTTTGTTCTATTAAAATGCCTCCTTCCCTTTTTATAGCAAGATGAGGAGCCTTTAACGCTGCTGCCTAAGCATATCTTTTAACTTCTCAAGTCAATACTGATGTGATAAGTCATTCAGCATTTTATGAAGCCCCTCATAACGTAAGAACATAAGAAGAGCCCTGCTGGATCAGAGCAGTGGTCCATCTAGTCCAGCATCCTGTCTCTCAAAGTGGCCAACCAGTTCCTCTGGATGGCCCACAACAGGACATAGAGGCCAAGGCCTTCCCTAGATGTTGCCTCTTGGCTCTGGGATACAGAGGATTATTGCCTCTGAATGTGGAGGTCCCCCTCAGTCCCCATGGCTAGAAGCCATGGGTAGACATCATCCATGAATCTATTCTTGCTTCTGTTTATTCTTGCAGCCATCACTCCACCCTCTGGCAGCGATTTCCACATTTTAATCACTAACTGTGTGAAGTAGTATTTCCTTTTGTCCATCCTAAACCTACTGCCCATCAGCATCATTGGATGCCCTCAAGTTCTAATATTTTGGGAGAGGGAGGAAAAATTCGCTTTGTCAACTGTCTCCAACCCATGCATAAATTTCTAAATCTCTATCATGTCCCCTCTTAGTCCCAAACTCATAAGAACATAAGAAAAGCCAATCTTGGATCAGGCCAATGGCCCATCCAGTCCAACACTCTGTCACACAGTGGCCAAAAATACCACGTGCCATCAGAAGGTCCACCAGTGGGGCCCAGACACTCCCACTGTTGCCCCCGCCCAAGCTCCAAGAATACAGAGCCTCACTTGCCCCAGACTGAGAGTTCCTATCTATACCTTGTGGCTGATAGCCGCTGATGGACCCCTGCTCCATGTGTTTATCCAATTCCCTCTTGAAGCTGTCCGTGCTTGTAGCTGCCACCACCTCCTGTGGCAGTGAGTTCCATGTGTTTATCCCTCTTCAGCCTTTCCTCCTAGGGAAGGTGTTCCAACCCCCAATTGTCTTGGTTGCCCTCCCCTGTACTTTTCCAGCTCTGCAATGTCCTTTTTGAGACACAGTGACCAGAACTGGACACAGTATCCCAAATGAGGCCGTGCAATAGATTTATAAAGGGGCATTACAATATCGGCCATTTTATTCCCAAATCCCTTTCCTAGTAGTCCCTAACAGAGTTTGCCCTTTTCACTAAGGCAGCACAGGGGGGTTGACACTTTCATGGAGTGTCCAAGATCTTTTCTCCCTCTCCCTCTCAGCAAGTTCAGTCCTCATTAGCCTATGCTTGAAGTTGGGAATCTTTTTGTCCCAATGTGCATCACTTTACAATGTGCATCCCCTCACTGAAGCATGTGCAAGTTTCCCGCTTATCGTAAGACGCTCCAAGTTGACTATGGAAGAGAGAAGCGGAAAATGCAGGCAGGTCAGCGGTTAGACTGGATTAGGACAGAATAACTGACAAAGGAAGAATAAAGGCCGAGTTCAGACTGGCAGTTTGAAGCGGGAGCCAGTCGTGGCAAAAAAGCCCCAGAACAAACTGTTCCAGGTTTTCCCGGTCACTGACTGATGAGGGAGCATACCGGGAGGAGGCGCACGGGAGCGTTCAGACTGCTGGCCCGGAGGTGCGGCTGTAAACGGCTTTTCCCTGGTAATTTGGTTATGTGAGCATGTGCGCATGAGCTCATAGGGCCAATTTGGGGAGGATCCTGTTGCCACATTGGATGGTAGAGCGGAGCACAGCCAATCATATCACTGCTGCCCTATGCGCAACGCGGGTTGCTCCCGGCTTTTCGGGTTGGTGTTCACACTTCCTGGAAGTGGAATGAAGTGGGATAAATGGGCTCTCAGGGATTTACTACCGCTTTCACCGGGTACCTTTTAAACTCAGGAGTGAAGCAGAACAGCACGGGTCGACTACAGGTGGGGAATGCCAGGCAGATGTGCCTGTGTGAATGCCCCCTTCAATCTGCTTGTGAAACGTGGCTATAGCGGGGCGAACTGCCAGTCTGAATTCAGCCAAAGAAGTATTCTAACATGTTGTTATGAATCACCGACAGCAATCTAGGAAAGGTATGACAAGGGAAGGGAGACCTTAACCCACAGATTTATGTGATATTATAACAATATAATAGCAAAGCTGTGGAAATCTGGTGAGGGACAGTTAGTCTGGACTTTTGCTGACCAATTTAAATGTCTTTTTTTTTTTTAAGCATCTGCTTTTATTTTTACTCTCTCCTAAGGCTATTTTTTACAATATCTGTTTTGTAATGTTCAGAGATTACTGCATTCTTTAATGCCATCGGCTGACCTGTGGTGTGAGGCGTATCACTAATATGTGCTGTTCCTTTGCATATATGTGAATACAATTTACTGGCAATTACTCTGTGCAGTTCTTGGGGAAGGTAAGTAGGAAATATTCTGGAATGCTACTTTTTGGAACGCGGAACTTCCAGCCACCTCTATTAACCACACCACCGAGATCTGTGACTTTCCCATTCCCAGAGTGAAAATTATATATTTGCTGCTGCAGATTGGTACGCCCAATAGGTAACAGGTTTGCAAATTGTTTTCGTTGATACACTGCAACGAGGAATTATGCAATGAGCAAAATGTACACTTGAGCCGATGGCGCAGCAGGGATTCAGATCTTCGTTGGGCCCGTGCTTGAGAATGGGGAATGAATTCTGTGCATTAACAACCCGAGAGCTTCACGGCTGTGCGGGGATCACCAAAGGGGGGCCAAAATGGAACGTCTGCGAACATTCAGTGTGTGAAAGTTAAAGGAAAGGTTTCAAATAATTTCAGGCAGGACTTAAACAGGAAAAAAGAAGCAGCGCCATGGCGGATTGAGTCTTGTATTACCTGTACAGATCAACCCTTAGTGTGTTTACTTAGATGTGAGTCTCACTACATTAAATGGGATTGGGCACTCTATGAAATTAATGAGCAGTGGGCTTAGAACAGATAAAAGGAAGTATTTCTTCAACCAAAGAGGAATTAACGTGGAGTTCACTGGCACAGAAAGTGGTGGCAGTTACAAGCACAGACAGCTTCAAGAGGTGATTGGATACACATAGGGAGAAAAGGTCCATCAGTGGCTATTAGCCACAACATATTGATGGAATACTATCTCTGGGGCAAATGATGCTCCGTATTCTTGGTGCTTGGGAGGCACCAGCAGGAGGGCGTCTGGATTTCTGGGCCCACTGGTGGACCTCTTGATGGCACCTGGGGTTTGGCCACTGCATGACATAGAGTGTTGGCCTGGATGGGCCACTGGCCTGATCCAACATGGCTTCTCTTATGTTCTTATTGATTCTGTGTAAGTGAACTTAGCATTACGACTTTAAATGTGGTTGTAATGTGTGACCAGGAAGGAAAGGCGGCATGGTATAGTCCGATCCCATCAGATCTCAGACTCTAAGCAGGGTCAGTGCTTAGATGGGAGACCACCAAGGAAGACTCTGCAGAGGAAGGCAATGGCCAATCACCTCTGCTTCTCACTTGCCTAGAAAGCCCCTTGCTGGGGTCGCCATAAATCTGCTGCAACTTGATAGTACTTTACACACACGATGGATGACTACCCTTTAATTCAAGAGATCCCGTTCATGCTCACCGTTTCACAGAAACAGAGCCACTCCCATTTCGTAAAGTGGAGCATTCCCCAACAATGCAGAAAATCAGGACTGCCCTGCAGGGCTGGTGTTTTAGACATTGGGTCACCAGCAGCCCTTTGCATCAAGGCTGGGGAGTATAAACATGAAACTGCTTTTCTTTTCTTGCTGTCAAGTCACAGCTGACTTACAGTGACCCCGTAGGGCTTTAAGAGACATTTGAAAGGGGTTTGCCATAGCTGCCTTCAGTGTAGAGATGCTGGTATTCCTTGCTGGTCTCCCATCCAATTACTGACCAGGGTCAACCCTGCTTAGCTTCCTAGTGACAAGATCGGGCTAGCCTGGGCCATCCAGGTCAAGACAAGAGATGAGCAGATGTGGTTGGCCATTGTCCGCCGCCTCCATGCCTCGACCTTGGTATTTCTTGGTGGTCTCCCATCCAAGTACTAACCAGGGCCAACCCTGCTTAGCTTCTGAGATCTGACAAGATTAGGCTAGCCTGGGCTATCCAGGTCAGGGCTGAAACTGTGTCCTCAAAAGTAATCCCGTGCATCTCGTGTTTTTAATTCACGTTTTTTAAATTCTGGTCATTCCTTTGCACACAAAATAAAGGCACGATGGCCACGTTACAATTCAGGAAACTCACCTCCAAGGCAACATTCTAAATGTCGCCTCCATTTTTTTTGGAACCGAAGCCATTTCCTTTATGCCTCTCTGTGTTATTTCTCTAGGAAAAGCTTCTAATGCGGTAGCGCGACAAGGGATTTGAGCTGGCTGATGTTTTTGTTGATACATGGGTACCGCTCGCAACAGAAAAGCGCCGGAGAGGAGAAAGACTCATGTAGACTTCAGCTTTTTAATTATAGTGTTGTTTTTTAAAAAACAACACAATTTATTGAGCCTGAAGTAATGTTTAAGAAGAAGAGTTGGATTTATACCCCGCCCTTCGCTTGGAGTCCCAGAGTGGCTTACAATCACCTTCCCTTCCTCTCCCCATAACAGACACCCTGTGAGACAGCAACTCTATTGTCAATTGCTAAGATAGAAATAGCAAGGAAATGGAGAAAGGGAACAGGTCCCTCTTTAGCGGACTGGTACAATGCTATATGGACTCATTTTGTTTTAGGAAAATTAGACCAGTCCTCAGGTCTGCAGAACTTAGATGCCTATTATAAAAATTTCCAAGCGGTCTGGTTCCCAATCATACTGTTTCTTCACGGAAAGGAAATGATTGTCATCCAATCTTTTCTTTCGTGAGCGACTTTATTTTTAAAGAAGGCTTTTTAGAAAATATAAGAGTGAGTGTGGAGTTTCTTAGGTAAGTTTAGTTGTAATTACAGTATTGTTTTTTCACTCTGCTGTTAGCTTTTTGTATTGTATTTTCACACTGGTTTTATTTAACGTATTGTTTTTGTTTCATACTTTAATAGAAGTTTTTTTTTAAAAAAGGACACTTGCTTGATTGGGGTGCAAGACAAGCCAAATTCCAAATAACTTGGCTGTATCTCCTCAGAATAGAGATTTAGGTTCACATAAGGTTGCCGGGCAACTGGGGGGAGGGTTGGGGGCAGGGGCATGGGGTCACAACATCATCAGTGCCGCTACATTACTTAGGGTTGTCATGGGGGAGGATTTACAAGGAATGAGAGGGAGGGCCAGGCGGGGCCAGAAGTGAGGTCATCACGTTGGTGATGTCACAGCAATGTTCTGGTATATGGGCAAAAGTTCTGTGGTAAAAATGATTTCTACCATAGAGTTTTCGCCCATATACCAGAACATTGTTGTGACATCACCAACGTGATGACCTCACTTCCAGTGCACGCTGGAAGTGACACCACCACATCACCAGTGATGTAGCCTGGGCCTCCTGATAAGTACCCCACTGGCCAACTGATTGGCATGGGGGGGCAGGGCCCAGTAGCGGAGCATCCCCCACCTCCACCAGGGGGGCTGGAACCCTAATGTAACTTCTGGGGACTCTCTGGAAACTCTATGGTATTGCAGTGGGAGGCAAGCAACTAGGAGTCCAACACTAGGAATCTCTGGAAACTCTATGGTACTGGAGTGGCAGGAGGCAACTAGGACTCCGAAACTGGGAAGCTTTTATTCTTAAAATGTATTTATTTATTTATTTTATTGAATTTGTATCCTGCCCTCCCTATGAGCAGGCCTAGGGAGAGTTCTGTCAATATTAATACAATTTACAGTAACCATGAAAACCAGTGTAAAACAACAAATTAAAAGAGTACGATAAAACGACACCAGCTTTATTATGAAGCCCGTTCACTTGTACGCTTGTGCAAGAATGAATGGCAGGTGGTTGATTTAAACACAAAATGTACTTCTGGGCCACTTCCTGGAGGATTAAAGTGCCACGCAGAAACACAGAAGTTGGCTATCCCTTCTCTATAAGATTTTCCCCCCCATCTCTAAATTTTCCATCCTAGGAAATCCACTAGCTTAGTTATTTCTCATTTGCACTTGAAAGCAAGAAGGATTTATTTATTTTTAGCCATTCGTATTTTGTCAGCTGGATCACGCTAAGATGCTTTTATTCTGACCATGAATTTTGACTGCTAGAAATTAAAAATATGTCACTGACATTTGGCCATGACTGAAAAGAAGGGTATAAATAACTCTCCCTGCAAAATCCGTTGTTGGGAATGAGCAAGGCACAGCTGCAGTGTCATATCAGACAACACCCATTCACATCTCGACTCCAGCTACTTCCAGCAGGGGTCCCCAGCCGTTTGAGCCTGGAGGCTCCTTTGGGATTCTGACACAGCATTGTGGCAGCCAAAATGGCTGCCATAGGTGGTAGAGTTAACCACAAAATGCCTGCCACAGGTGGTAGAGTACCATCACAAAATGGCTGCCACAGGCAGTAGAGTCAACCACAAAATGGCTGCCACAGGCAGTGTCAACCACAAAATGGCTGCCACAGGTGGTAGAGTCAACCATCACAAAATGGCTGCCACAGGCGGTAGAGCCAGCCACAGTATGGCTCCCACAGCTGGCTATCAGTCACACAGTGAAGATCCTTGTGTTGTGGTGGCAGTTGCTGCCAAATCAACATTTAAAAATCAACACAATCAAATCTCTAGTGGCCAATCAGAAGCTGTTTGGGGCATAAGCCCCACTTGGCCCCACCCACTGTCACAGCAAAATGAGGTGGGGCCTGGGGATCTCCTGCTTTTACAACTGATCTCCAGCTGACAGAGATCAGCTCCCCTGGAGAAAATGGCTGCTTTGAAGGGTGGATTCTGTGGCATGGTAACATGCTGAGGCCCCTCCCCTCCCCCAAACCCCGCCCTCTCCTGGATCCACCCCCCAATGTCTCCAGGTATTTTCCAACCCAGACCTGGCAACCCTATATGAAGAACTCAACCTGGTTTTTGTCTCCTCAAAGGAGAGCTCAAAGTTAAGAAACAGAAATGGGATTTTTTAAAAAAGAAAGAACGAAAAACTTAATTTTGACTCGGATATCTGAAACTGAGCAACAGAAGAGAGAGGGGGGGAAAACAACAGAGAAGTGATGCTGGTGCTATTTTTGTTCCTTATTCAGTGGCCTCAGGTAAGCAAGGATCTCTCTCACACACCTCACTGGGTTGTCATGAGGACAGAACAGGATTAGGGTCAAATGGAGTTTTTCTTCTCATGTTGGGAGTCCGTGCCTCTTAAAAAAGGAGAACTTTGCATCGAATGCCTAAGCAGCCAGTCGAAATAGGATTACCTCAAGAAATCCCTCCCAAAGTAGCTTAGAGGGACGATGCGACACAGAGATCGTAAGTAAAATAAACTGAAGGGCTTCATGTCAAACATAGAAGTTCTTGAGAAAAGAGGCAGGAAACAGAATGATATTCTGGTCAGAGATGCTTGATCCTAGGGTTGCCAACCTCCAGGTGGTGGCTGGAGAGCTCCTGGGATTTCAACTGATTCCCAGGTGACACGGATCAGTTCCCCTGGAGAAAATGGCTGCTTTGGAGGGTGGACTGTATGGCATTTTGCCCTGACGAGTTCCCTCCCCTCTCTAAACTCCGCCCTCCTTGGGTTGCACCCCCAAAATCTCCAGGTATTTCTCAACCCAGAGCCAGCAACCTTATGATTCCTCAGATGGCTCGGTTTGCAAGCGGTCTTCTCACCTTGCACTTTACACCAAACCTTCAATGCACTGTTTGCTCATATTCTATACATCCGCATGCATTCCTGATTATGCAAAAAAGCAGCTTGCCCGGGTAAGTGCTTTCATGTGGAATCTATTTATTTCCTCAAAGCATTTATTAGCCACCTTTCTTCCGTACAGAGCTCAAGGCGGCTTATGATCTCAATAAGTGACATAAAAAAGATTACTTAAAAAACGCATGCATCCAAAAAAATTTAAAATCATAATTCAGGACTGCTAGTCGACTTAACCAAATGTGGTCCTAAATAAAACCGTCTTCATCTGCTTCCTGAAAATTCAAGATGGGTAGCCGTGTGGGTCCGTAGCAGTAGAAAAGGACAAGGGTCCAGTAGCACCTTACAAAAGTCTGCGAAAGCTCATACCCTGCCACATAGCTAGTTAGTCTCTAAGGTGCTACTGGACTCATGCTCCTTTCTACTCCGGAAAATTGGAAGTGAAAGGGCCAGGCGGACCTTCTTGGGAAGGTTGTTCCATAATTGTGGGGCTGCCACCAAAAAGGCCCTCTCCCACATATCCACCCAATGAACTTTTCTGATTGATGGGAAAGTCAGGACGACCTCTCCCTGTGATCCTGATTCCCAGGCAGATGGTCTTTCAGATACCCTCGTACCCAAGCCACACAGGGCTTTTCCACCTCTTCCGCCGCTTCCTCCCTTCCCTGTCTACTTTTCAAGTTATGAACATAGCCTGGCGAACCAGCCCTAGGCCACAGTTGTCCACAACCACGATTATTGTTGTTGTTATACATTGTGTATAGCAGTGGTGGCCAGACTTGCTTAATGTAACAGCCGCACAGAATAAACGTTAAATGTTTGAGAGCCGCAAGACATGAACAAATATTACACATATGTTTTCATTGAAAAATATGGACATTTGCTTTTTATTAACATTAAATGAGACTGTGTGAAAGAGCCACATGCGGCTCCCGAACTGCAGTTTGGCCACCCCTGGTGTGTAGAATAGCCAGGAGATCCTAAGATTGTCTGGCAGCCAGAAGTTCTGGTTCTTTAGCGTTATGCACCACTAGGGGGCGAGCTAGACTTGTTTTTAAGGCGAGAGATGTTTCAGAGCTGGCTTGCCATTGCCCGCCTCTGCGTCTCGACCCTGGTATTCCTCGGAGGTTGCCCTTCCAATAGCCAAGGCAGACCCTGCTTAGCTTCCGAGTTCTGATGAGATTGGGCTAGGCTGGATCCTGTGCGTGCATCCAGTCAAAGGACCCATGCAACCATTGCTTAGTCGTATTCACTTTGGCATCCAGTTGGCACTGCCACGGTGCCAGGCATTCTCGTTTCCATCTTTGATGGCAGAATGAAACCCTCCTTCCTCTACCTCTTTCCGTTACAGATTCTAACGCGTGGCTCATTAGTGGGCACTTCCAGCCATCTCAGAGTGCATCCTCTCTTTGCATTTGCAAAACTGACATTTCTTGTGAGCCTTGATGGCATTTGTTAATTGCCTGCTGCCTCGGGGAAGGGCATTCCGGGCAAGAGTGCTCAGGGAGGCCAATATGTTGCAAGAATGTCAAAACAGAGCGACGGGCGGAGAACCCCTGAGTTCATCAGCATGCGGGTGCTGTTTGGGCACTGACGGCTGTTTCGGTTGTCTGAAATTGGAATATAATATATCCAGAAACGTTAGACAGCAAATCGGTTTCATAAATCGTTAGGATTTTAATTTTTGGATGGTAGATAAGTGCAGCCTTTGTTCGCGTATTGCAGGGTGTCATTAACAGAGGCGGGAGTCGGTGCGGTGGATTTTGTTGTTGTTCAGTCGCACAGTCGAGTCCGACTCTTCGCGACCCCATGGACCACATCACGCCAGGCCCTCCTGTCTTCCATCGTCCTCTGAAGTTTGCTCAATTTCATGTTCCTTGCATCGATGACACTGTCTAACCATCTCATCCTTTGCCGTCCCCTTCTTCTTTGACCTTCAATCTTTCCCAGCATCAGGGTCTTCTCCAGTGAGCGCTCCCTTCTCATTTGGTGGCCAAAGTATTTCAGCTTCAAGTTCAACTTCAGGATCTGGTGGATTTTGACGTGGGTGCAAATTACTGGGTAGTCATGACATTCAGTGGGTAATCTTGGGATAGACACGATTTCAGATGAACCTGCCTCACAAGGTTTTTGCGAAGATAAAATAAGGGAGGGGAGAACGATCCGTACCAACCTGTGCTCCTTTGAGTACACTTGAAGCTGCCTTATACTGAATCAGACCCTTCGTCCCTCAAGGTCGGCATTCTGATGTTGTGGTTTGGCATAGTGGTCAGGAGCATGGACTCTAATCTGGGAGAACCGGGTTTGTTTCCCCGCTCCTCTGCAACACAGTAGAAAGAACAAAGAAAAAAAAATGGGAGAATTTTTCCCCACCAGATAAACCAACTGTCCATTCTCTGAGGAGCATTCTAGATCACTATCCACACAACATTTCTGCTTTAAAAGGGTGTCACTTCTGGTTTTGTGTGTATGTATTTCAATGTAGCCAGTTTGGTGTTGTGGTTAAGTGCGCGGACTCTAATCTGGGAGAACCGGGTTTGATTCCCCACTCCTCCACTTGCACCTGCTGATGTGACCTTGGGTCAGTCACAAGCTCTGGCACAGCTGTTCTTGAAATGTTCCCATCTGTCAGAGTTCTCTCAGCCCCACCTACCTCACAGGGTGTCTGTTGTGGGGAAGGGAAGGGAAAGGAGCTTGTAAGCTGCTCTGAGACTCCTTTGGGTAGTAAAGGACAGGGTATAAATCCAATCTCTTCTCTTCTTCTATGTGCAGAGTGGGGTCCATTCTGCATGTGGCATCCACTCCACATTTTCTCAGCACTCAGCCTGGTTCCCCCTTACTTTGGAATATCTGTTTAATTGCATTGCCTCTGATCCTGGTTTCTGCAATGGCTAGTATCAGCTTGCCATCTATTTTGTTTTCAACCCTCGCTCCTGCATCGGTATGCAGTTTTTCCTGTGTCAGTACTTGCCTCAGCGGTCATTAGCTGCCTGAGCCAAGTAATTCATAGTGAGGTGATAAATACAGAGGGGGAAATAGGGGCGGGGGAACTGACAGAGATCAAGGAAGCCATGTCAAGTTGTCTGCTTATTGTTCCCTTCGAATCAGAAGTGGAGGAAGGAAAAGGTGTTGCTCAAAGCCACATTCAGATATCCTGGGGCAACGCCGTACTGACTGCAAAGTCACCCCTGAATGACCATAAATCTATGCAGAAGGTACCACAAAACCCGATGAACAAAGAAAGTGAAAGTGGCATGCAGTGTAGGGGGAGATTAACCTCCCAACGTGGCTGTGGAAAAACTGTGAGCAAACCAATGGATGTAGAATCAGCCTGGGAGGGAGGAAAGATTCACTGCGAGTTTCCAAGGTAAAGTTGCTGGCTCCCCCTTGGCCACTAGCAGGGGTTATTGTTGCCAGCTCCAGGTTGGGGAACTCCTGAAGAATTGGGATGGGGGCTAGGGAGGACAGAGACCTCAGTGGGGTAAAGTGCCAGAGCCCACCCTCCAAAGCAGCTCTCTTCTCCACGGGAACTCTGTCATCATGGCATCCCTATTCCAAGTCCTGTTATTGGTTGCTGTTGAAAGAAAATGGCACAAAAGCATGAAGCGACACACATGAAGAACACTTGCTCCGGTAAATTTTTGCATACCTGAAGAAATCTGGGGGCTCCGGAGGAAAACTCATATGGAGTCTAAGACACCGGGAGTGGGGAATGCCTTATCTAACAGGCACCCCGACTTCTTGACTACATTTCAAAATAAAATGAAGGAGATGGAAGTAAAGCCATTTCCTTTAAGGAGCTTATAACGGGAAGAAGATGAGGCAGCATGCTGAATATCAATGTGGAGAATGTTCCAAGCGTATAGCAAAGCTGAAGAAAAAGGACCCAGCTGAGAGACAGAGCAAGAAATCCAAGCTGAGAGAGGGAAGAGCAGAGAGTGTGACATGGGATGAAGGGAGAGATCAGACGGAACCCATGCAGAGGAGCCAGAGGGTCCAGAAAGAATAGTTTAAATGGGTTGCAAAGGATAATGGGGAATCACTGGAACAGCAGAGCTGAGCAGCAGGATCACAGCCCTGAGCTTGTTGGATGACATGAGCAGCAGAGTTCTAAGGGAAGCGCCAGGTTGAAGATGGATCAGAAGCTGGAAAACAGGACTTTATGGGGAAAAATGGAAGAAGGCTGAATTAATGTTCCAGAACAGAAAGGTGAAGTTGGATTCTTTTTCAGGGTTAAAAGGAAGGAAAGGGGGGGGACTCAGGGACAATCTGGTAATGTAGTTAATTTAATACAAGAAAAAGAAAGGAAGGAAGGAAGGAAGGAAGGAAGGAAGGAAGGAAGGAAGGAAGGAAGGAAGGAAGGAAGGAAGGAAGGAAGGAAGGAAGGAAGGAAGGAAGGAAACCAGAGGAATCAAAGAAAAACAGTAATACGGGGAAGGGCCTTGGAATTTGGAAAGGCCATTGTTGTTCTTGGATTTCAGGTAATGATAACTTCAGAGCCATGGAATGGATGCTTGAGAAGATGGAGATCTAGTGGGGTGAGGGTAGGGCTGCCATCCTCCAGGTGAGGGATGGTGATTCGCCAGAATTACAACTGATCTCCAGATTACAGAGGTGAGTTCGCCTGGGGGAAATGGCAGCTTTGTATGGGAGACTCTATGGCATTATACCCCACTGAGGTCCCTCCCCTCTCCAAACTCCACCCTCCTCAGGCTTCACCCCTAGGGTTGCCAACCTCCAGGTGGTACCTGGAGATCTCCTACTATTACAATTGACCTCCAGATGACCAAGATCAGTTTCCCTGGAGAAAATGGCTCCTTTGGGGAGTGAATTTTATGGAACTGTACCCTACTGAGGTCTCTCCCTTCCCAAACCCCACCTTCCCCAGGCTCCACCCCCCAAATCTCCAAGAATGTCCCAACCCAGAGCTGGCAACCCTAGGAAAAGGAATAGTGGTTGAGGTGCCTTCTGAGCTGATTCATCTGTTCAGCAAAGGGGCAGATTGGCAGGGTATGGGTTAATATGGACTTTGCTGTTGTAAAGAAGGGGCTATCATCTAAAAGATTTAGGTTCCATCACATATGGCCATGGTGCTGTTTTGTGCCAGTTCCAATTTTAAATGAGGCATAAGAGCTTGATTGGTTGTTGGAAGATCTTTCCTGTGAGCTGGTCTACCCATGACCCTGCGGATTAGGAATGCCAGCCTCCAGGGAATCTAGGGACCCCCTGGAATGACAACTCAGCTCCAAACCCCCTGGTGGACCTCCTGATGGCACCTGGGTTTTAGCCACTGTGTGACACAGAGCGTTGGACTGGATGGGCCATTGCCCTGATCCAACATGGCTTCTCTTATGTTCCTTTGACTACAGAGATCAGTTCCCCTGGAGAAAATGGATTATTTGGAGGGTGGACTCGATGGAGCTGTACCCCACTGGGGTCCCTGTCCTCCCCAGGCTCCACCCTTGGAATTTCCAGGAGATCCTCAACCTGGATCCAGCAACCCGACCTCCCCCCAACAGTGGCCGGGGGGGAGGACCTGGCAATCCTACTGTGGGTAGAGCAGGACTGGTTATCTCTTTGAGGGGCCAAGCAGGAATTGAGGGGGCCCCGCCTTCTATTGGGGATATGTATTAGTTCATATAGCACAGTTGCACAAACATAGAAGGATGGCAGGGCTATTTTTGGGCAGGAATGCACAGGAACAGAGTTCCAGCTGGCTCCGAGTTGCTACGCCAGCAGGAACTCATAGCATAATAGGCCACGCCCAACAGCAGGAACTCATTAGGATTGGCTACATTAGGGGTGTGTGGCCTAACATGCAAAGGAGTTCCTGCTCCAAAATAAGCCCTGGGTTTTGACAACACGCAAGGTCAACAGAGTAAGAAGCAAAAGGTGGGTGTGGCTGGAGGACCACACTTCTGGTAACATGGGGGCATGGCCTAATATGCTAATGAGTTTCTGCTGCCAGGGGTGTGGCCTAATATGATAATGAGTTCCTGCTGGGCTTGTTCTACAAAAATAGCCCTGAAGGATGGTATCACATACATTAAGAGTGATTAACATATGGAATTCACTGCCACAGGAGGGTGGCAGCTGCAAGCATGGACAGTTTCAAGAGGGAATTAGATAAACATATGGAGCAGAAGTCCATCAGTGGCTATTAGCCACAGGGTATAGATGGGAACTCTCAGTCTGGGGCAGGTGATGCACTCTATTCTTGGTGCTGGAGGGGGCAGCAGTGGGAGGGCTTCTGGTGCCCTGGCCCCACTGCTGGACCTCCTGATGGCACCTGGTATATTTTGGCCGCTGTGTGACAGAGTGTTGAACTAGATGGGCCATTGGCCTGATTCAACATTGGTTTCTCTTATGTTTCTATGTTCTTATTACATAGACTCCAAGCAAATATGTTGGCAGAAGGCAACATTTACATTATTGAGGGATGCTAGAGTCCAGGTGAGGCCTGGGGATCTACCAGAATTACAGTTTATCTCCAGACTACACAGATCAGTTCCCCTGGAGAAAATGGCTGCTTTGGAAGGTGGATTCTACGGCATTATATTCTGCTGAGAGCCTTCCTCTCCTCCAACCCTGTCTTCCCCAGGCCCCACCAACAAAAGCGCCAGATATTTTCCAACCTGGAGTTGGCAACCCTCTCTGAAAACCCCCTGGGCATTTTCAGTCATTGCTTTTTCATCGGTTGGGCTCAAGTAACAGGCCCAGGCAAATATTCCCTATTTACTTTCTTTTTTTATATCCAATGATATTTTTTTTGCCAATAGTTTTGGCTCTCTGGTTTTATAGATTTGTCTGTATTGAGGATAGTTAATGGGATTTATGTGCACGACATCGAGCGTTTATTTGTGCAATATATAAGTAAGATCAGTTTGCCAGTAAGCAAAGAACACTAAAAAACACACACATTTTGTTTAAATGGGCATCATTTGTTATGAGGGAAGAGAAGAATGGTGCAAAAATAAGCATGTACTCCAACTGCATGAGGGAGAAGTGAAATTGGAAACAGGACTGAAAAAAAGATGGGGATGAAAAATTCAAAATCAGTTTATCAGTTATTATCTAAAGCTATTATCTAAACTTCTAATACTACTGGGGGAAGAACAGCTGGGGAGGCCTTTCTCTCCTGGAGAAAATGGATGCTTTGGAGGGTGGACTCTATGGCATTCTACCCCACTGAGGTCCCTGTCCCATCAGGCCACCCCCAAATCCAACCTGGACCTGGCAACTCTACATACCCTGCTGGCAACCCAAATTCACATCTGTGTTGTAGTGGAAAAGAGAGAGAAGCCTAATCTAAAGCCTACCACTCCCTCTCGCAAGCAAAGAGCAAATCCAGCAGCCCATGTGTGCAGGGAAGAGGGGGGTGGCTGTAGATGAATCTTGCTCCGTGCAAGTCCACGAGATAAGAGAGAGAACACCAAGGGGGCCAGGGGTGGATTAAGGCTCACTGGTGCCCTAAGCATTGACCAATCTTGGTGCCCCCTCTTGGTGCCGTAAGCACTGGCCAATCTTGGTGCCCCCTCTTGGTGCCGTAAGCACTGGCCAATCTTGGTGCCCGCCTCATCGAAATAAGTGTCATGACAACTGAATTTGGCTCCCTCATTTTACTTTTAAACGCATGCATTTTACTTTTAAACATAGCCTTATGACACTGCACCTCGCCAACAAAAAATAGAAGATAACCCCTGGGGTGCACCATGGTCAATTTGCACTAGTTTTATCTTTTTTTCTTTTTTTTTTACAAATCTTCATTCTTTTTTTTTTTTCCCACCCTTTCCCCAACTTTGTGGTGCCCCCTTTGGCCCTGGTGCCCTAAGGCATGTGCTTAGTCCACTCAATGGTTAATCTGCCACTGAAGGGGGCACAGGAAGAGAAAGAGGAGCGAGAGAGAAGCTCTTGGGTTAGACAAAGGGTGGCATCCCATTCATTAAAAAAAAATAACACATATACCCGTGCAGGCATGCTGAGGGGACTTATTCCAAAATCTTCAGATTATAAGACGGCTGTAGAAGTTCATACGCCGAGTTCCTTTTCCTTTTTTTATTATTCCCTCTAATGAAAAAAATTAAAAATAAATTTCCTATAAGAAGTGCTAGGAGAGAAATCCTGCCTCCAGTTTTCTCATGAGAGGGTCTTAGGATAACTTTCGGAAAGTTGGATTTCTTCCTGGCCAGACAGATGTGGTCGGTGCATATAAATTGGCCTTGTTTGCTAGTAAAACTGAAGCAAGGAGCCGTCCAAGGTCACCTCCTTGATGGCTGTGCTGATTTGCCTGGCGATGGCTTTGTATTTTACGCCTGCCATTGGTATTCGGTTCTATTCGGTTATGGCTGGAGGCAAAAAATTAAGGCACATTAGTTAATTGACTGTATATTGTGGGAAAGGGAGGGTTTAGCAGAGGAAACGGATGACGCTTGCTTGCATATATTATTTATTATTTGTACCTTTGAAGTCCTCAGCAGCAGCAGCAGAGATGGGATTTGCCTCCCACATTTTAGTTTATTTAAGAGTAATGAATAGTAGACTGGAAGGCCATGCGAAAGTTAGTCATGCAGCTGAGATCAATTTTGTTGGCTGGAACATTTTCCCTATGAAGAAAGGTTAAAACACTTGGGGCTCTTTAGCTTGGAGAAACGACGGCTGAGGGGTGATATGATCGAGGTTTATAAGATTGTGCGTGGGATAGAGCAGGTAGAGAAAGAAGTACTTTTCTCCCTTTCTCACAATACAAGAACTCCCTTTCTCACAATAGAAGAACTGAGCAGTTGGGTTAGAACAGATAAAAGGAAGTACTTCTTCACCCAAAGAGTGATTAACACATGGAATTCACTGCCACAGGAAGTGGTGGCGGCTACAAGCATGGACGACTTCAAGAGGGAATTGGGTAAACCTATGGAGCAGAGGTGCATCAGTGGCCATTAGCCACAAGGTATAGATAGGAACTCTTGGTCTGGGGCAAGGGATGCTCTGTATTCTTGGTGCTTGGGGGGGCAACAGTGGGAGGGCTTTTGTGTCCTGGCCCCACTGCTGGACCTCCTGACGGCAGTTAGTATCTTTGGCCACTGTGTGACACAGAGTGTTGGACTGGATGGGCCATTGGCCTGATCCAACATTGGCTTCTCTTAGGTTCTTATGTCCATGACCTGAAACAGGGCCAGGTGTAGGCCAACCAATGCCCTAAGCCCAGCCCAGTCATGGTGCCCCTTGGCCCTCCCATTGCTTAACTGACAAGACATTAAGACTCAATAAGTGCTGAAGGTGAAAGAAGAGATTAACAATTCAGTGGTCTTCCAGGCCATACCCTACCACTATATTTATTAATATATATGTTTGTGTGTGTGTATCTTAATTTTAGCTTGTCTGTTGACTAAAGTAGAGAGTGGCAGAAGAACAAAATTAGGATCCAGCAACATCTTTAAGACCAACAAAGTTTTATTCAAGGTATGAGTTTTCATGTGCAAAGCAACCTTCGTCAGACGATGAAATGGAATTACAGATCATACTTGTATATACACAGGGTGGCTTGTTAAAGTAGCATGCAAAATAGTGAAGTGTTTTTTTAACAGATAAAGAGAATGACAAGTTCGGTTTCTGGTTATCACCTGTTTGGGTTCAACTGGGGGGGGGGCAACATAGGTAATAAATATGTCAGAACTGGAGACTGATATACCTCAAATTGTGAGAGAATTCAGTCATTAGATCTCATCCATCTCCTTTCTAGCAGGGAGGCAAACTTTAAAGCATCTTGGCTGTGTAGAGTATTTTTCTTGTGCCCAGAATAGAGAATTGTATTTAAATCTACCATTCCAAATCACATTACATGTTCAATTATATTCCTAATTGTTAAGATCAGTAACCTGAGGTTTTTATAAAGTAACATTTTGCTTCACTAAAACATAGAGTTAGCTGACAGAATCATTTTCCTGTTGTGTCAATGATCAACAAAATATTGCATTGCATTACAGTCACTATTATAATATACTATTTTTTTTAAAAAAAAAACATTAAAAGATAGGGGATGTACAGCCCTTCTTGATGAGAATACATATGTGAGGATTGAATGAATTAGCCTATGTAATGGGATAAGAAACCAATATCTCTGTTGAGTCCTGGAGGGGTGTTTGTTCTGAGTGTTGTAATAACTTGTAACTCAGCAATTTCCCTTTCCATTCTGTTCCTGAAGATCCTTTGCAATACAACGGCTACTCTGAGGTCAGCAATTGAATGTCCTGGAAGGCTGAAGTATCCCCCTACAGATTTCTCAGTCTTGTGATTCCTGATGTCAGATTTGTGTCCATTTATCCTTTGATGCAGAGAGTGACAGTGAAGGGGTTAAGGACATTCTGTTAGCCAAATTGCTCTATTTTAAATATAGCAATTGGTATTATTATTATTATTATGGGTTCTCGCCTGTATATACAGAGAATGCTGCTGCTTTGTAATGGTTCCCAGTAAAAGACACAGAGACCAGGTATAATTAATAAAATATTATTTTACTGAATGTAATCCTTATTTATCCATTCACAAACACACAAACAGTATTCAAACATTCAAACACATAAAATAGAACTAAGAAAGCAGAGGGGATTGATGGCTTATGGAGAGGTGATACTACCTGTCAGATGTGCAGAAGTCCATGAAGAAGAATTGTGGCCTAAACCCAGAGGGTTCAGGGGTGGACTGCCATTTTGGCTCATGGCAGAGACACACACTCTAAGGCCATGCGTCTGCTGGGATATACCCACTGTAAGATAATGCAAACCAATGGGTGGCCCAGGGGGCTGGACAGAGGAAGCTGGCTGGCAGGCAGACGATCTCTTCAGGTAGCTGATGGCTCTTCTATTGTTCATGTGTATGGCTCGGGTGGGGAAGGCACTTAATCTCATCATGCAAACGACTGGCAGAGGAAAAGTCCTTTGTCTGCTGTATGGCCCTTAATCTATGTATGTGACATGCGGCAGGTATGCAATGGAGTCCCTCAGAGTAAAAAGACAGCTTTTTCCTTTCCCTATGGGCTTCTCCTTTGGCATCCATTTTACAGTCTAGCAAGTACACAGACCATGTGGGAACAGCAAGCAGTCCATAGCAAAGCCCCATAATGGCGTCAGGGCTAACAATTATAGCTAGGGGGAGAAACTCTGCAGTGCCCCCCTTCCTTTGGTGCCCTCATTCTCATAGTCATAGTTTGGGGCCAGGCATGTGTCTCTAGCAATCTCAACGCAAGCTCTTCCCTCAGAGCAGACATATAGGCTTATGAGAGTCAAAGCTCCATTTGTCAGATCTGACATGGGACTCAAATCTAGTTATCAAAAGAACATTTTCAAAATAATAGCCTCTTAAAATCAGAAGGAAAAGAATCCACTGAAAAACCAAGGTGCCAAACCGGAACTGGCAATGAAATATAAAACCAAGGAATGATAAGGATTAATGCATAGGTTGAATGTTTAGGAAAAATTAAACAGCAAGCAAGCTCAGAAAAAGATGTGGTTGTAAAAAAGGAGAAAATATAGAGAGGAGGAGAGGGTAAAGGGGCTGTGACTCAGTGGCAGAACATCTGCTTTGCACGCAGAAGGTCCCAGGTTCAGTCCCTGACATCTCCAGTTAAAGTATCCAAGGCTATAGGTGAGTGAAAAGCCTCTGTCTGAGACCCTGAAGAGGCACTGCCAGTCTGAGTAGACCGTACTGACTTTGCTGGACGAAAGGTCCGATTCGGTACAAGGCATACGTGACAACAATAAATGGTAGAATAAAACTGTTAATGAGCTCAATTTTATCAATGAAATTGGAAGAAAAATCCTGGGGGGAAAGAGAAAAAGAACAAAACAACGGGATAAACCAGTGATCCTAAGTAGAGTTATGTCTTTCTCGATCCATTGAATTCAAAAGGCTCAGAAGTGTGTAACTCTGCTTTGGCTTAATGATAGGCCTGGGGATCAGAGAACCCAATTAAGGAACGATTATAATGACAGCACTGTGTAATTTAAGAAACTGATATTTGCCATCAATGTATGGTACGTATTTAGAGATAACCCACTGGTCAAACAAAATCTGGTGCAATCTGAGAAAGGAATTTAGGGGAAGCAGCAAGTCGGTAGCCTGATCAGATGGAAGGAAATCGGTGTAAAATAAGAGGACCAGCTGCAAATGAAGAAAGCAACAGACAGAGCTGAAGAAAACAATAAACATAAAATGAAAGGCCTGTAGAAGTGCACCAGAAGAGAGTGAAGAGGCAGAAGAAGGCACTTCACAGGTGATGAGATAATAGGAAAGGAGAACAAAACATAATTAGAAAGCGAGCAATTAACAAAGTCTATAATTGGATTGCCAGAACGAGTTGATCAAAGAGCAAACCCGAATTATTGGACAAGAGAGAAAGCGTGAAATGGCTGGACCTGAAGCGGAATCAATATGAACATTAAACGTGTCTTAAATAAATGTAGGAAGGGAAGGGGGCACCTTGAGTCCAAGGAGATAAGCAGGACAGAAAAGTTTGAAATAAAGGAAATAAGGGGGGAGCATCCCAAAGAACAACTTAAAAAAGAAAAGAGAAGAAGAGAAGAGAAGGATGAAGAAATAGGCAATTGATTAGACACAGCCAAATAAAGATCAATAGCTGAAAAAAGAATACCATGTAGTTCAAATAAGAAAATATCAAATTTGGCCAAGGCAATGAGCTTTCCTGCATTTTCATTTTTGTGTGTGTGTGTGTTCCTTTTCTTTAGGGGAGTTTTTTTTCCCTGTTCCGCACACGTTTTGCTACCTCTAGTGGCGAATTTGATATTACATCACTTTACATCTGGCGTATCTTCCTGCAGATTTAAACTGCAGGTTTTTATGCCAGACATAAGCAATGTAATATCAAATAGGAATGCACAAGTGAGGAAAATGAATATGTGGAAAAGCCCAGTGTTTGAGGAAAGGGCAAGGAAGAGGAAGAAGAGGAAGAAGAGGAAGAAAAGGATGATGAGGAGGAGATAGGATTTATACCCCGGCCTTCACTCAGAGCGGCTTGCAATCTTCTTCCCTTCCTTTCCTCACAACAGACACCCTGTGAGGTAGGTGGGGTTCAGAGAGCTCTGAGAGACCTGCTCTTGAGAGAGCAGCTCTGAGAGAACTGTGACTGACCTAAGGTCACCCAGCTGGCTGCATGTGGAGGAGTGAGGAATCAAACACAGATCTCCAGATTGGAGTCTGCCTGTCTTAACCACTATGCCAAACAAGCTCCAGTTCTTCTGTGGGACACTGTGGTGTTAAGCCCAAAGAACGGTAGACAGGCCCGAGTAGTTCATAAGAAGAGTATGCCGTGTTTTGCCACAACAAGAATGCACCCTTTCGATATTTATTTATTTACCTAGAATATTTCTATGCTGCCTCTTCAGAGTCCCACTCGATGTGGCTGACGATGAAAAACCACAGTATTAAAACATAAGCCATTAAAACATAAGCATCATTAAAAACTATCCATAAAAGAGAAGCAGATCTTTACAAAGCTGATAAGATCAACTCCCTAATTTAAAGCTTGAGTAAAAAGAAAGTAATTTAGGCACCGGACAAGACTTTATTCTAATTCCTGGCGGGTTACAAAGAGAAACACGGCAAAGTCCATGTGTGTATTTACCATCCTGATGGGCGACACAGGCATTTTGTTAGATATTTGTCTCCAAGTACAAAAGGTATCCTAAGAATCAGCCCCCAGAACGGGAAACAAAAGCTATGCTTCTCTGAGAGCCACAAGATGCTTTCAGAGATGAAACGAAAAGATCATGGATAAGAACAATCTTCTTATATTGTCAAGTTCTCCAGATAGTCAGTCAAACACTAGGCTTCATAAGAAGATAGTATTTATTAAAGACCAGTCTTAGAGCTGCATGAACCAGTTCTTTGTCAGTGATGCCAGATAATACAAAGCAATAGCAGTTATAGCTCATTCAAACTACCCCCCCACACCTACAAGCCAATGAGTACATTTCACGCGCGCGCTAACTGGAAAAGAAAACACCTAGACCAGTAAATTTCACATGCCAAGGCAGCATGGGACCCAAGGTCAGGCGGATTGATAAGACACACAGCAGAGACACTAATTTACAGAGACTGGAGACTCCAAGTTCCTCCCACATTCCAGAACAGTGAAAGATGTCTCTTCCCCCCCACACACAGCTATGGCAGGGTTACCTGACATATATGCAGAACAACAGTTCAAGGAACAACCAAAGAGACAAGAAGAAGGTGGGAAAAAAATAGTCTAAGAAAGACTGGGAATTGCCAAGAGCCAGAGCTCAAGACTGGAAAGCAGCAGAGCTAAAGAAGAAACCACCAAGAGGGAGGGAATGAATGGGGAGGGCAGAGAAGGAAAGGCAATGCGAAAGAATGATGGCCAATAGAGGATGAACAGGACCTATTCAGATATGGCACGACACAGAAATTCTTCATCTGTTTACCGCAGCTTTTGCCATTTCCTAAGCAGAAGGAATCATGTCGTTGTCCTTCCTATTTTTCGCTGGTGAATCCAACCCCCGCTCTTTCTCTCGCCCACATTTCCTTTTTTTAAAAAAAAGCAAAATGAAAGAGATTTTCAGTGGTTTACATAGCCCCATTGTGAAATCCAGGGCTCTTTTTGTAGCAGGAACTCCTTTGCATATTAGGCGACACACCCCTAATGTAGCCAATCCTCCAAGAGCTTACAGTAGCCCCTGTAAGAAGAGCTCTGTAAGCTCTTAGGCGATTGGCTACATTAGGGGTGTATCGCCTAATATGTGAAGGAGTTCCTGCTACAAAAAGAGCCCTGAGGAAAGCTATTGTCATATGTGCCATTCAGTCAGCAATATGGCTCGGGTCCATTTGAGGGATTGTGGCTCAGTGGTAGAGCCTCTGCTTGACATGCAGAAGGTCCCAGGTTCAATCCCAGGCATCTCCAGTTAAAAGGACCAGGAAGTAGGTGATGCAAAAGTCCTCCGCCTGAAACCCTGGAGAACCACTGCCTGTCTTAGCAGCAAATACTGACCTTGATGGACCAATGGTCTGATTCCATATAAGGCAGCTTCATGAGTTCATTTGTTGATGTGGAGAGTTTCCACAGATGGAAGGATTTCCACCCATGGTGAATGACTCCCTACATCTGCAGCCCGAGATGACCCCTGAAAAGCTGCTCTGGGTGTGGGATGTCCTTTGGGATGTCTTTATACTAATCCAAGTCTTATGAGGAAAGGCTGAAAGAGTTGGGTAGGTTTAACCTGGGAAAGAGAAGGCTTAGAGGGGACATGATTGCAGTCTTCAAGTATTTGAAGGGCTGTCATGTAGAAGATGGAGCAGATCTATTCTCTCTTGCTCCAGATTGCAAGACTAGATCTAATGGGTGGAAATTACAAGGGAGTCAATACCGGCTAGATATCAGGAGAACCTTCCTAATGGTAAGGGTGGTTGAACAGTGGAACAGACTGCCTCGGGAGGTGGTGGATGCTCCTTTGCTGGACGTTTTCAAGCGGAGACTGGACAACCATCTTTCAGGTGTGTTGTAGGTATGTAGAGCTATCTTTCAGCTATGCTCCTGCAGACTGCAGGGGGTTGGACTAGATGACCTGCAAGGTCCCTTCCAGCTCTAACATTCTATGATTCTATGAACCTTCTAAGGCTTGAACAGAGAGGCACTGGAATAGCCCAAGTGGATCCATCTAGGAGAGGACCATTCTGATCAGTCTACTGTCCTTCTGAAGGGGGTGAGCACAACTACTCATGCCCTTGCAGCAAGTAATGATATAAGACATGTGCTGAATAGTCATACCCCTCTACCCTGGTCAGACTATTCACAGGGGAAATGTTGATGATCCTCGTGGTGAATGAAAGAACTTATGGATTTATACTACTGAATGTTACCAGTGACCATTTGCCCATGTATGCTGGTCTGTCTCAGATTATTATTATTGTTGTTGTTGTTGCTGTTATTGTTGTTATAGTTTTGTTCACCCAAAGAGTAATTAACACATGGAATTCACCACTGCAAGAAGTGGTGGCAGCTACAAGCATGGACAGCTTCAAGAGGGATTGATAAACATATGGAGCAGAGGTCCATCACTGGCCATTAGTCACAAGGTATAGATGGAACACTCTGTCTGGGGCAGTAATGCTTGTATTTTTGGTGCTTGGGGAGGCAACAGTGGGAGGGTTTCTGGAATTCTGGCCCAGCTGGTGGACCTCCTGATGGCACCTGGGTTTTGGTCGCTGTTTGACACAGAGTGTGGGACTGAATGGGCCATTGGCCTGATCCGACAAGCCTTCTCTTATGTTCTTATGTTTATTTTGTATTGTATTGTATTGTATTATTGTTATACTCACCAGATGCATAAAGCATTCCCAACATCCTCTTGTATTAATTAACAAGCTGTGCCTTTGTGGACATTTATTATTTATTTATTTGTTAGCTGCCTTTCTCCTCTGTGGAACTCAAGGCGGATTACAATATAAACAAAACATTATAGAACACAATAAAAGGAACAATTATAAAACTCATAAAAGTCACAGTTGAAATGCTCCAATGAGGACTGCCAATAATAAAAGCAAAATCAATCAAAATGTAGTCCTAAATAAAACTGTCCTCAACTGCCTTCTAAAGATCAAATGTGAGGGGGCTAGACACACCTTCCTGGGGAGGTTGTCCCATAACTGTGGAGCTGTTGTCCCATAACTGTGGAGGCCCTCTCTTTGGTGGGACTACGGATGGGTGTTCTTTGTGAAAAACAGCTGAGCAGTGGGGAGCAGAAAGCAGGGGTTAAAACGGCTTGGCGCTTTCTCCTCTTCATGAACCGCCACAAACTGCCTTAAAATTCGTGGAAGTTCGCGGTGGCTCCTCAGTTCACAAACATTGCTTTGCAAACTGCGAACCACGAACCGGTCAAAAATTGTCACAAACTTTTGTTTGTGAGCCGGTTCGTGCCCATCTCTAGGTGGGACATTCAGGAGGCTCATTCAGTATAACACAATGACCAAACTCAGGTGTCATCAGGAGGTCAACCAGTGGCTCCAGTTCCTTGGGGCTATGATGTGAAAGTCCCCCCACCACACAAAACAGGTCTTCTGGATGATTACATGCAGATGCAGTGGTGGAGGGGAAGCGTTGCCTTTTCGCCATTATCACTGCTACAAAAGAGGCTCTAATGGGGGCTCTATGTCGTGTTCGATCAATCTTGCTCCAAGTTTTCCACCGGATGCTACAGGTACATTATCCGGATGTGCATCCAGAACGTGTTTATCATAACATACATATGCTCTGAACTCATCCAGCTGTAGCTAAAACCCCATGGTTAAATTATACCAAAATGCAAATTGTCTAAGCTGCTATGTAGCATTCTTGAGTGCGAATTTCATGCATTTGCATCATAAAAAGATCCTCCCACAGGCTAGACATACCATCAATACTTTTCATATTGAGCAGGAACTCCTGCCTGTTTCTGAAACTAACTATAGGAAGACTAGCCATATAGCACCTTTCTCTAGAAGTGCCTTGTATTGCTTTTGCATGAAGATGTGGCATAAAGAGAGCCGATACCTGCATAGGTGTAGTAAAAAGGGGCCCGGTTTATTGATTTAAATCTATCAAAAGGGATCTGTGGTACCCACAGGCCCAAACTCTATTCCAAACCGAGTTGCAGTGCAGGCCGTTGGTGGGATTCTAAAGACTCGGGCTTCCTCTTGTTTGTGCATCCCTGAATTTTTGGGTGAAGTCATCCTGGCTCCAAGCCTCGAGCCATCATATGAGTAGAGCTTATGTTCCTCCTTGTCGAGCCTTTGAGATGTTCAAGGGAGGTGCGCCATTTCCTGTCCTTGTAGCTCCCTCAAGGGCTTCCTGTCCCAGGCCCAGGCCCAGTCTGAGAATTAACCCTTCATCATCCAAGTGATGCACCTAAACTGCACTGCATACCATCCAAGTAACTTGACCTGAACTGCTGCTACCATCTTGAAAAAACCAATGCCCAGGAATTACTGAAAACCAGTGGATTGCTTGGTACTATTTCTGGAGTACAGCAGGTGCAAAATCCCAACCCAGACTAGTGCCAATCTGCTGGATGGGGGGAAATCCCTACTCGACCCCCAAATGGGTGACCAGCTTGCACCTGAAATAGAGGAAGGGAGGGAGGGGGTTTCCCTCATTGGATGGTCAAAAGAGAGGGAGGTGGGGCCTTTGTTGTCCCTTATTTGGCCTTCTTCCCCTTACCCCCAATTCCATCACAAAGAAGGCATTGTCATGCCATCCGGCTCTCCCCTTTGCATGCTGAAGCAAGTCACACCCCCTCCCGATTCCCCCGAGCCATGGGTTCAGGAGCTGACTTCTGATTTTCCCTTATATTAGCCTCATCTTGAGCAGCACATAAGTTCCTCTGACAACAGTGCTGACATACATTAGTATACATCTTTCCTGCTTTTCATAAATCATCTACAGCTTTGATATTTCAAACAGGAGCATTTAAATGATAGATTTGCACGGGCCAGTAATGAAGATGAAAAGTGGAGAATTTAAGAAGCTAATTAATATACCGCTCAACATTAATTAGAATTCTTGATGATGTTTAACCAGACAGAAGCTTGCTTTTTGGTTGAGCTCTTTTGTGCTTCATTAGCTATGTAGGAAGCAAATAAGTTAGATATATTCAAGCCTTATAAATCGATTTTTCATGTGGAAAGACCCAACTTAACTCATCAAAGTCCACACAAATGGCTTGAATAAAAGGAGGAGGGGTAGATACGGTTTTATCTTAATTGCCTGCAAAGGCAATTCCCCAGGGGGCAAAAAGTTCCAAGATAACATTTCATAAAGTTAAAGAACTTCTAGCTGAGGTCTTGGTACCCTCAGGGTAATTGAACCCCCCAAACACACTCCTGGCCCCAATGTGCCATTCCCTCTGATCGACTGGTACTCTCCAGTAGATTCTATAACCTCTATAATCCAGAGCTCTGAGAGAAAAGATTCCTTGACAGTTACAAAGGGCTCTGTCCCACTGGCTGGTTGCTCACATGGAACGCCTTACATTTCTTTTCAATATGGGACCCTTGTCTGTGATGTTTTACTTTTACACATCCAAAATATAGACACCCTCAGCCATCGTGAGGGAATGTAAACAATCTCACCTGCACTCACTACATGATCAAGACTTTGGATGAAAAGTAGTGAATACTGTCTATGGCCATGTCGAGTTATCTCCCAGAGATCTTCATAGAATCATAGAGTTGGAAGGGACCTCCAGGGTCATCTAGTCCAAACCCCTGTAAAATGAAGGAAATCCATTTTACCTCCCTCCCCCACCCCCCAGTGACCCCTGTTCCACGCCCAGAAGATGACAAAAAACCCTCCAGGATCGCCAGTCAAACTGGCCTGGAGAAAAATTGCTTCCTGACCCCAAAGTGGCTATCAGCATTTCCCTGGGCATGTAAGAAAGGGCCACAAGAACGAAACACTGAGGGAACCCTCCCTGCCCTCCATCTCATGATCTGCCTAAGGTTACAGAATCAGCATGGCTGTCAAGATGGCCATCTAGCCTCTGTTTGAAAACCTCCAGAGGAGAGCCCACCATCTTCTGAGGAAGCCTGTTCCACTGAGGAACTGCTCTGTCAGGAAGTTCAGATTTCACATGGAATTTCACACGGAACAGTTTGTTCTGGGGCTTTTTTGCCACGACTGGCTCCCGCTTCAAACTGCCAGTCTGAACTCAGCCAAACACATCAGTTACAAAGCTAAATCCAAATAATAAAAGTTACTCAATTCAACAGGGAAAAAAATAATGGCATCGAGGCCGCCTGAAACTTCTGCATCCCACAAATAACAACTCACCAGTAAGCATAGTCAGATCTCCCAGTAGACTGTGTAGCTTTCCAGCAGAGTGAGGGGGGTCAGGGTTTTCAGGGCCATTTATAGCACTGTGTCCCCTTACGTATTTTTCCCGTACCTACTTGGAGGTTGGCACTTCTGTACAGGGGGATATTCTCACTTTCGCCTGCCCATTCAGATGCCTTAAGATAAGTCTGAGTAGCTCAAAACCATGGCAGCTGATTACACTTTTCATCCGCAGATGTATAATCTTGAGTTGGCAGTTCATTTCCCCTCCTGACACTGAGCCAGCTGAAGCCCTGAAGTTGCTGAGTCACCGGTGGGAAGCTTTTGTTGGCCTGTCGGCTGACAGCTGTCGGCCTTCGAGGTCACTTGGAAATGGAACCGGAACGGAATGCTGAATCTCTGTAGAAAATAGAAAGACTTGAGATCTAGCACTTCTCGAGCGGCGTACTAAAACAAGTCGTCTTGTTCCTGAACTCTGCCCCATCTTTTCTGCGTGATGAGATAGCACCATCCAGAAACCCTGACATGTTTCCAGCCTTCAAGAAAACATAATGCAAGGTTTCTACTCGAGGGCTTCCCACTTCTCCACCGTACGGCTGATGCTTGTCCCCTCTGTCTTGCATGTGCAGATAGATAATAATTTGGCCATGAACAGTGGCGTTAGTGCAGCATTATCACCCTTCAAAGGCTCTTCGCTGCTGTCAGAAAGGAGAAGGCCCAGAGAAGGGGGAGAGAGCGAGAAAGGGAGAGAAGCAGAGCTGCTGGTCGATAACATGTCATAAGTGATGAAGCCCCATCCCCTAATTGTCTAAGGATGGAAATAGTTCCCCCAGGGCTATTGTGGATGGGTTGCCAACCTCCAGGTTGGGTGACTAGGGTTGCCATCTCCAGGTGGCACCTGGAGAACTCCTGCTACTACAATTAATCTCCAGATGTCCAAGATCAGTTCCCCTGGAGAAAATGGCAGCTTTGGAGGGTGGACTCTATGACATCGTACCCTGCTTGAAGTCCCTCCCCAAACTCCACCCTCCCCAGGCTTCTCCCCCCAAATCTCCAGGGCCTTCCCATCCCAGAGTTGGCAACCCTAGCCTGAAGATCTCCCAAAACTACACTTGATCTCCAGACAATGGAGATTAGGTCCTCTGGAGAAAATGGCCAATTTGGAGATTGGTCTGTATGGCATTGTGCCCTGCTGAGGGAGGTCCAAAGCCAGGAATTTTTTGTTCAGAGGGCATTTAAATATTTAAGGGGGCAGTTAAATTACACTTAGACTGATTTCCCACAAGCGCTGCTCCGTGCTCGCTCTTCCCTTTTGCCCCGATAGTACGCGTCAATTTCACACTAAGTGCTGTGCGGCCACACTTTGCCCTGCAGCTTCGTGCGATTTTCCCCGCCTCTACTCAATCCTCAAAAAACAGGATTGAGTAGATGCAGGGAAAATCATGTGAAGCTGCGGGGCAAAGTGCGACCACACAGCACTTAGTGTGAAATTGACACATACTATCGGGGCAAAGGGAAGAGTGAGCGCGGAGCAGCGCTTGTGGGAAATCAGCCTTAGGTAAATTAATCTGAATGCCTGTCTTTAAAGGAGGAGGCTCCAAGGCTGTTTCTAGCCCTTCCTTTTAAGAGACAGGGCAGAGAGCACATCAGTTCCTGGGGAAAATACAGCTCAGAGGGCATTTAAATGCCTTCTGAGATCCCTTCCATAGGGCAGGAAAGCTTAGAAGGGCACTCAAGAGTGGCACCTTCAATACATCTCCATCAATCCACCTTTCTGCTAGCCTAGCTCTGCTGTATATGGGTGCTGTATACCACCTAGGTCATGGCATGTTCCCCAAAGGCTCATGAGAATGTTTTTGAAAGACTCACCATGGCCTTGGTGGTCTACAGCAGGGCTGGGCTAGCAGGAAGGGGGGATTGTTGGAGATGTGTGGAAGGTGCCACTCTTGAGTGCCCTTCTAAGCTTTCTTGCCCTGTGGAAGGCAACTCAAAAGGCATTTAGATGCTTTCTGAAGGCAATTGAATGCCCTCTGGGCTGTCTTTTCCTGGGTCCCAAGATGCCCCCCCAAAAAAATTCCACAGTGGGAGGGAGAGGGAAGTCCAAGGGCAAGCCATGGCACTCTCACCTTGGCCACTGGGGGGTCTCTCCTCAAAAATGAGGTTTCTGGCATGGGTTTTTTTGTGGGGCAGGGCTTTTAATTAAGGGGGCAGGGCCCCCAAATGCCCCAACTGTAGCTACGGGCCTGTAGTGAGGTCCCTCTCCCCCCCAAATTCCAGGCTCCCCAGGTGCCATCCCAGAAATCTCTAGGAATTTCCCAATCTGAAGTTGGCATCCCTTCCAAAAAATAAGGAACAGAGTATTGGAGACAGAGCTTGCCAATTTATACAATGCAGCCAATAAGACCTGCTCTCCTCTTAGCCAGGGGATACTCCCCACTGTAGGACTTCTCCCCAGTTATTTTTACCAATTACAAACTCCAAAAATCTGCAGAATTTTCTCTCTTGCCAGGCTTAATGTTTTACCGTCAACGATTTTAACCAGAAGATTTCAAGGTATACCACTAATCCATAGACATTGCCCCTGTTTAAATGCAACTAATCGAAACAGTGTCCCAAGTGTTGTTAGCATGTCCTTATGATGACGATATCAGACAAAGTATTTTATCTTCAATCTCATCCGGCATTATGGATTTTCCTGATGCATATAAACTGTTGTTTTTACTTAACAACACTGGTGACAATATAACTGAGTCAGTGGCAACGTTTTTTACATGTCACCGTCGAAGCAATATACTGTAACCTTAGGATATTTTGAACTCGTAATATTTATGTATTCATTTAATGTCCCCCTTTTACAATGGAATGCCAATAAAGGTATGATGAGGATGATGAGTCGGCTTCCCTGTGGGTATAGGAAAAAGCATTCTTCTCTCCTAAAGTTAAACTGCCACGACATCAATCAGGAATTACTCTGTAAATTCTTTTGATTATCTGTCTCTTGTAGATTTAATTGCAAACTACCTGAAAAGACATTCTGGATGAAAAGTGGGGTGTCAAGTAAATGCCACCAGGAAAAAAAAGATACACATTGTGCCCTTGAGGAAGCAAAACAGGGAGAGGGGAGTTACTGTCGCTGAAACATCAAATGGCATTTTAAAGAAATTATCTCCGAGTTTTACAACCCACCATCTTCTGGGAGCTCAGAGCGAGTAGCTGTGTTTTTATCCAGAGTCTCCTATTTCTGTCCTGAGTGTCTTATAATGTAGGTAATTTAACAAAAAAAATAAAACCTTTGGGAGATCAAAGAGGCCAGATACACTTTGGCGGAGGAAGAATTAAAAGGTGAAAAAGTTTACAATCCTCTGTATACTAGGGATGTAAAACCTATTGAATGCAGAGAGATTTACTGCCAAGCAAACGTGCATTGGCTCCAGCTGTAAGAAGCTTAATTCTGTTCCTTTTCTTTGTGTTGTCGAAGATTACTCCGTTGCCCTCCACATACTTCTTTTCTATTCACTCCCCCCCCCCCGTTGCTTGGATATGAGAAGTTTCATTGCCTTTGACCCGGTATCCGGTCTGCCCTCCAACAAGGGAGTATGAAGGCCTCAACATACACACTAGCAGTTCAGGACAAAGCCCATTCTGGAAGCTAGATTTAGTTCTAATAAAATTCATAAGCCTCATTCCTGAGTCTGTAATTACTTTCTGTTCCCCCCGTGTGCCGGACATGCTGATGCGTTGGAGAATGCACAGATTTAATCTGTGGTCTTACTGAGGCAAGTCAAACCAGATTGTTGTCGAAGGCTTTCACAGCCGGAGTTCATTAGGTGCTGTAGATTTTCCGAGTTGTGTGGCCATGGTCTTGGCATTGTAGGACCTGATGTTTCTCCAGTAGCTGTGACTGGCATCCTCAAAGGTATAACACAGAAAGATGGAGTACTCCCTGTACTACATCTCTGCTCACCTTGACACAGAGAGTACTCCATCTTACTGTGTTATAGCTCTGAGGATGCCAGTAACAGCTATTGGCGAAACGTCAGGTCCTACAATGCCGAGACCACAGCCACACAACCCAGAAAATCTACAGCAACTAAACAAACCAGATTGTCTCCCAAGCACAGACGGAGCCTCATCGACGAACAAGGAGGACACTCGAGAGAACGTTTGCTCTTGGAGAATAAAATTCTCAACATCTTGAATATAATTTCACCTGTGGCAAGTCCTTGCAATGAGATCAAACTGAATAGTTCTTAAAAAAAACCTGCCTAGATCTCTCTCCTCTTCACAGATGAGCAATCCAACCTTTTCATTTATGATATTATATATATGTAAATTCATAGTATACAAGGTCTATTATAGGTATAATGCTCTGGGACTGGAACAAAAATTCTAGTTTGTGAGCTACTGGTGTTAAAGTTGTGAGTGAGCAATTTGGCTTCTGCATAAATTAGTTTGCTCGGGATCCACCCTTCCTGAGCCAGAGGCTAAAAAACTGTGAGCTAGCTCACACTAACTTATCTTAGAGGGAACACTGCTCCAGGCCTCACCTTTCAGCCCAGCTGCAAGAGTTCCTAGTGTCGGCTGCGGCAGCCAGGCCCAAAGCGGCTCCCAATGTCTGCCACAAGCTCTGCAGAACCAGGCGAAGTGCACCGTCTGCCCATACACAGACAACACTTTTTTATTTGGGCGGGGGGGGGTTATTGTATGTATAGCCACTCGATCTAGTTTTGTATCTGGAGACCAATACAATGTAAATCCTAGGCCCCGATTGTAAAAGCCTCTTCCAGTCCTTGGGACTGGAATCAGTGCTTTGGGGCCTGAGCACTGATTCCAGTCCCGGAGCAGTTTATATGGACCCAGGGAATGACATTCCACTCTGGGAGCTGTAATTCCAGTTCCTGAGCATAGACTCCAGTGCTAGGGGCCATCTTTCCACTCTGGGGGCTGTAATTCCAGGCCAAGATCACTGATTCCACCCCCACGGGTTGTCATTCCAAGCTAGGGCTGTCATTCCAGTCCCAGAGCATTTTAACTGAGCCTAGGGACTGTCATTCTACTCCCAGGGACCATCATTCCAATCTGGTGGCTGTTCCAATTCCAGGCCCAGGGCAGGTTTTCATAATCTGTCCCATATTTGCACTGCTACTCTTGTGTGCTGTAATGAATTTCAATAGAGCCTATGCAAGTCAATTGGCATTCCTGGCTCCCATTATATTTAATAGGGTTTTAGGCATCTCCTGTTGTCCCCAAAGGGCATTCCTGTCATTCATTTTAGTACATTGCAGCAGAGTGAAGAATCCCCCCAAGTTTCAAGCAAATTGGACCAAGGGGATGAATTCTGCAGGCCCCTGAACAAGCTGCCCAGCTCTCTGTTTTCCCAGCCATAGTACTTGCAAAGTACAATAGGACTCCGCCCCCACAAAGGAAGGAGGGAAAGAGAACTGCAGCTCTCTGTAACTTGTCTCCAAAAGTGATTGGCTGGAAGTGCTCTGTGCTCCTCCCTTGCAAGGATCTGATTGGAAGGGAGAAATCAGTAGAATCAAGAAAAAACATGAGCAATACCATTCCAGAAAATCATGGTAATGACCTGAAACAGCGATGTTCATGTGTATCTTCAGCTTGGGAATTTTGTTATGCACCCACCTAATGAGCAACAAATGTGTGGAAAGGGTTATGTTGCAGGTTGTAGCTCAACTGCAAAAGATAAGGACTCAGTGTTTCTCAGACCAAGGAGAATACCAAGGAGTGCTTGTTATTCTTTGACACTGTTTTATTGTCTTATTTGGGCTGTACTGTTTTTATTTATGTAAGACTATTTCTTCATTTTATGACATTTTATGACATTAAAGTTTCCTCAAACTGAACTGAACGGGAGTGCTTAATCTGCATACCACTGGCTGTAATCTGTGGCGAGAAAGGATTGTTTGAAGCAGCAGCAGAGCCTTGGCTTAATGTCATCAGTTACAACCCACTTCCCCATTTGTAAATAAAGAAAAGCCTTTCATTCTATCTGTACTTGCAAGTGTATTTCCCCCCAATAAAAACCCCATGTGGTGCTGAGAACACATTCCTAGAAGTCTGCCTCATTGTTAGACCCCAGTAGGATTCTGGGTAGTCCCTTTTAGGACTGTTTTCTTAGGAAGGAAGCCTAAGAAGATCTAGTCAGAACTGGGTCCCAGTTTATCTCAGTGATGCTCTTTCCCAGGAAAGTACGCTTAGGATTTCACTGTTAGAGGGGAAGCAGTACTCCTTTGTTGCACATAGGTTAGAAGATTCGTTTCCTGGTTTTGAGTGGTTCCTATCACATTTCTATGCTGTCCTAAAAGGCTCTACTCAAAGCATATTGGATTCATCGATTACAGACCATAAGTCCCCGTGGGTTGAACAGCGATATGGACCTTACATGTTTCTTGCAATAGGAATACTACTCATAATATTAACATTTAGATAAATAGGTCTTTATAGGATATATACCGTCTATTTAGGATTAGGTTATGTTTTACTTTAGGACGCAGCATAATAGGAGTACTTCTTTAAATGGGATGTCCATATAGAGAGAGATATGTCAATTACACACTGAAATCTTAAAGCATTTTAGCATCTGGAAGCGCGCAGCAAACTTGACTGGAGCCTGTTATAAAAAAATTGTTTCCTATTTGGTGAGTGACTATCGCTTCACGGAACGGAGTTATATAATCATACTATCATAGAGAGAAAACTAACAATTGTTTGTGTAATGATTTTATTCTTAGAAATGCAAGCTTTTGAAAAGCAAAGAGAGAACTGTACAAAAACAAGGGAGACGACACTCACTAAATGGTAGATAAATAATTTTATTGAAAAGAGTTCCAATCTGTATTTTTGTACTTTTCTACTTTTAGGATACGTATAAATTAATTTGTAAATTTGTGTATAACAAAAGGATATGGAAATGAATGAAACGTCACACATTAAATGCAAGAAAGTTTACTTCTGAGGAAGTCCAAGATCGAAACAGAGATACAATACGGAGGCTTCGTTATGGATTTTTGAATGGATTGTTGAATGTTTGCTTATTGTAATTTCTATGTATTTATGCACTTTTTATTGTTTGTATTGCACTGTAGTCATAGTTATAGTTGTAGTTAAAATTGTTAATATAGTCCCTTGCATTACAATGGTTCCCTGCCTGTTCTTCTGCTTGGTGATGGCTTTCAGCTGGGAGGTCTCTTTTACACCTACCTGTCCTTTCTTCAAGGACATCAGGGCAACATCCACGCTTGTATTCTCACAATACAAGAACTCATGGGCACTCCATGAAATTGCTGAGCAGTCGGGTTAGAACAGATAAAAGGAAGTACTTCTTCACCCAAAGAGTGATTAACACATGGAATTCACTGCCACAGGAGGTGGTGGCAGCTACAAGCATGGACAGTTTCAAGAGGGAATTAGATAAACATATGGAGCAGAAGTCCATCAGTGGCTATTAGCCACAGGGTATAGATGGGAACTCTCGGTCTGGGACGGTGATGCACTCTATTCTTGGTGCTGGAGGGGGCAGCAGTGGGAGGGCTTCTGGTGTCCTGGCCCCACTGCTGGACCTCCTGATGGCCCCTGGTATTTTTGGCCTGATTCAACATTGGCTTCTCTTATGTTCTTATGTTCTACTTCGCTTCCTCGATTTATCCTCGCAACAATCCCGTCAGGCAGGTTAGGGTGTGGGAAAGTGACTGACCCAAAGGTATTCACTGAACTTCATGACCGGGGGTGGTGGTTTGAACTCCCGTCTCCCCAATCCTAGTCTGACAACAGTTCAACTTTCTTTTCTTTCTTTGGGGCGCAAGTCCTTTGAGGAGGAGCGTTTCATAAGGCAGAGGTGTCCTTACCTGCTTTTATCGCCGTCTCGCCCTGCTGTAAACAAACGGGTTTGTATTTAGAAAGTCAAGCAGGGCAGAGAGATGAATTGCTTTCCCTCTGCTCCTTAAGCACCCTGATCTCAACGCCCACTGCTCTTTTCTTAACATTAGCTGACAGTGCCATGTTAAATTATTAACTCGGACACCATTAACAAGAAAAATAATTAAGTCACCGCCCTGCTCAGCAGTGCAACAAGAAAGGAGTCTGAAGCTCAGACATGTCGAGGGCCTTTCAGCCTGTGATCAATTAAAAATATGGCCCCTGATGAAAATTATATCAGACAGGGACAGAAAATCACAGGAAACCTTCCCATTGGCTTGAAGTTTGGCTTTTCCGTCTCTCTGGTGTGGGCTTCATTACTTTGTAAGGCTGATCCTTCCACTGATATTTTGATACTTCCAAGATCTTCCCCCAATGTTTCTAGGCCTTCCTCTGTTTCTTTTTCTTTTTTTTATTCCAGACCAATGCCGTTTGATTTCCTGGGATCAACAGCCACGGCTTTCTAATATACATGGCGGAAAAGTATTTTGCAGTTGGGGTCTTCCAGTGATATTATTTTTGTCTGCAGGCTCCAGATCCTAAGAAAATTCAAGAGGAGAGGCATCCCCTGAAACTGATGCACAAACACAATGATTACATAACGTATAAAATTGCCAGTTCTGTTCTGATGAAAATCTTTGGGGCAAATACAAATTAAGAGATATTAAATACGAACAATTACTGAATGCCAACAGAAAGCAATAAATATTTGAACTCAGGAAAGGGATGTCCCTTGGTGTCCTAATCTAGGGGAGAGGGAGGGATGGAACCAAACCACAGCCCTAAAGAGGGTAGCATCCTAGTAGTAGAAGAAAAAGAAGAAGAAGAAGAAGAGGTTGGATTTATACCCCGCCCTTCACTACCCAAAGGAGTCTCAGAGTAGCTTACAAACTCCCTTCCCTTCCCCTCCCCACAACAGACACCCTGTGAGGTACGTGGGGCTGAGAGAGCTATGACAGAAACTGCTCTTTTTCAAGAACAGCAGTGCCAGAACTATGGCTTGCCCAAGGTCATCCAGCTGGTGCAAATGGAGGAGTGGGGAATCAAACCCGGTTCTCCCAGATTAGAGTCTGCGCACTTAACCACTATACCAAACTGGGCCTTGAAGGGCCTTAAGGGGCTGCAAGAACAATGCAGGAGCAGCCAGGAATAAGAAGAATATCTCAAGTCACCCCTGACTTATGGTGTTCCCATCCATTTCCATACAAGGCAAGAGGTAGTTTGCCATTGCCTTCCTCTGCATAGTAACCCCAGTCTTTCATGGTGGTCTCCCATCCAAGTATGTGGTCAACCCCACAGCTCCCAAGCTCCAATGAACTCAGGCTAAACTGGGCTATCTGGGCTCCAGGGACCGAAAATGTCTCAATGTTACATGATTATGCCACGTTCCTGGAATTATCATCTCATTGTGGGTTATGGATGCTTATGTAGGACAAGGGACCAGAGAATGTGATTTATGAATGTGATTTCAGATATTTCTCTTGACATGTAGAATGCTAGCTGCCACTGTGCCTTATTAGCATTTGGCCTAGCAAGCGGAGATTTAGAATAGAATCAATTAAAGTATTATTTTTAATGGTTAAAGGTCCTTTTTTAGAGTCAGAAAATAATAGAATGGAATGTACACTTTGAAATTATAAGTTCCCCAACTGAAGGACATCCTAAAGCAAAGTTATGAGATGGAAAGACTCTGAATGTTCCCAAAACAATATCTTTCTTTATAGAGCAGAGCATCTGGCACCAGGAAGTCTGCCAAGAGCTAAGTTGTATGCATCTTATCAGGGAACCCTCCATTTTTAGGTTGAAACAAATAAGTCAGGAATTATGCCAAAAGAAGGCCCCTTTGTTCATTTATGTTCTCCACTGTTCCAGGACCAGATAAACAGACGTAATTACTGACACTTATGCTCAACGAAGAGATATGCCAATAGAGAGGTGCCAGCTCAAATGATGCTCTGATCAGGGCCGGATTGCCCATAGGGCGAACTAGACGCCCGCCTAGGGCGCCCCGGCCTGAGGGGTGCCAAATGGTGCCCACTCCCCCCAAAAAAAGTGCCCCCCTGCCGCCCTAACCCGGCGCCCGCTGGCGCCGCCAGACCCCCTTCCCAGCAGCCGTGGGGCCCCCAGAAAAGCCAGCGCCAGGAGGGAGGGGGCAGAGGCTAGACCCCTCGCTCCCTTCCCGGCTTTTCTGGGGGTCCCGCAGCTGCGGAGCCCCCAGAAAAGCCGGCGCCGGGAGGGAGGGGGTGGAGGTTGGACCCCCGCCCTCTTCCCTGGCTTTCCTGGGGGTCCCGCGGCTGCGGAGCCTCCAGGAAAGCCAGCGCCCCGCCGCCACCCCCGGTCTCCAGGCCCCACCGGGAGGTTGGCATCCCCAGTGGGGGGTGCCCCAGTCTGTCCTCCAGACACCTGGAGCCGGCCCTGGCTCTGATGATACCTGTTGGATACCAACGAGGGATTTCTTTATGTGTAAACTGTCATGATGTCATTTGGGGTATAAGATCTACTGCCCTTCCTGGTTGGGGGCAGAATACAGCTTGGTGTTACTGGATGCCAAGGTATCCAGTCCTGTATTTTCCTGATTATTGCAATAAACAGCTTTCTATCCTCTCCCTGGACCATGTGTTCCTTATTCAGCTCCGGAAGCACACAGGACACAGATTTGTACATCACATAGAATTCAGACAGGCAGAGCAAAGTTCTTCTAAAATAGCTTGCAGGCACCACCCTGATCAAAGATCTACAAGAACGTTTTGCCAGAACATGAAATACAATCCTTGCATGATTTCCATAGTGCACTGCAGGGCAAATTGAGAGACATGGTAAGCTTTGGACTTTTCCCTTACAATATCTGTTGTAATTCATTTAAATTTTGCGTCATCAGATGGTTAAAAAAATGGCTGAAATAGAACGCTGAGTGTTTCAAGGTTGTTACTGAGAACTCACAGTGTTTAAGCAAATTAGAGTTCAGAAATGTATTAGACGACTATCCTCCTTTAATACCTGTAACTGAAGAACTTTGTATTTGGTAATATTAGCAGTGGAAGATTAAGAACAATTGAGACGACTTTGGAATTGCTTCCATCTAATTTTGATAAGCTGGAGTGTTTTCTATGCTTTATCAGATGTTCCTTTGTAAAGATGAATTAGGTAACTATAAAAAAAGAAATGGAGTAAAATGTTAAATAAGAACATTTCTGACAACATGGAAAAGAGCCTTCAGGGGCTAGCATGTTCTCCCTGAAAGAACTTGAAAGAACACTTTCATAAATGACTATGCTCGTGGTTTCTGACTCCGATGCCCCCCAAAACTTCCCACTGCCCGGAGGAGTTGGGTGAGTAAAGCTGGATTTTACTAGCTGGCTGAGGGCGTTCACTTTGTAAATCCACAGAAAGCAAGACTGATTTCCCACAAGCTGCTGTGTGGCCACATTTTGCCCCGCAGCTTCACCCAATTTCCCCCACGTCTACTGAATCCTGTTTTTTGAGTAGGATATCGGGCGAAGCTGTGGGGCAAAATGCAACTGCGCAGCAGCTTGTGGGAAATTGACACATACAGTCGGGGCAAAAGGGAAGAGCGAGCGCAGAGCAGCAGGTTGTGGGAAATCGGTCCAAGAGAAGGCATGGTTTTCAGAAGGGAGGTTAATTTACTCGTGGCCTGCATTTTTTTTAAAAAAATAATGCTTCTTCTGCTCCAAAGAAACACATTTTGTTGGCATTCACCAAATGAGAGGAGGGTTGTTCGTTTTTTGAGATTAATTAAATTGCTTGTACGGCTGCAAAAAAAGATAATAAATCTTCCTTTTGGTTAAAAGTGAAGATTTACAGCCATGATCAAAAGAGTTAAGTTATATTGGAATCGTGTCGCTTAAGAAAGGGGTAAATCTCATGTCCCAAAGTCTGAGTACCAGCAAGGCCTACCAGGTTCTGCCTTGCGATACAGAAATGTTGCTGTTAGGAACTATACAGAAGGGGCACTTGGTACCCAAAATGATGCAAACGATGTAATTTCACCAAAGGATAGTCTGGCCTGAAAATAAACAAAGGAAGTTCTTCGAGCTGGTACTTGTCTTCTCAGACTCTTCATCAACACTCATCTCATTGCTCCAGAAGAAGAAGAGAAGAAGAGATTTGATTTATAACCCGCCCTTCACTACCCAAAGGTGGCTCAGAGTGGCTTACAAACTCCTTTCCCTTCCCCTCCCCACAACAGACACCCTGTGAGGTAGATGGGGCTGAGAGAGCTCTGACAGAAACTGCTCTTTTTTCAAGAAAAAGCTCTTATCAGAACTATGGCTTGCCCAAGGTCATCCAGTCAGGTGCAAGTGGAGGAGTGGGGCATCAAACCCAGTTCTCCCACATTAGAGTCCGCGCACTTAACCACTACACCAAACTGGCTCAGACAGGAATACCCAACGGCCCCTCTTCTCCTTGAACAGAGAATGCAAAGACTCACCCTCTTGGGTAAGCAAGGGAAGGCCATCTCATACCTTGATGCTTGACTTCTGCTGACATAACCCATCTCCCCTCTTCCTTCACCCTTATACAACTCTTTAGTAGATTAGCAGCCCTTCTTCATAGGGCTACCAACCTCCAGGTGGGGTCTGGAGATCTCCTGGAATTACAAATGATCTCCAGAAGACAGGAAACAGTTCCCCTGAAGAAAATGGCTGCTTCAGAGGGTGGAGTCTATGGTGTTATACCCTGCTGAGGACCCTCCTCAAATCTACCCTCCCCATGTTCCACCCCCAAATTTCCAACAATTTCCCAACCTGGAGTTGGCAACCCTTTTCCCTCATCCAACAGATATTTGCAGTACCTCCTACGCATAAGGAATCTGTATAAGTATGTGTTATATAGAATGGTTCATGACACTCCAGAGACAGATAAGACCACATCAGGAACTGGTGAAGCCATGATGTACACTACATTGGTCAGCTGCATCTGGAGTATTGTGTGCAGTTTTGATGGCCTCACTTCAAAAAAGATGTGGACAGACAGGACTGGGTGAAGAGGAGAGTGACGAGGATGATCAGGGGCCTGGAGACCAAGCCCTATGAGGGAAGGCTGAGGGACCTGGGAATGTTCAGTCTGGAGAAGAGGAGGTTGAGGGGGGACAGGGTGGCTCTCTTGAAGTATTTGAAGGGCTGTCATTTTAGAGGAGGGCAGGGAGCTGTTCCTGTTGGCAGCAGAGGAGAGAACTCACAAGAATGGGCTTAAATTAAGGGCGGGAAGGTACCGGCTGGGTATTAGAGAAAACCTTTTTGACAGTCAGAGCTGTGCAAGAGTGGAACCAGCTGCCAAGGCAGGTGGTGAGCTCCCCTTCACTGGACAAATGCTTGTCAGGGGTGCTCTAGGCTGATCCTGCACTGAGCCAGGGGGGTTGGGCTCGATGGCCTGTCTGGCCCCTTCCAACTCTGTGATCCTATGATCTTCTGAGATCAATGGGAACATGTAAAGCTGCTTTTCCCTGAATCAGACTATTGGTCCACCAAGGTCAGTATCGACTCTTCAGACTGTCAAGGGCTCTCTGGGCATCCCGGGCCCGAGGGATTTCACATCACCTACTCCCTGATCTTTTAAATTGGAGGTGCCAGGGACGGAACCTGGGACCTGCTTAAAAATACAGAAATCGCTTTAGCAGAACTGAGAAGTATCAGCGGAAAAAGCTGACATTTTTCCAGAGTCGGCGAACAAAGGCATTCAGGGAAGAAGACATGATCTGATTTAAGCCCAGCAGGCAGCCTGGTGACCCTTCGGTGAACCCAACTCATTAGTCAGGGAACCATCCACCCAGGAATAATATTTTGCTCCTAAACTGTTGACCTGAGGAATCTGACTGTGCCTCATTTCTTCGGAGCTTTGACTCTTGACATAAAGTTAGGGTTGCCAGGCCCCCCCTGGATGCTGGAGGGAGGAGGGGGGGGGGTTGGGTTGCCAGGTCCGTGTTAGGGAATTCCTGGATATTTGGGGGTGGAGCCCAGAGAGGAGACGACAGGGACCTCTGTTAAGTATGAGACTCAACAACGGAATAAGCTCAGCAAGTGATTTCAGCTTTATTCAACGACAAACACCAACTCAGGAACACACAACAACAAACAGCGGAGCACAGCTCCTTTTTAAACTCTCCCGGGCTGTCAAAGCCACACCCATAACAAGTTAAAGACCAATGGCATTGCCGGGATAAAGACCAATCAGGACTGTTCCCTCTTTGCAACGTTATCACACAGTGATTGGCTATTTACACTGGTTTCACAGAAACCGACCATTAGGAATGCGACGGCTTAGAATCCACATTCAGAATCAAGCTTAACATGGAAAAGAATAGGTTTGATTCACCGTTCAATACAGAACAACCTCAGTGTGGCACAATGCCACAGAGCCCACCCTCCGGAAATTCTATTTTCTCCAGAGGAACCGATCGCTGCAGTCTGGAGATGAGATGTAATTCGGGGGGGGTCCCCAGACCCCACCTGGAGGCTGGCATCCCTTCAACTCTTTTTCCAACTCTGGGTTTAGAATTCTGCATAAGTGAACACTTTATTTGAAATGATGTCACTTTGGTTCTTTGGCTGGTGTGTAATTAGAAAGAAGTTGTCGCCAGCCAGATTGGCCCACACAAAATCCAAAACCAAAACCCATGTGCTGCATTTCATTAGAGCACCCCCCCAAATGACACAAAACACCATGCCAAGCTTTCAAGCTCTCCAGAACTTGAAAACTTTGTTCAAAACGACTAGTGACATCTCAGAGTTTTGAGTCCGGCTTTCGTTCCAGGGGTTGACAAGTAGATACAACTACCAAAAAAACAACTGAGCAGGAAAACCATAGAAGATTTCGGCCTATACGATTTGGGATTGGATGGCTCCTGACCAGTGTTCCCTCTAAGGTGAGTTAGTGTGAGCTAGCTCACAGTTTTTTAGCCTCTGGCTCATACGCTTTGTCTCAGCTCAGGAAAGATGGCTCCAGAGCAAACTAATTTCTGCAGTAGCCAAATTGCTTGCTCACAACTTTCATGCCAGTAGCTCACAAAGCAGAGTTTTTGCTCACAAGACTCCACAGCTTAGAGGGAACATTGGTCCTGACCCACTGGCATGGAAAGGTGTGGGACCTCTTCACCTTGGAAAAGTTTTCAGCCTACTCGGATCACACTATGCTAGTGTGAGAGGATCTAGACCCCCTAGACAAATGGTTCCCTTTCCTAGAAAAGGTGGATGTAGAACAATTACATCCTACATGGCAAACCTAAACAGCATGATAAAAAACAAAGACATCACCCTGCCAACAAAAGTCCGCATGGTCAAAGCAATGGTGTTCCCCGTAGTAATGTATGGCTGCGAGAGTTGGACTATTATGAAGGCTGAGCGCCAAAGAATAGATTCTTTTGAACTATGGTGCTGGAGAAGACACTTGAGAGTCCCTTGGACTGCAAGGAGATCAAATCAGTCAATCCTAAAAGAACTCAACCCGGACTGTTCCCTGGAAGGCCAGATCCTGAAGCTGAAGCTCAAATACTTTGACCACCAAATGAGAAGGGAGCATTCACTGGAGAAGACCCTGATGCTGGGAAAGATTGAAGGTCAAAGAACAAGGGGATGGCAAAGGATGAGATGGTTAGACAGTGTCATCGATGCAATGAACATGAAATTGAGCAAACTTCAGCGGACAGCGGAAGACAGGAGGGCCTGGCATAATCTGGTCCATGGGGTCGCGAAGAGTCGGACTCGACTGTGCGACTGAACAACAACAAGAAGAACAATTAGTTTCTGAAAAGTGGTCTCTGTTTAAAACCAACATGTTCTTATGTTAATTATGTTTGTATGCAAGTTTACTTTCTTCCTCCTCCTGTTGAATATATTAGATACCAGTACTCTTTGTTGGCTATTTGTACATAGTTAGGTTGTGGGCCCATTGTAATTGCACGGTCCAAGTATGGAGTCACCTGTTACCTAGGCGGTTACTATTCTACCTGTACTTCATTTATTGAAAAGTCTAATAAAATGTTCTTGGGGGGAAAAAAACCCCATAGAATATCATACCTGGTGTCCACAGCAAGTGAGTATGGTCCTGTATAGCATTATTAAAAGTAGGCTTGCCAGCCTCCAGGTGGTGTCTGGAGATCTCCTGGAATTACAACTGAACTCCAGGCGACAGATGTCAGTTCCCCTGGAGAAAATGGCCACTTTGGAAGGTGGACTTTACGGCTCTACACCCTGTTGAAGTCCCTCCCCCTCTCCTTTCCTCCCCAAAGCCCACCCTCCCTAAGCTCCGCCCCCCAAATTTCCAGGCATTTCCTAACCCAGAGCCAGCAACCTTCAGCAGAAGCAATTTCTCTGCCAGTAAAGCTTGTCAGTTTGAATTTCTAGAAAGAAAACGAATGCAACTCTTTTGCTCATTTTTAATGAATCATTCTAATGGCCTGGAAAGAGAAATGCTAATAACAGCTGCAGGGTGTCAGTATTTGACATTTTGCCACCCAGAGTTCTCAGCCAAAAGTAGTAGCCAAAGCAGACCTAGAAATGCTTGTTTGATTTCAGAGCTCTGATCTAGTCCAGTTCTTTTCTGAGAGTCTCATTAATAACTAGACCTCCTTAATTAAAACCATAACTTGTATAAATAACTGGATAGTTGTTATGTTTGCTTTTTGAATGCAGTATAGTTAGGGAAAAAAAGCCCCTTTAGAGTCAGTTGGGTTTCTCCTAAGTAAGTGAGCAAAGGATTGCAGCCTTAGAATTCGATTCCGTATGTTGGGCAATAACTCCCCCTGAAGTCAATGGACCTTGCTGTCAAGACCATATATTGTCCTATGCACTCTGAATTGAGTAAATGTGCATAGAGGCAGGCAATTAGTCTTTGAAGTGGTTCTGTGTATAGGGATGCTAGAACACCCTCCAGTTCAGTTCACCATCTATTTGCCGGGTGAGAACAGGGAGTCAGTTTTTAGTCAGTTTGCTGTTTGTGGGCAGTTCGAGCCTGTTTGTTAGGTCGGAGGAGGAAAGTGATGTCAACTTGCAGCCGATTTACGGCAACCCTGTAGGGTTTTCAAGACAAGGGACGAACAGAGAGGGTTTGCTGCCACTGTGAGTCGGCCTTCCAGGAGCTCTCATTGTTTGGCAAGTGACCATTGGTTGGCAAGTGATCTTGGAGTCACAGTAGATAACTCACTGAAAATGTCAAGCGAGTGTGCAACTGCAATAAAAAAGTCCAACGCTATGCTGGGGATTATTAGGAAGGGAGTTGAAAAAAAATCAGCCAGTATCATAATGCCCCTGTATAAATCGATGGTGCAACCTCATTTGGAATACTGTGTACAGTTCTGGTCACCACACCTCAAAAAGGATATTATAGCATTGGGAAAAGTGCAGAAACGGGTAACAAGAATGACAAAAAGGTTGGAACACTTTCCCTATGAAGAAAGGTTAAAGCGCTTGGGGCTCTTTAGCTTGGAGAAACGACAGCTGAGGGGTGACATGATTGAGGTTTACAAGATTATGCACAGGATAGAGCAGGTAGAGAAAGAAGTACTTTTCTCCCTTGTGGACACTCAATGAAATTGCTGAGCCGTCGGGTTAGAATGGATAAAAGGAAGTACTTCTTCACCCAAAGAGTGATTAACACATGGAACTCACTGGCACAGGAGGTGGTGGCAGCTACAATCATGTGGCGTCAATAGGGAACTGGATAAACATATGGAGCAGAGGTCCATCAGTGGCTATTAGCTACAAGGAACTCTTGGTCTGGGGCAGTGAGGCTCTGTATTTTTGGTGCTGGGGTGCAACAGTGGGAGGGCTTCTAGTGTCCTGGCCCCACTGGTGGACCTCCTGATGGCACCTGGTATTTTTGGCCACTGTGTGTCAGAGTCTTGGACTGAACGGATCATTGACCTGATCCAACATTGGCTTCTCTTACGTTCTTATGTTCTTACCTGTGACACAGTATGTGTGTGAGGGTTTTCAAGGCAAGAGATATTCAGATGTGGTTAGCCATTGCCTGCCTCTGTGGGGTGACCCTGGACTTCCTTGGTGATCTCCCATCCAAGTACTAACCAGGGCTGACCTTGCACAACTTCTGAGATCTGATGGAATCAAGCTAGGTTGGATCATTCAGGTCAGGGCATTTGCTGGGTTATCTTTCAAATAGTCAGAAAGTACCGTGTGGAGCCAGCTGTGACATTTCAAGCATGTGACTTCTTACAGAGCCTGATGGCAGCTCTAATTTTCGGTTTCACACAAAAACCTGGTTTTGGCACTGCACAATACTCATCAACCAATGGTAGAAATAGACTTTTTGTGAACAAACCACTCAGTCAGCCAGCAATTAGAAACAGCATTCTATTTTTATTAAAAAAGCCCTCCCATTTGGTACTCATTTAAGTCCACATTATCAGCTTTATGTCATACAAGTGCATTTTTGCACAGCCTTCTGGGAATTAAAGTTCTCCCCTCACATAATTTAATATCCCACCCCAACCATCCATGATCCCAAGTAGAACCAGTCTCACCTACTGCAAGGCAAGGAAATGAGACTCCATCCCCACAGATATTGTAGAGTGATTGTATAGATACAAAGCTGTTTGACAAGCCATTTGATGGACAAACCAACAGATCAGACATTCAGCTGACAGGTGATTGCAGATACCGAAACAAGATACATTCTCAAATACGTTCGCTGCAAAATCCGTGGCATATCTACCCGTCTATCTAAAGTGAGCCCTGACCCGGATGGCCCAGGCTAGATCAATCATGACAGATCTTGGAAGTTAAGCAGGGTCAGCCCTGATCAGTATTTGGATGGGAGACCACCAAGGAAGTCCAGGGTTGCTATGCAGAGGCAGACAATGAGAAACTGTCTGGCATTGCTGTAAGTCGGCTGCCACATAAGAACATGAGAGAAGCCAGTGTTGGATCAGGCCAGTGGCCCATCCAGTCCAACACTCTGTGTCAGACAGTGGCCAAAAATACCAGGGACCATCAGGAGGTCCACCAGTGGGGCCAGAACTCCAGAAGCCCTCCCACTGTTGCCCCCCAAGCACCAAGAATACAGAGCCTCAGTGCCCCAGACATAAGAACATAAGAGAAGCCATGTTGAATCAGGCCAGTGGCCCATCCAGTCCAACACTCTGTGTCACACAGTGGCCAAAAATACCAGGTGCCATCAGGAGGTCCACCAGTGGGGCCAGAACTCCAGAAGCCCTCCCACTGCTGACCCCAAAGCACCAAGAATACAGAGCCTCACTGCCCCAGACATAAGAACATAAGAGAAGCCAATGCTGGATCAGGCCAGCGGCCCATCCAGTCCAACACTCTGTGTCATGCATTGGCCGAAAATACCAGGTGCCATCAGGAGGTCCACCAGTGGGGCCAGGACACTAGAAGCCCTCCCACTGTTGCCCCCAAAGCACCAAGAATACAGAGCCTCACTGCCCCAGGCATAAGAACATAAGAGAAGCCAATGCTGGATCAGGCCAGCGGCCCATCCAGTCCAACACTCTGTGTCATGCATTGGCCGAAAATACCAGGTGCCATCAGGAGGTCCACCAGTGGGGCCAGGACACTAGAAGCCCTCCCACTGTTGCCCCCCAAAGCACCAAGAATACAGAGCCTCACTGCCCCAGGCATAAGAACATAAGAGAAGCCAATGCTGGATCAGGCCAGCGGCCCATCCAGTCCAACACTCTGTGTCATGCATTGGCCGAAAATACCAGGTGCCATCAGGAGGTCCACCAGTGGGGCCAGGACACTAGAAGCCCTCCCACTGTTGCCCCCAAAGCACCAAGAATACAGAGCCTCACTGCCCCAGGCATAAGAACATAAGAGAAGCCAATGCTGGATCAGGCCAGCGGCCCATCCAGTCCAACACTCTGTGTCATGCATTGGCCGAAAATACCAGGTGCCATCAGGAGGTCCACCAGTGGGGCCTGGATGCTAGAAGTCCTCCTGCCTCTTTCCTTCTGGTGTTGCCGTAAGTTGGCTGCCACTTGATGTCACTTTAAAAACTCCCCGCCATAAACAAGCAATTTCTATCGATGAGGTCAGTTCTGATACATAAAAGGGAAATATTTGATTCAATTAACTGTATTCAAAATCTTCGTATTCTGCCTCCTTTCCTACCCTCCGCCTTAAAGGAGGCCCAAGAATACCACCCTAAGATCTGTAAAAAACACTTGATACATGCGCTGCCACAGTGTATTCGGCCAAACTAAAAACGTTCCTTTTTCAGATGACCTTTGAGATGGATACCTATCTATTACTGGATCAAGTTCAAGGTGGTGGTACTCACCTTTGAAGACGTAAACAGCCTGGGACTGTCATATCGGAAGGACCAGTTCCTTCACTATAATCCTCTTCGTCTGCTGTGCTCATCATCATACAACTTGCTGGTGGTGCCGGGCCCCTGAGAGGTCCGCTTGGTTACCACCAGGACAAGGGCCTTTCCCACCTTGGCCCCATCCTGGGGGAACGCTTTGCCAGTCGAGGTCCGAGCCCTGAGGGACTTTCCGAGCTTCCACAGGGCTTGCAAGTCATTCTTGTTCTGGGAGGCCTTCTCCTGATCTTGTTCTGTTGGCCTTCCTGGAACTGACCCACTTCTTTATATTTTATTGATTAATTATGAATGACCAGTGTCGGGTTTTACTATCTTATATATGATGTATTTTTACATCCAATTGTTGTTTTAATCCACCCTAAGCCTTTGGGAAAGGGCAGAGTAGAAATTTAATAAATATAATAAAATACAGTGTAGATTGAGAGCCAGTTTGGTAAAGGGAAGGGAGTTTGTAAGCCACTCTGAGACGCCTTTGGACAGTGAAGGGCGGGGTATAAATCCAAACTCTTCTTCTTCTTCTTCTTCTTCTCACGTATTTCTTCTCTGGTGAGCCCAAACAGGATACCAGCTAGTGATGTCAACATGGCGTTGGCGTCAGCAATGGCGTTTAGGATTGGGCAGTTGGCCGGATCTAAAGCTGAAGAAGTCAGGTCTCCTGAAGAGAGCACAAATTATGTGATCGGGGATGCTGACAAGAGGCTCTGTGGGAAGGGCAGATGGGACAAGCACATAATTCTCATTTTGTCTAAACAACAGGGTCGGGAAGGCAGCCAAGGCAACTGAGGATTATCAGACTGAAACTGAGCAAATATTTCATTTAAAAAGAGGGAGCTGGCCCTAACGAGAGGTTCCTATTATGAGGGAAATCAACAAAGCAAGCAAATTGCTTCCATCCATTATCTTTTACGTTCGGTCCATCAAAATTATTTACTGTTTGACCTCAAAGACCCTGACAATATCGGGAAAAGATATAAATATAATATTGCAGCGTAGAGTCCTGTCAAGTCACTTCCAATTTATGGCGACCTCAACAAGGGGCTTCCGAGGCCAGTGAGGAGCAGAAATGCTTTGTCGTTTGGTGTAGTGTCATTTGGTGTAGCCAGTTTGGTGTAGTGGTTAAGTGTGTGGTTTTGATTCCCCACTCCTCCACTTGCAGCTGCTGGATGACCTTGGGCAAGTCATAGTTCTGTCAGAGCTATTCTCTCAAGGACAGTTCTGGAAAGAGCTCTCTCAGCCCCACCTACCTCACAGGGTATCTGTTGTGGGAGGGGGAAAGGATTTTACACCACTTCTCTGAGACTACGAGTGGAGGGCAGGGTATAAATCCAATCTCCTCCTCCTCCTCCTCCTCCTCCTCCTCCTCCTTTTCTTCTTCTTCTTTCTCTGCAGAGGCTTCTTTGGTGGTCTCCCTTCCAAATACCGACCCTGCTTAAGCTTCTGGGATCTGAGGAGATTATATTACATCATATAAAAAGCTATTGAACAACATTATAAGATTTAGGCAGGGCTTTTTTTTTTGTAGAATAAGCCCAGCAGGAACTCATTAGCATAATAGGCCAGACCCAACAGCAGGAACTCATTAGCCTATTAGGCCACACACCCCTGACAGCACAGCTCATTAGCATATTAGGCCAAACACCCCATGTTACCAGAAGTGTGGTCATCCAGCCATACCCACCTTTTGCTTCTTATTCTGTTTACCACGTTTGTTGTCAAAACCCAGGGCTTTTTTTGGAGCAGGAATGCCTTTGCATGTTAGGTGGCCTTTTATGCTAATGAGTTCTTGCTGGGTGTGGCCAACTTGGGGGCCAGCCAGAGCTCCGTTCCTGCCCCCAAATAGCCCTGGATTGAGGGTATCGGAGCACTGCCCAGAAACTTCACATTTTCCATACAAGCAGCTTTTTGAACACACTTGGGGTTTTATTTACCCCGCCCCATCACTGTAATGCAGTGTAATGAGATCCGCTAGCGTCAAGATAAGGCCATGAGGAAAAAATTAAAGCCACGTCCCTGTAGAATTGCTCAATGAAGTCACCGGAAATTGTGGAATGGCTGGATACGTTTCAGCCCTTACCGACTGGCCAGTGAGATTTCCCCCCTCAGCTCCGGATGGGTGAGAACTGAGGGTGTGACAGAATTTCGATCACTTTCAAAATATTGCTGGAAAACCTTGCGTGTAATGGTAAGTTCATGGAGCGGATACACACTCGGATACTTCCGTGTCAGAACAACATTCCCCCCCCCACACACACACACCCAGTAACTAACTATTTCCCTGAGCTGGATAACCCCGGCTCATTTCAGAAGCTAAACAGGGTCAGCCCTGGTTAATTCTTGGATGGGAGACCACCAATGTTCCCTCTAAGCTGTGGAGTCTTGTGAGCAAATATTCTACTTTGTGAGCTACGGGCATTAAAGCTGTGAGTGAGCGATTTGGCTACTGCATAAATTAGTTCACTCTGGAGCCATCCTTCCTGAGCTAAGACAAAAAATGCGTGAGCCGGAGGCTAAAAAACTGTCAGCTAGCTCACGCTAACTCAGCTTAGAGGGGACACTGGAGATCACCACGGAAGTCCAGGGTTGAGACAAGCAATGGCAAACCACCTTTCTATTGGGATATTTAGTTACTTGCTATAGCAGAGTTTTGCCCGATCATAGACATGTGATACTGAGTACAGTATATTGCAAAAAAAGGGAAACTTACATTGATTCAAGTAGAGCCAGTTCACATTCAGGTTGCTTTCCCGATCACAAATGGCCAGCTTGCCCAGCATCATCTGTGTGGGAGGATGAGGGCGTTGTCTCTGCAGGAGAGACCTGCAGAGACGTGTGTCTCCATGGAAGGCCATGTGACGAAAGTGAGTGGACAAAGGGAGACAGAGGAGGAGTCAGAGGACAGCTCCCAGGTTAAGACTAAGAGAGGAATCCCATTCGAGGAGATAACATCTACAAACCCTTAAGAGGGATGTTGCGCCCCCCAATGTCCAGGCATGCTGCATCGCTCACTCTGACACTTTCCTCTGACCATCTCTTGCCCCGGAAAACCATACAGGGTAGCCATAAATGGGCTGCGACTTGACGATAGAAACAAAAGTAGCGATTAAATGTAAGGATTATTTTTACTGTTATGAAACAGCAAAATTTGGGGTCAGACCTTGCCCAGCGTATAGAACTGTTTCATATTCACCTGTCAAGACCATCGCATCTAATTCCCTTATTATGCAGCAAGCGAACAAAGAAGAGCAATTTGGGGATTTCATTGTGAATTTTTACCTTCCGTGGTCCAAACTTGCCATCAATAATTTCCTCCCAGAACTGAGCCTCTTTTCGACACGTCCACCAACAATGAATGAATGTGCCCGGGGTGCCCGCACCTTTTCCAACAAGACGGATCTTAGGTAAAGGTAAAGGTTCCCTTGCTCGAAAGCCAGTCGAATCCGACTCTAGGGTTGTGGTGCTCATCTCCATTTCAAAGCCGAAGAGCCAGCGCTGTCCGAAGACATTTCCGTGGTCATGTGGCTGGCATGACTAAACACCAAGGCGCACGGAACGCTGTTACCTTCCCACTGAAGTGGTACCTATTTATCTACTTGCAATTTCTTGCTTTCGAACTGCTAGGTTGGCAGGGACCTTACGCAGATCCAAATTGGAAAAGCTTAATTGGTGTTAAATACCGTCTCGAAAACAATTTTTTTTTTTGTAATTTAATATTCAAAGAATAGTTTGTATAGAGGCTTGAAGACCAAATAGAATTTGGGCTGTGCTATCCCCTGCAGGCCAGAAACCATCTTACTCAATTGTTGGGAAGATAGACCGATTTCTAAGCTGAAGTTAGAACTTCTCATTACTGCAGTTAGTGGCCAGAAACCTTGATAGCCCAGACCTGGGAAACTAACAGAGTTCCATCAACCAAGCAATGGTTCCCAAAATTATGGGACATTGTTGTGATGGATAATCTTTCCTCTCAAATAGCTTGTGCTGGAAACCTGTCGAAACAATCCTGTCTCGTCGAGAGATGGTTGCCCGTTTTTTTTTACTGTATTTCAAACAATGCAAATGCCGACAATGTTCTACCAAGGAGGGGGGGAATGTTGATTTTGTATTTTATTGAAAATTATGTTTTCATGTTGAGGATGTACTGTGTTAAGCCATAAGTGAAATGATAAATCTTTAATACTGTATATTTGGAAAAGTCATAAATAAATAAGTTTTTAAAAACCCAGATTTCGTCTACTTCCACAGAACTCTCCTGGTCTCAGGGTGTGGCTGGAAGGAGCCACAGGTCACAGCAAACATTGAAACTAAGAAGAGAAGAGATTGGATTTATACACCTGCCCTTCACTACCCAAAGGAGTCTCAGAGCAGCTTACAAACTCCTTTCCCTTCCTCTCCCCACAACAGACACCCTGTGAGGTAGGTGAGGCTGAGAGAGCTCTGAGAGAAACTGCTCTTTTTTCAAGAACAGCTGTGCCAGAGCTTGTGACTGACCCAAGGTCACATCAGCAGGTGCACGTGGAGGAGTGGGGAATCAAACCCGGTTCTCCCAGATTAGCATCTGCGCACTTCACCACTACACCAAACTGGCAGGTCTGGGTCTTGTCTATGCTTGGGTAGGAGCCATCTTGAGTTCCATGATAGAAGAATGGTGGGGTACGAATGTAGCAAATACACATTTTACCACATTCCCAGGCAGTAGAGATTAGTTCACCTGGAGAAACTGAATATTTTGGAAGGTGGTCTCTATGGCATTATACCCCCATTGAAGTCTCTCCCCTCTGCAAACCCCGCCTTCCTCAGGATCCACAGACCCCCGTCTCCAGGTAGGAGGGAGGAATGGGAGGAGGACAATTTTGTTCCCTTCTCCTTCTTCAATGCAGCTATCAGTCCACATGGACCCCCGCTGTAGGCTTGGGGTTCAAGAACAGAGTTCAAGAACAACAGGAGACAAGATCTGCAGCAAGCTTTCTCAGTTAACAGCAGTCTGAGCAGCGTTTTTATTAAAACACACCCCCTTTCCTTCCCCCCTGCTACGTTTACAGAAAAGACATTGCTACTATCATACACATAACAAGCTATTGTTTTTCTCCTGTCTTTTCTCTCTCCCCCTGTTGGATATACAGAGATAGTTACAAGCAGGGGTCTTTTCGTAGAAGAACAGCTGCAGGAGCTCATTAGCATATGGTATGCTAATGAGCTATTAGGCTATTAGCATATGCCACACCCCCTGACATCACCGGAAGTGATGTCAGAAGGGGAAGCAAAAGGGGGGGAAGCATCTTCAAAAGCCTCCCCTTCCCTTCCCCAGCTGGTCTGGGTGGGGGAGCTAAGAGAGAAGGTGTTTAAAGTTTAAACTCCTTCTCATGAGAGTTGGGCCACAGAAGGAGGAAAGAGGGAAGGAAAGAGAGAGAGTAGAGAGAAGGAAAGAAGGAAGGAAAGAAAGAGAGGGAAGAAGGAGGGAAACAGGGAAAGGAGGAAAAAGAGAAGAGAAGAAGGTGGGAAAGAAAGAAAGAGAAGAGAAGAGAAGGAGAGAGAGAAGAAGAAGAGAAGAGAAGAGAAGAAGAAGAGAGAGAGAAGAAGAAGAGAAGAGAAGAGAAGAAGAGAAGAGAAGAGAAGAGAAGAGTGAGGGAAAGAGGAAAAAGAAAGAAGGAAAGGAGGGAATGAAAGAAATTCAGTGGCAATTCAGCCCCATTATACCCTATGGGCCATTGAAGTCAATGGTGAAAACATAGGGTATATTCTGGGGGCTGGAGGGGAGGGTTTGAGGGAGAGGCTCCAAGATCACAGGATAGCTGATGGAGCCTCTCCCCAAGATACCCACCAAGTTTCAAGAACATTGGACCAGGGGGCCCAATTCTATGGGCCCCCAAACAGGTTGCCCCATTTCCTCCATTGTTCTCTATGGTGGGAAAAAAGTAAGTTTTTTTCCCACCATAGAGAACAATGGAGGGAATAGGGGCAACCTGTTTAGGGGCCCATAGAATTGGACACCCTGGTCCAATGTTCTTGAAACTTGGTGGGTATCTTGGGGAGAGGCTCCATCAGCTATCCTGTGAGTTTCGAGCCTCTCCCTCAAACCTCCTCCCCTCCAGCCCCTAGAATATACCCTATGTTTTCACCATTGACTTCAATGGCCCGTAGGATATAATGGAGCTGAAATTGACATTCGGCTGCCTGAAAGACTCTCCGGGACGCCGGCTGGGGGCGGGGCTTGGCTCCTGAGCTCCCGGAGCTGTGCTCCGGTGCGCTCCCCCCCCGAAAAGACCCCTGGTTACAAGCATATAAGCCTATTGTGCTAAGTTGAAAGTATTCTGTGAAAAGAACATAATGTGCTTTGCCGGACAGCTCATATCTCCAATAAGTTTTCTGCTCTCCGTTTCTCAGTAAATGTTCACTGCAGCCGTTGTTAATATTATTCTCAATATTTCCCTGTGGGAACATTAATATAGGAACATAATGTAGGCATTTTCACTTCCGGGTTTGCCTCACAAAAGTTGCCATACCTACACCCCACGACCAGTGTTCCCTCTAGCTGAGTTAGTGTGAGCTGGCTCACAATTTTTTAGCCTCCAGCTCACAGATTTTTGTCTTAGATCAGGAAGGAGGGCTTCAGAGCAGATTAATCTATGCAGTAGCCAAATCGCTCGCTCCCAACTTTAATGCCAGTGGCTCACCAAGTAGAATTTTTGCTCACAGGACTCCACAGCTTAGAGGGAGCATTGCCCGCGACCCCCGGAATCAACGTTCTAGAGTTACAAAGGGGAACAAGGAAAAGATCTTTGCTGCCACTGGACACTAAATCCAGCTTTGGGGTGGCTCACCTCGAGGTGGCACCTGGAGATATCCTGCTATTACAGTGGATGTCCAGACTACAAGAACAGTTCCCTTGGAGAAAATGGCCCCTTTGGAGGGTGGGCTCTATGGTATTACGCCCTGCTGAAGCTCCTCCCCTCCCCTCCCCGTGTCCTCCTCAGGCTCCGCCCCCAAAGTCTCCGGGTATTTCTCACCCCCAAGCTGCCAACCCTACCCACCCCATTAAATTCAAAACATTCCATACAACTAGTTCGTAAAAGCAACGCACCGAGTAGAATATTACCGAGTCTCTATGAACTCACTGTTGCATTGGTAGCTCTTGTTAGTTTTTTTTTTTTTTTAATGTCTCTGTTTTGAAACGTTATCCTACGGACGCTTTCTCGGCCAGGCATTTTTGGAGTTGCCTGACTGTGCGATTTAGTGGTGGAAAGTGCTGCCAAGTTGCAGCCGACTCATGACAACCCTGCAGGGTTTGCAAGGTAAGAGGTGAGCAGGGGTGGTTTGGCCGTTGCCTGCCTCTGTGGAGCAACCCAAGAATGTCTTTGGTGGACTCCCATCCAACCACTCAGTGCTGATTCTGTGAACTTAGGCAGATTGCAAGAGGGAGGGCAGGAAGGGTTGCCCTCAGTGCTTAGTTCTCATGGCCCTTTCTTACACGCCCAGGGGAATGCTGATCGCCACTTTGGGGTCAGGAAGCAGTTGTTCTCCAGGCCAGTTTGGCCGGGGATCCCGGAGGGTTTTTCCCCATCTTCTGGGCATGGAACAGTGGCCACTGCGGGTGTGGAAGGGGAGGTATTTGTGAATTTCCTGCATTGTTGGAGGGGGGTTTGGATTAGATGACCCTGGATGTCCCTTCCAACTCTATGATTCTCGGGCAAAACTGCTTGGCTTCTGAAATCTGATGAGTTCAGGTCAGGCCCGTAGCCAGGATTTTTTAATTGAGGGGGCCTTTAAATAAGTCAGGGGGCACCCTGCATAGACCCCTGCACACACCTCCAAGGGAGCATCTGGGCTGGATGGGAAGTCAGGGGGCCTTGGCAGTAAGTCAGGGGGCCAGGCCCCAGGATGCCCCACTGTGAGCCTGGTTCAGGTTAGCCTGAGCCAACCTAAATTGTGAAACATGGAAAATGACAGTGCTGTTTTGGCACCCCCAACCCTTTGCTGACCTGTGGCATCTTTCACCAAAGGACATGAAACACCATCCTGTCATTTCGAGGCAGCAGGCTCTCGTGACAACTCCACGCTGCCCTTATTCACTCAGGGAAACTCTGCCACTTCTTCTAAAGGCCTGACCCCTCCATCCAACAGGGGGAGGCCTTTAATTTTTAGGCATCTCACCTTCTTAATGCAAGAGCAGTCCATTGGAGATTTCAAAAAATGATCATTCACAGATGTTTGGCCCTGGAAAAGAGGCCGCTGCTCGGTGCCAAGAACCACCTACTCACTTGGCAGCTCAGCGCCGATGGTCTACGTGCCAATTTAATTTTGGAAGCCAAACGCAGACAGCCTTAATGCATAGGAAAGTAGCAGTGGAGGAGGTTTGGGGAGGGGGTTACTCTCTTAAACGAATCTCATCAGATCTCAGAAGTTAAGCAGGATTGGCCTGGGTTAATCGTCGGATCGGAGGCCTCCGAGGAAGCCCAGGGTCGCGACCCGGAGGCAGGCATTGGCAAACCACCTCTGTTTATCTCCCGCCTTGAAGACCCTATGGGGCTGCCATAGGTTGGCTGTAACTTGGCAGCACTTTCCGTCACTGAGACTAGCAAGAGCTGTTGAATTACGGTAAGCTATGGGCCAAATGCTTGTGTGTTTACATCGTCCCTGCCTTGAAATACCCTAGTGAGTTTGACATATAGGCAGGGCCGGCCCAAGGTGTCTGGGCGCCCTAGGCGAGGTCAGCTTGTTGCGCCCGCACCACCCCAGCGATGCCAACCTCCCGGTGGGGCCAGGAGATGAGGGGAAGGCGCCACAAGCTGGTCTCTTCCACTGAACATCGCCTTGCCTGTGCATCCCGCAGCTGCAGGGAGCACCAGCAAGCCAGGGAAGGGGCGGGGGTTAAAACCCCTGTCTCTTCCACTGAGTGCCGGCTTGCCAGCGTGCCCTGCAACTGTGAAGCACGCTGGCAAGCCAGGGAAGGGGTGGGGGTTTAAACCCCCGTCTCTTCCGCTGAGCGTCGGCTTGCCTGCATGCCCCACAGCTGCGGGGCATGCCGGCAAGCCAGGGAAGGGGCAGGGGTTTTGGTGGGGGTGGGGCTTTTTTGGTGCCCCTAAGGGCCTGGATGAATCACAAGCTGGAGTTAAGATTGCTGGGGAAAAGATCAATAACCTCAGATATGCAGACGATACCACTCTGATGGCAGAAAGTGAAGAGGACCTAAAGAGCCTCTTGCTCAGGGTGAAAGAGGAGAGCGCAAAAGTGAGCTTGAAGCTCAACATAAAAAAAACTAAGATCATGGCATCTGGCCCCATCACTCCTTGGCAAATAGAAGGGGAAGTCGTAGAAGTAGTGACAGACTTCACGTTCCTAGGATCCCAGATCACTGCAGATGGTGACTGCAGCCATGAAATTAAAAGACGCCTGCTCCTTGGGAGGAAAGCGATGGCAAACCTAGACAGCGTGATAAAAAGCAGAGACATCACCTTGCCAACAAAAGTCCGCATGGTCAAAGCAACGGTATTCCCCGTAGTAATGTATGGCTGCGAGAGTTGGACTATAAGGAAGGCCGAGCGCCGAAGAATAGATTCTTTTGAACTATGGTGTGGGAGAAGACGCTTGAGAGTCCCTTGGACTGCAGGGAGATCAAATCAGTCAGTCCTAAAAGAAATCAACCCTGACTGTTCCCTGGAAGGCCAGATCCTGAAGCTGAAGCTCAAATACTTTGGCCACCAAATGAGAAGGGAGCACTCACTGGAGAAGACCCTGATGCTGGGAAAGATTGAAGGCCAAAGAAGAAGGGGACGGCAAAGGATGAGGTGGTTAGACAGTGTCATCGAGGCAACGAAGATGAAATTGAGCAAACTTCAGCGGACAGCGGAAGACAGGAGGGCCTGGCGTAATCTGGTCGCGAAGAGTCGGACTCGACTGTGCGACTGAACAACAAAGGGCCAGCGCACTCTAGGCGAATGCCTAGTTCACCTAGTGAGTGAGCCGGCCCTGCATATAGGCAGCCTTGTAACACACATTGAGGGATGTTTCTCGTGAAAGCTGGACCAGAGACAGAGCTGAAGCTGGAGGCAAGCTGGAGGCAAGATGGTAGATACTTAGACGCAAGAAATCAGGAAAGCAAGCTGGGACCAGCGTACCTTCGGGACCCTCTTCTCTGGTATGTCCATGGGAGAGCATCACGCTCTGCTGAGAGTCATCCGCTGGTGATCCCTGGCCCCAAAGATGTCCAGCTGTCCTCGACCAGCTTTTTCGGCCCTGGCTCTGACCTGGTGGAACTCTTTACCAACTTCCATCAGGGTCCTGCCGGGACCTAATGCAATTCCGCCAGGCCTGTAAGGCAGAGATGTTCCGCTAGGCTTTTGGTGGAGGCCAGCGATGGTTTCCCATCATAGCTGGCAGCCTTCTCTTTACTCCTACTTTGCCCGCTTCGGCCTCCCCTTAACCTGCCCGTGAGATGGGAGAACAACTTAGGGCAGGTTCTTAAGGTAAATTGCAGATGCCATCTGGAGACTGAGCCATTGTGTTTAACTGATTGTCGATTTTAATTTGTACTTTATATGTTTTTAGTCTGTTATAAATCGCCCAGAGCCCTGTGTACTCAAGGCTGGGGTGATTCAGAAATCTAAATAATAACAATAACAACAACAACAACCATAACAACAACGACAACAATAATAATAATAGCGCACAGAACGCTGTTACCTTCCCACCGAAGCGGTACCTATTTATCTACTTGCAATTTCTTGCTTTCAAACTGCTAGGTTGGCAGGAGCTGGGGCCAGAGACGGGAGCTCACTCCGTCATGCGGCCACCCGGGTCTCGAACTGCTGAACTAACGACCTTCCACATCCTGCAGTTCAGCGTCTTAACCACTATAATGGCAGCCATTTTATTTTCAACCCCTTTCTTAATAATCCCTAACACAGAGTTTTGCCTTGGTAACTGCTGCAGCATACTGGACTGACGCTTTTCATTAAGCTATCAACTACAATGTCAGTCTCAGCATGTTCAGACACCATCAATGCTCCCTCTAAGCTGTGGAGTCTTGTGAGCAAAAATTCTACTTTGTGAGCAACTGGCATTAGAGTTGTGAGCAAACAATTTGGCTACTGCATAGATTAATCTGCTCTGGAGCCCTCCTTCTTGGGCAAAGACAAAAATGTGCGAGCCGGAGGCTAAAAAACTGTGAGCTAGCTCACACTAACTCAACTTAGAGGGAACACTGGACACCGTTAGCATTTATTGCAATATAGGTGACCAGAAAATGAGGGACACACATTTGTGGGTTAAGTTGCACAACATTATACTGTCGACACCAGCTTCCCTCTTCCACAAGGCTCACAGGAGCAGCAGCAGTGCGGCCAGTATTGATGCACAAGGGTAATACATTCTATAATTAATTTTTTGTCGTTGGCGATTCGTCTTGCCAGGTTTTTCTAAAGTGATCGAAAGTGCTGTCATTTTTGGAGCCGACTTATTGCAACCCCCTCGTAGGGGGTTTCGAGGCCAGAGATGCCGTTTGCCACTGCTTGCGTCTGCAATTGCAGCCCTGTACTTCCTTGGTGGTCTCCCATACAAGTAGTAACCAGGGCCGACCCTGCTTAGTTTCTGAGAGATGATGAGATCAGGCTATTCTGGCACATCCAGACATTGTACTTTCAAGTATAGTGCCATTCTTACAGAATCAAAATGATCAGCAGGGTTCTGAATATGTTTACCTTCATGGAAGATGTATAAGAACATAAGAGAAGCCGATGTTGAATCAGGCCAATGGCCCATCTAGTCCAACACTCTGTCACACAGTGGCCAAAAATACCAGGTGCCCTCAGGAGGTCCAGCAGTGGGGCCAGGACACTAGAAGCCCTCCCTGCTGCCCCCTCCAGCACCAAGAATGGAGTGCATCACCTGCCCCAGACTGAGAATTCCTATCTGTACCTTGTGGCTAATAGCCACTGATGGACTTCTGCTCCATATGTTTATCTAATTCCCTCTTGAAACTGTCCATGCTTGTAGCTGCCACCACCTCCTGTGGCAGTGAATTCCATGTGTTAATCACTCTTTGGGTGAAGAAGGACTTCCTTTTTATCTGTTCTAACCCGACTGCTCAGCAATTTCATGGAGTGCCCACGAGTTCTTGTATTGTGAGAAAGGGAGAAAAGTACTTCTTTCTCAACCTGCTGTATCCCATGCATAATCTTATAAACCTCGATCATGTCACCCCTCAGCCGTCGTTTCTCCAAGCTAAAGAGCCCCAAGCATTTTAACCTTTCTTCATAGGGAAAGTGTTCCAACCCTTTTAGCATTCTACTATACCCCTAATATTTTAACCTTTATTTTCTTTTCTTCCACAGCAGAGTTACATCCTTCCATGTAGGGTCACCAGCTCCATGTTGGGAAATACCTGGAGATTTGGGGGTGGAGCCAGAGGAGGACAGGGGTAGGGGAGGAGAAGGACTTCAATGGGGTAATCATCTATGCTCAAAAATAAAACTTAGGGAAATTCTGCAAAAACCAATAACTCCTCTTGAAGCTTTGATAAGAGAGGCTGATGAAAGCAAAAAGGGGTAATATCCAAAATCTGGGGCAGGTGATGCACTCTATTCTTGGTGCTGGAGGGGACAGCAGTGGGAGGGTTTCTAGTGTCCTGGCCCCACTGCTGGACCTCCTGATGGCACCTGGTATTTTTGGCCACTGTGTGACAGAGTGTTGGACTAGATGGGCCATTGGCCTGATTCAACATTGGCTTCTCTTATGTTCTTATGTTCTTATGCCATCTTAACATTGTTACAAGAAAACAAAACACTACCATACCAAAAGTACTGTGGGGGGAAACTGTAAATCTGATCTCACACAGGACAAATGGTTAGAAATCTGGAGAACTCATGAAAATAAATCCCCCATCGTTACACAAAAATGGCAGAACTTCAGAATAATGTCCAAGTGGTACAAAACTCCCCAATCAATCTCACATATCTCATGTAACTCAGACCCTTTGTGTTGGAGGGGATGCAAAGAAATAGGCAGTTACATACACTGCTGGTACGATTGCCCTGTAGTAGCATCCTTCTGGGACAAATAATAGAAGAAATAAGGATCATAACTGAAGATAAGATAGATAAATCCCCGGAAGCGCTACTTCTAAACCTCAGAGAGGAAACCACCCTATCCACTACACAAAGGAAAAGAAACAGCTTATTACTATTTGCAGCCAAAACCACAATAGCATCTACATGGAAATCCACCAACAATCTAAACGTCATCCTCTGGTATAAAAAACTTTGGAACATATACATAATAGGAAAAAAACCTCAGACACTCTGAAGCAAAACAAATCTAAAGGTGAACACGATGATATTACAAGTTTATGGTCTCCCGTATTAGCACATCTAACCCCTAAAGGAACAATACCTGATGTAGTACACACTCTTCACCTCATTTAGGAATCTCAAAATGTATTATAGACCTACTGTATGGACAGCATGTAATGGAAAGTATCACTCTTTAGACTTTTCAGATTAAACTCCAAGCTCTCATGTCATAAGGTTTGACTTGTAAGACATTGGAAAACAGCATCCTTAGACTAGACTATATAGAGCTATATTTACTTGTATGTATGAAATAATATAGGGGCTGCAGTGGCTCAAGTGGTTACGACGCTGAACTGCAGGCTGCGGAAGGTCAGTAGTTCAGCAGTTCGAGACCTGAGAGTGCCGCATGATGGAGTGAGCTCCCGTCTCTAGTTCCAGCTCCTGCCAACCTAGCAGTTTGAAAGCAAGAAATTGCAAGTAGATAAATAGGTACCACTTTGGTGGGAAGGTAACAGCATTCCATGCACCTTGGTGTTTAGTCACGCCGGCTACATGGCCACAGAAACGTCTTCGGACAGCGCTGGCTCTTCGGCTTTGAAATGGAGACGAGCACCGCAACCCTAGAGTCAGATTCGACTGGCTTTCGAGCAAGGGAAAACTTTACCTTTTTTAATGAAATAATATATACAGGCTATATGTACATGCCTATTCTGTTGTTAATCTTGTTGTTACTGTAAAATGAATACAACCATTTTTTTTGGGGGGGGGAAATGGGGTATAATGCCGAAGAGTCCACCATCCAAAGCCACCACTTTCTCCAGAACTGATCTCTGCTGCCTGGAAATCAGTTGAAATCCCAGGAAGATCTCCGGACACCACCCAGAAGTTAGCAACCCTTCTTCTAAGTCTGCTGAAATCAGTAGGCTTAGGCCCTCTCTGCACCCTCCTTTTAATCCATGTTTACTACCGTGTCCTCCAAGCAATTCTGCACTGAAATCGAATTCAACTTTCTTTTTAATCCAGGGTTCCCCCCCCCCCATTCTGCACTAAAATCAAGTTCACCCTTCTTTTTATTCCGGGTTCCCCCCTTCTGCATTACGTCCCCTCCCTTCAGTGGCCAGCCCCATTTCAGCCTGTTGTTGCCTCTGGGTTATTTGGATGCTGTCAATTTAAATTGCCTCGACTCAAACACTGAGAAAATCTAGAGTGGCGGGCAAATGCGGAAAGGACCTGAGAAAGGTGTAACCCTAGTTAGGATTTTACTGCGTAGCATTAACTATACCAATTCATTATAATAATTAGGATTTATTATAATAAAATTGCTTATGTGTCTGGAAATTAATTGGGAGCATTCCGGCATGTGGTTTCTTCTTGAGTGAATGTCCCAGGTTCGTCACATCATTCTCCAAGGTCTCCAAGGTAAAGCAGTTGATGGGCTATGCAGGGAGGTGCATCGTTTCAACTGGGAGGGACGAGTTCCCATTTTGCAATCAAAAAAGAATCATTTGCTCTAGGAAAAGAGAGCGTGGTTTGATCTGATGCGGCTGTAAAACCAATTGACTGGGCACTCCAGCTTTACCGGAATTGAGTCTCCGGAGATGTTCTCCTGTAAAATGCTTCATTAGGGAGCCCGTTCCAGACAGATGCAGCCTGTAGTCCACTTTTACCGTCTGAGTGCTTGGCTGTGGAGATGAGGAATCCATGAATCTAAGGAAGAAGAAGAAGAGATTGGATTAATACTCTGCTCTTCGCTACCCGAAGAAGTGTCCGAGCGGCTTACAATCTCCTTCCCTTCCCCTCCCCACAACAGACACCCTGTGAGGTAGGAGGGACTGAGAGAGCTCTTTCGAGAACTGCCCTTAACAGAACAGCTCTGAAAGAACTGGTGACTGCCCCAAGGTCACACCAGCAGCTACGTGTGAAGGAGTGGGGAATCTAACCCGGTTCTCCCAGATTAGAGTCTCCCCCTCCTCCTTCTTGTAAATCCCCCTGCTGGCCACTTTGAAGCATTCCTGTAGGCTAAGGAGCCTTCCTCTAACTTAAATGTCTCTTCTCCTGGAGGAGGAACTACTTAAGGTGAAGGAAGGCTCCTTGGGCTGGAGGAAGACTTCAGACGTTGCTGAGTGGAGTGGTAGGAAACAGGTTAACGACAATAATAAAGCTGATCTCTGATTTCTTGCCTGGTCCATATTGGACATAAGAACATAAGAACATAAGAGAAGCCAATGTTGAATCAGGCCAATGGCCCATCTAGTCCAACACTCTATCACACAGCGGCCAAAAATACCAGGTGCCATCAGGAGGTCTGAGAGTGGGGCCAAGACACCAGAAGCCCTCCCATTGTTGACCCCCCCAAGCACCAAGAATACAAGAGCGTCACTTGCCCCAAACATAAGAATGTAAGAGAGGCCCTTTTGGATCAGGCCAATGGCCCATCCAGTCCAACACTCTGAGTCACACAGCGGCCAAAATATACCAGGTGTCATCAGGAGGTCCAGCAGTGGGGCCAGGACACTAGAAGCCCTCCCACTGCTGCCCCCTTCAGCACCAAGAATAGAGTGCATCACCTGCCCCAGACTGAGAGTTCCCACCTATACCCTGTGGCTAATAGCCACTGATGGACTTCTGCTCCATATGTTTATCTAATTCCCTCTTGAAACTGTCCATGCTTGTAGCTGCCACCACCTCCTGTGGCAGTGAATTCCATGTGTTAATCAGTCTTTGGGTGAAGAAGTATTTCCTTTTATCTGTTCTAACGTGACTGCTCAGCAATTTCATGGAGTGCCCACGAGTTCTTGTATTGTGAGAAAGGGAGAAAAGTATTTCTTTCTCAACCTGCTCAGTCCCATTCATAATCTTATAAACCTCGATCATGTCACCCCTCAGTTTATTTTATACCTCATTTATAGCTAGGCTTGCTAGTCTCCAGGTGGCAGTAGCCAAAAATGAGAGATCACGGGAGGAAGTGGAAATCCAAAAAACTACATCTGTGACAAAAATAACGAAGGGTCAATAAAGATACTTTGCAAAATCATTTACTGTAGCAACTCTGCAGAAAATTCTCTTCTATTATTGCTCACACGCAACGAATGCTGCGCAACGTAAACAATTCGGTTCACAATAATTGCTTTATCTGAGTGCGCAGCAATCACAATCCTTATCAATTACTACTATCAACTCTTGGAGGAAACATTCCAATGTTGACTCTCTAATAACAGAACCCAAGGTCTTCATGACATCTTGTCGATAATAGAAGAGAATTTTCTACAGAGTTACTACAGGAAATGATTTGGCAACATATCTTTATCGACTCTTCGTTATTTTTGTCTCGGATATTGTTTTTGGATTCCCAGTTTCCAGGTGGTGGGTGGAGATCCACTGCGCTGTGAGATCGGAAGGTGGAAAAATCTGTGTCAGCATTCCCTGCAGTGGAGCAAATCGGCCAGGTGGTGGCAGTGTGACAATGCGACATTGCGATTCCTGACGTCATCAGCCAGCCGACAAAGAACATGCCGTAAGATCACATCTGATACAGCCTGCAGATGAATCCTCCCGAGCCACTACAGTATGTGATTAAATAATTGTATGTTGTCTCCCTATCCCCCGCAAAATTGTTAGTCCCTGTCTTCTGAGTAACTGTAAATTGCTCTGAGCCTGCGTGAGTGGGAAAAAGCGATTAATAAATTGAAACTGAACGTTAAGAACTCCTGGAATTCCAACTGGTCTCTCCAGGTTAGAGAGCTCACTTGCCTTGGAGGAATTGGCTGCTTTGGAAGGTGGACCTTATGGCATTATACCCCATGGAAGTCCCTCCCCTCCCCAAGCCCCACCTTCCCCAGGCTCTAGCCCCCAAATCTCCCAGAATGCCCCAACCCAGAGCAGGCAGCCCTATTTATAGCCCACCTTTCTCCCCAATGGGGGCCCAAAGCAGTTTACATCATTTCCCCTCCTTCATTTTATCCACCTGTCAGGTAGTCCTGTCATGTGTATGGTATGCAGAGGGAGTACTCTGGTCTCCCATCCTTTGAACTTACATTCTCTGTCACTTATCAGGTCTCTGACCTTGCTTCTCCAGCTGATGGAGTTTGGCTGAGATCCTAATGGTTTCTAGATTATTTGCTTGCTTGCTGCTGCTATTGCCCACATGCATGAATACTGTTCATTGGCTTCTGCTGTGGGGTGGTGGTACTTGAATGTAGTATATCTTAATCGGCCCTACTGTATGTGGCCATTACAGACACAAGTTGTACACGTGTCTTTAGTTCTGTTTCACCATTAAGCATTGTCTTCTGAAGAAGCCCTGTGTTGTGTGAGCTGGCTGAGGAACCTGACACCACCCAACAACCCTGTGAGATAGGTCAGGCTGATGTGATTGGCCCAAGGTCATCAGGTGAGCTTCCATGGCAGAACGGGGATTGAAATCTGGGTCTCCCAAATCCTAGTCTGACCACTCTTAACCACTACACCACACTCTTTTTTTGCTGTCAAATCGCAACTGACCTATGGCCCCAGAGGGCTTTCAAGGCAAGAGGTGGTTTGGCCATTGCCGCCTCTCAGGGCTTTTTTTGGTAGAAAAAGCCCAGCAGGAACTCATTAGCATAGTAGGCCACACCCCTGGAAGCACAGTGTATTAGCATATTAGGCCACACACCCCATGTCTCCAGAAGTGTGGTCATCCAGCCACACCCACCTTTTGCTTCTTATTCTATTTACCTTGCTTGTTATCCAAACCCAGGGCTTTTTTGGTAGCAACTCCTTTGCATGTTAGGCCACACACCCCTCATGTAGCCAATCCTAATGAGTTCCTGCTGTTTGGTGTGGCCTGTTATGCTAATGAGTTCCTGCTGGGCGTGGCCAACTCAGGAGCCAGCCAGAACTCCGTTCCTGTGTGTTCCTGCCCAAAAATAGCCCTGCCGCCTCTGTGTCGCAAGCTAGATTGTCTCCCATCCAAACATTAACCAGCACCGATCCTGCTTAGTTTCCGTGATCTGATGAGATCAGGCTAGCCTGGGGCATCCAGACTGGGGCATGCCCACCTGTGAAGGAACAAGGGGCCCAACCCCATGGGTTCCCAGGGCAAGGATGCACAACAACCAAGCTGTTGTTTATAAAATAATTACAACACTAATAGAGAGAAATTATTACCAACACATTACTCCAGAACCATACAGAACTGAAAACAATAAAGCGAGCTTCAACAACCTAGCACTTGCAAGAACCGTGTTAGGTAGCACCAACCTTTGTTCCAAAAGAAAGGTCTCAAATCTGCATTAGCTACATTACTAGCAATTGCAGGTCATAGTCTTGGCCCATAGTTGGACAAAATCTCAGTTAGCCTCCTGTCTCCCCGGGCTATAGTTCAATTATACTTTTGGCCCTGTACATCAGGCGATGATGACATCCAGGACTATTTTTGGGCAGGAATGCACAGGAATGGTGTTTTGGCTGGCTCCTGAGTTGGCCATGCCCAGCAGGTACTAATTAGCATAACAGGCCACACCCAACAGCAGAAACTCATTAGGATTGGCTGCATGGCCTAACATGCAAAGGAGTTCCTGCCCTGGATTTTGACAACAAACAAGGTAAACCGAATAAGCAGCAAAAAGTGGGTGTGGCTGGATGACCACACTTCTGGTAACATGGGGGTGTGGCCTAATATGCTAATGAGCTATGTTGTCAGTGGTGTGGGCCTTATATGCCAATGAGTTTCTGCTGTTGGGTGTGGCCTATTATGCTAATGAGTTCCTGCTGGGCTTTTTCTACAAAAAAAGCCCTGATGACATCCAATCAGAACATGTCTCGAGGAGAACTCTCCAGAAGATTATCTCACACTCTCAACCTCCCCCTCCCATCACAGATCACAAGTTCCCCCAAGGAACTAATTACCTTAGGGGCTTCCACCATTGGTCTTGAAGATGATAAGAGATACGCAGGCCGGAAAAGAAGAAGAGAAGAAGAAGAGATTGGATTTGTGCCCTCCGTCTTCACTCAAGAGTCTCAGAGCAGCTTACAGTCTCCTTCCCTTCCTCTCTCCCACAACAGACATCCTGTGAGGTAGGTGGGGCTGAGAGAGCTCTGAGACAACTGCTCTTGAAAGAACAGCTCTGAGAGAACTGTGGCTTGCCCAAGGTCACCCAGCAGCTGCATGTGGAGGAGTGGGGAATCAAATGCGGCTCTCCCAGATTAGAGTCCGCACACCAAACCAATTATCAGCACCCACAAGGTAGTTCAGGCCCATTACTAGCCGCGTTAACCCTGGAGGGTAAACAAAGAGAGGGAAGGGAGGAAGTTTTGCCTCACATCAACACACGGGCTTTTATTAAAATCATATCTAGACATTGTCCTCAGCCAAAGTAACATAATTCACTCCTACTTTCTTTTATAAAGTATTTCAACATGATCTTGGGATCAGTTGACTCACCAGCCAGGAAAAATGCTGCCTCAAACAAATTTCCACTGATGACTTATAAAAGCAGCTATTAAGCGCAGGAATCGTTTCTGGATGAGGGCCTGGCAACTCTGCATCATGGAGCAGACAAGAGTCCAGTTCCCTTCAAGTGCAGTTAGTCCTTTTCAAAAGAGGCGGTTCACACGTTCAGCCACGGGCCTGGTACGATACCAAGTGAAGAGTCCTTGAGTGACGTTATCAGGCGAATCGGACCGACACCGAAACTTCGGCAAGTCAAAGTTGGCCTCAGAACTGCAGAGCTGGCGTGTTTTGCTCTTCATCTCATTAAGGTCAAACAAAATGGAAGCAAGAAGCTAGACAGGCAGAAATAGGGTTTCGCTTACCTGTTTGCACGGCTGCCAAGTCTCTGGGCGCCGCTGCCAAGTCAAGGTGCCAAGTATTAATCATGCGTTATGCTTTAGCATTTGCTTTCTGGCTGGTTGTATTTCCTACACGATATTGCCACGCAAACTTAACACACGAGTTAATACTTTGCTCTGCCCTTTTCCCTGAGGCAACTGGGAATTCTGGAGCAGCTTTTAAAGCATCGAGGTTTTGTTGTTGTTGTTTTAGATTAGAAACATCGTGTAGAACTATGTCTTGGAAAACAAACATAGGACTTCAACTTCCTATTTTCCTTGTAAAGCAAATTAAAGTAGGGAAGCGGGGTACTTGCCAGGGATAACAGACTGGAAGGAGCCAGGGCTTAACTGTTTCCTAACCACTGTGTTCTCTTCTGCAAATCCACTGGCCATTTTTAGCCGTTACTTTTTCCTCTCTTGGTCTCCAATCACAAAACCAGGCCTGAGCAATCACTCCCTATTCACTATATATTTTTATATCTTTATATAGGCATATATCCGTTTATATTTTTGCAAATAGGTTCAGTTCTCTGATTTTATACATCTGGGGCTTTTAAGAAATTTTTATTTTTTTTGTAATGAACAAACAGAAACAAACCAACAAACATAGATACAAGCTGGGGGATCCCATAACATCCTTGTTATGTCTAATATGTTACCTCATACATTGTCTGCTTCCATCTCATCCATTTTGACCACCATGTATTTTGTGTAAGGAGCTGCGGTGGCTCAAGTGGTTAAGACGCTGAACTACAGGCTGTGGAAGGTCAGTAGTTCAGCAGTTCGAGACCTGAGAGTGCCGCATGAGGGAGTGAGCTCCCGTCTCTAGTTCCAGCTCCTGCCAACCTAGCAGTTCGAAAGCAAGAAATTGCAAGTAGATAAATAGGTACCACTTTGGTGGGAAGGTAACAGTGTTCCGTGCACCTTGGTGTTTAGTCATGCCAGCCACATGACCACGGAAACATCTTTGGACAGCGCTGGCTCTTCAGCTTTGAAATGGAGATGAGCACCATAACCCTAGAGTTGGATTCAACTGGCTTTCGAGCAAGGGAACCTTTACCTTTACCTATTTTGAGTAAATATTTGCATCATATTTAAAAACATAGTTCGTACTTTCTTCTTATATGGTTATATGACCATTGTAAAGTGTGTATATGTTTAAATACATGGCTTTCCATTCTATGGTGATGTATTCAAACTGATAGAATGGGAAGGTTCAATATTCTCTCCGGTCCTGTGATGTTGTTCGTCACTCTCTGTTCTTGGGGTCTCCTTCTACTAAATAAAGCTGGTCTATAAACAATGTCTCGGTGTTGTTGTTCATCAGAGGAGGCCTATCGCCACAGGACACTACATGGTGTCAGCAGTGGGATGGTAGAGAGGGCTATTGGCTCTATCCAACAGTTAATGAGGAAAGCAGACTGTTCAAAAAAGGATATACATCTAGTATGATTGGAATATTGGAACACACCCGTTACAGGAACAAGGTATTCCCCAGGACAAATGTTAATGGGCAGAGTGCTGAGGAGTAAGTTATCAGCATCCCAGCAGAGATTACATCCCAAAACACCAACTGGAGTAAAAGAGGCTTTACAGGAAATCCAGGACACGCAGAAATATTTCCATGATTGAATGGCGAAACCACTTAAACCATTAAAAGAAGGAGATGAGGTCCAGGTAGAAGGAAATAGGCAGTGGTATCCTGCAGTAGTAACAGAGCAGAGGTCCATCAGTGGCCATTAGCCACAAGGTATAGATAGGGACTCTGGGGCAAGTGATGCTCTGTATTCTTGGTGCTTTGGGGGGGTTAACATTGGGAGGGCTTCCATTGTCCTGGCCCCACTGGTGGATCTCCTGATGGCACCTGGTATTTTTGGCCACTGTGTGACACAGAGTGTTGGACTGGATGGGCCGTTGGCCTGATCCAACATTGGCTTCTCTTATGTTCTAATGCCAGCAATCATGCATGTATAGGGTGCAGACTTCTGATGGTAACAACTATCGGCATAATAGAGCCCATCTTAGATGCCACCAGAAAGGAGTGGGAAGAGAACAGAGGAGGCACGTGGAAAAGGATAATGAGTTCAACGGGGAACAAGGACAAGATAATAAGGCGTTAGGAGAACTGAACAGTTGTCAGGAGAGGTATAGTAGTCAAGTTACAGAAATGGGAGATCAGGAACTGAGTAGTTCCCAGACAATAGAAAGGATTCCTGGGTGTACAACGTCTTACGGTAGGCGTGTATTTTCTCCAGAAAGATATGCGCCATAATGTCTATACTCACATGTATTTTGCTGTACAGGATAGATGAACTTTTAATTGTTTACCGTGAATGTTATGTGTTTTAATTCTTAATTCTTAATTGGTAGTCAGACGTTTTTGTATTTTTGGAGGGAGAGATGTGACGTGTGTATATCTTTAAGTACATGGCTTTATCGCCGCAGAACACTACAACCATCTGTTTGTATTGAGGTTATTCAGTGGGATTTATGCACATAATGTTCGGGATTTATGGGTGTAATATACAAATGAAATCAGTTTGTCAGTGCACAAATCACACTAAAAATGCCCTTTTTCCCCAGGAAAAATTGGCATGAAGAAAGAGAAGATGGTGCAGAAATAAGCCCGTACTCCATTTGCACAAGGGAGAAGTGAAATCAGAAGTGAAAACTCCTCCAATATGTCCCCAGAAGAATGCTGAGATCAGCTGATAAAAACTTGCTGGTGGTCCCTGGTCCTAGGGAGGTCCTGGCCCCGACCTGGTGGAACTCATCACAGCCCTGCAGAATCTGAAGGCAGCAATGGGAGGTTGAGACCAATGCCCCCTCTAAGCTGTGGAGTCTTGTGAGCAAAAATTCTACTTTGTGAGCTACTGGCATTAAAGTTGTGAGTGAGCAATTTGGCCACTGCATAAGTTAGTTTGCTCTGGAGCCGTCCCTTCCTGAGCGAAGACAAAAACATGTGCGCCAGAGGCTAAAAAAACAGTGAGCTAGCTCACACTAGCTCGGCTTAGAGGGAACAGTTAAAGGACCAAGTAGTAGGTGATGTGAAGGACCTGTGCCAGAGATCCTGGAGAGCCACTGCCGGTCTGAATAGACAATACTGTTCTTTATGGACCAAGGGTATGATGCAGTATAAGGCGGCTTCATGTGTTCATGTGACCAGGATTGCTATGAAGAAGGCAGTGGCAAATTACCCCTGCTTATCTGTTTCCTTGCCATGTCAGTTGTGACTTGATGGCACATTGTTAGGGTTACCGCCACCCCCCCACTAGAATCGGGGGATCCTCCACCCCCTCCACCAATTAGCTGGCTGACAGGGGGGGCCTTACCAGGAACAGGAGGGAGGCCCAGGCTATGTCACTGGTAATGTGGCTACCTCACTTCCAGCATGTACCGGAAGTGATGTCACCACAGTGGCAATGTCCCAGCAATGCTCTGGTATTTGGGCAAAAACTCTATGGTACATAAGAACATAAGAGAAGCCAATGCTGGATCAGGCCAATGGCCCATCCAGTCCAACACTCTGGATCATATAGTGGCCAAAATATACCAGGTGCCGTCAAGAGGTCCAGCAGTGGGGCCAGGACACCAGAAGCCCTCCCACTGTTCCCACCCCCCAAGCACCAGGCATACAGAGCATCACCTTGCCCCAGACTGAGAGTTCCCATCTATACCCTGTGGCTAATAGCCACTGATGGACCTCTGCTCCATATGCTTATCCAATTCCCTCTTGAAGCTGTCCGTGCCTGTAGCCGCCGCCCCCTCCTCTGGCAGTGAATCCCATGTGTCAATCACTCTTTCAGCTGGTAGAAGGCATTTTTACCATAGAAATTTTTGCCCAAACACCAGAACGTCACCACGACGTTGCAACGTGGTGTCGTGACTTCTGGTACATGCTTCCTGTTCCTGTTAAGTCCTCCCACCCTCTGCCAGTTGATAGGAGGGACCTGGAAACCCTGCACATTGTTGTTGCTGCTGTTATTATCAGTAGTAGCAGTAGTAGTAGTATTTGTATTACTATTGTTAAAAAGCCAGCACCCTATGGTATAGCATGCGGTTTCCAGAAGTCCTCGTTTGCCTTGTTAAAGTAGACCCGTAATTCTTTCTGACCACTTTGGGTAGAAATGCTGATGATAACATTCCCAGGTGCCTCAATGTGAAACTTGCTGTAACCAGACTCTACCTGTTCTTTGGAGAGGAAGTTATAATCCATTCATCATCTCTATTAGCTCATCTATCACTTCGGGGATAATTCAGAAAGCCTCATCAGAAACCTGCCTCCTCGATTGGGCCGCTTCCAGAAGAGAAGTGAGCTGCACACTTGATGTCTTCATGCAAAATTGCAGACAGGAGATGGATGACGAATTAGTCCCAGGGTTAACTGGTGTTCTTGGGACCCAAGCGATAGACTTCATTTCATTGTGTCATTAGTTCTGTGCAATTTGCCAGACTTTCACTGGAAGCTATAGCGACGGTAGGCCTGATTTCAAGCGGTTATATGCTCATTTGCCCACCTCTTTGGAAAGTCCTTCCACAAATCAATCATTTCTCTGCGAAACTCTACACCGACTAGGCTACCTGTGCCAAGCACAGCATGTTTCGATCACAATGCTATCATTGGAAGTATGCACGCTTAATCCTTTATTTAGATGTACAGTCCACTACACATAAAACCATTTCAGTGGGAAGGGACCTCCAGGGTCATCTAGTCCAACCCCCCACACAATGCAGGAAATTCACAAATACCCCCCTCACACACACACCCAGTGACCCCTGTTCCACTCCCAGAAGATGACAAAAAACCTCCATGATCCCTGGCCAAATTGGCCTGGAGAAAAATTGCTTCCTGACCCCCATTTCCCTGGGCATGTAAGACAAGACCCTTTCTCCCACATCAACGAATCTTGCCTGTCCTTAACACCAACTGTCTGCAAGCTGGAAAAGTATGATACTTTGTTTATTATCTACCTTTGCTGTCTCTGAGGGGCCACGTAGACTCAGAACCATTACTGTTTTAAGTGCGAGTTATGGTATTCGGTAGATTGTGCCAGGACAAAGAAATACGGTCGCCCTCCCGAACAATCACTGATTGAATAACCAAAAAATCAGTGTTGCAAAAGCCAGTTGTGAATGAGGGCAAAAACGCTTCAAGGCCCTGTCTAGGAAGAAGGTGAGATGATAGAAATGACACAAACGTTAGGGGGAGAAAAATGAGAGATAACGCATGAGAACAAAAGAGGCCTGTGATAAAAATTAGTATGTGTCACACAGGAGATCTCTTTGAGAATAAATCTGGAAAGCTGTTGAGGTAAATACTTCAAAGGAAATACGCATAAGGAGTGAGGCAAGTTAAGTCTAAGGAAGTGGATAAAAATCTTAGGTAGGTTGCACTAGTTTGCTGATAAGTAGCGGCACTAATCTCGAAACATTACAGAAAAGTCTCTGATTTACAAGACAAGGACAGTTGAGGCTCTGGAGGGCTTCTTAGGATATATTCATACAGTGTTTGGATATGGCACATATGCATACCAGGAAATTTATTATACATGGTCTACTGTGTAGGGGGAAGCTAGCCCCGTATTCTCCTTACAAGCCTAGGGGGAACAGGGGAAATTCTCTCAACATGTTGTGTACCATGTGAGGTTATAACTAAGGAGCCTCTGTATATTTAATTACTATGATGGATAGCTCTTAAAATATAGTCTCCCTGTCCCTCTCTTTTTTGTAGCATTTGCTTGTTTGTTGTAGTGGTTAAGAGCGGCAGATTTTAATCTGGAGAACCGGGTTTGATTCCCCCATTCCTCCACATGCAGCCGGCTGGGTGACCTTGGAGTGGCCGCAGAGCTGTTCTCTCAAGAGCAGTTCTCTCAGAGCTCTCTCAGCCCCACCTAGTTCACAGGGTGTCTGCTGCGGGGAGAGGAAAGGAAGGAGATTGTAAGCTGCTCTGAGATTCCGAGTGAAGGATGGGGTATAAATACTCCTCCTCCTCCTCCTCCTCCTCCTCTTCCTCCTCCTCCACCACCACCACCAGACTCTGAACTTTTCTATCTAGTATGCTTCTATACCACTTCCATGAAGCTCCAAGCAATTATCAATATATGCCAAAAGCGAGCCGGTACATCTGTCCCCCTTTTCGTCAGATCTCTTTGCCCCCACAAATTTGAACAGGTGTTCCTGTGATGAGATTCAGCCAGCTAAAAACACTTCAAAGCACCTGCTTTCCCCTCTCTGTGTGAGATCAATAGGATTTAATGGGGTTTAGTTTTGGCTGGATCCCACCTCCTCGTTGTCTGTCATAAAAAGTTCTGAGGAACCCATTGAATACTTTATTATAGAAGAGAAGCTCTCTTCATATAAAAGTATACCCTGATGTAGGAGCCTGCCTTGGCGGGAAGGGCAGGGTATAAATCTAATGAAAAAAACAAACAAACTCTGAGTCTGATAAAAGTAGAAATGAAAAGGAACTTGGGGAAAAATGCAAACATTGCACTAGGATGCAACGTCTCTGGATTGGTTTAAAAAGGCTGTGCATGTGTTAAGTGCCCTAAAGTACCTTCCGACTTATGGTGACCCTATGAATTAGTGACCTCAAAAATGTCCTATCCTGAACAGGGCTCGTGTCTTTCAAATGGAGGGCCGTGGCTTCCTTTATGGAGTCAATCCATCTCATGATGGGGGTCTTCCCCTTTCCTTGCTGCCTTCAGCTTTTCTTAGTGTTATTCCCTTTTCCAGTGACTCTTTTCTTCTCTTAGGTTGTGGTCAGTCTACAGGCTTGGCATGGTCTGGCCGTCCCTCTATGTTCTCCGGAACGATTTGTTCCAGAGAATATCCACTAGAAGCCCCACTCTCACCCTGAACTCACCATGTGGTCAACCAGTCAGACATCAGCTGCATGTTCACCGGGGTGGGTGGTGGTGTTGGGTAGCTTTGTCATCTGTAAATGTCTTTGTGTGCATGTGCAGAACTGCTCAGTCGCCAGAGGTGAATATGTGGTTAAGCACATATTGCTTCATAGAAGAAAAAATGGCAACCAGAAACTGGAAGCCTCACTTCCTGACCAGCTGGAGCACGCAATGGTGCGATCAGACATCCAGAAGTACAGAGTGACAATGATGACATCTGTTAAGACCAATGTTCCTCTAAGCTGAGTTAGTGTGAGCTAGCTCACAGTTTTTAGCCTCCTGCTCACACATTTTTGTCTTCGCTCAGGAAGGATGGCTCCAGAGCAAACTGATTTATGCAGCAGCCAAATTGCCTGCTCACAACTTTAATGCCAGTAGTTCACCAAGTAGAATTTTGCTCACAGGACTCCACAACTTAGAGGAACTTTGGTTAAGACCAGACTTTCCCCAGTGGCTATATACTCCAGCTCCAAGACAAGTGAGTATGGGGTGCAAACGGCTGGGGGACAGAAGGCAGATGTTGTCGTCTGAACCTGCACTTTAAATCTACAGGGCAATAGCAATGAAGCCAGCTCTAACCTCTCATCTGACCACAGCCATAATGTGATCAAAGTACAACAGGCTCAGTTTGGTCGGGTTCGAACAGATAAAAAGAAGTACTTCTTCACCCAAAGAGTGATTAACACATGGAATTCACTGCAACAGGAGGTGGTGGCAGCTACAAGCATGAACAGCTGTCAAGAGGGAATTAGATAAACATATGGAGCAGAAGTCCATCAGTGGCTATTAGCCACAAGGTATGGATAGGAACTCTCAGTCTGGGGCAGGTGATCCTCTGTATCCTTGGTGCTGGGGGGGCAGCAGTGGGAGGGCTTCTGGTGTCCTGGCCCCACTGCTGGACCTCCTGATGGCACCTGGTATATTTTGGCCACTGTGTGACAGAGTGTTGGACTAGATGGGCCATTGGCCTGATTCAACATTGGCTTCTCTTATGTCGGTCAATTTAGCCTCTAGGGGGAGTTCAGGCTTGATTTGATCTAGAACCCATTGATTTGTCTTTTTGGTATGTGCAAAACTCTCCTCCAGCACCACATTTCTAAGGAATCAACTTCCTGTCGGCTTTCTTCATTGTCCAGCTTTCATGTCCATACATAGTAATGGTACCCGCCATGATACGATGGCATGAGTTATCTTGATCTTGGTTGCCAGCAAGACATCTTTACACTTAATGATCTTCTCCAGCTCCTTTGTGGTTGCACTTCCCAGGCTTGATCTCCTTCTGATTTCTCGGTTGTCATCTCACTTTTGGTTGATGATGGCGCCAAGGAAGGAAGGCAGGAAACGAACATCATGGGATCTGCTCCAAAGCAGAAGGTGGAGAAAGTTGTTTGAACAAGGACTTATCCAGCATAACAAACAGCTTTCTGTTAATCTTCTGAAAACCAGCAGGCCAACAAATGAGCGGCAATCAGTCTGTTCATTAGTTATTCAGCAAATAATGATTACATGTATTAACCCAGTTGATCAGCAAGGCAATGAAATGCAGCTCGGTGAAAGAGCTTCCAACATTGCTGTATCGGATGAACTGCTCTCTCATTTTTCACAGGGCTCTTAATGTATTTTATCTCATATAGAAACATTACCCAGCAGGCCTGATCATTCTGAGTGACAAATGAAAATGAGATTACCGAAAAGTATTAATTTAAATGAATTCACATAGGTCTATAATCATGAACAGCCAGATTTTTCCATTGTACAATAAAGTATATGATGTGAGCTGGGCCACAGGGAGAGGGATACCTTCCGCTTAAGGAAAAGTTTCGATCTATCCCGCTGTTTGGGTGTCCTTCCACCATTTATGACCATAAAAGAAAGCGCAGTCTAAAGTGAAAAGAGAGAAACAGTTGACCAGGTGAGAAAACTTCCATAATCCTTCTGTATCTAATGCCTGCCTATATTCTGAAAGATAGGAGGGTGATCAAGCAATATGTGGATGATACGGCTGGATTTAGTTTGGTGCATAATGAGTGGTGCAGACCAGGATTGGGAGAAACTTCATAGATGAGTTAAACACAAAACCTTTCTTCAACAAATGCAGTAGGATGTCTGGCAGCATTCCCTCATAGATTCCATTTTCTAGGCTTCAAGGGGTTAAAAAGGAGAGTGGAAACATTGCCAAAAGATGCAAGGACTTGCACATTGACAGTGTATCCGCTGGTGGAGACTTGGACTGCATCTTCCCTGATTAACAGGCCCATAGCCAGGATTTTTGAGTCAGGGGGCATTTAAATTTCTTAGGGGGCACTGGCTAATCAATTTAATCTGGGAGAGAAGGCTGTGACTTCCTGGGCTAGATGGGAAGTCAGGGGGCCTTGCCAGCAAGTCAGGGGGGCTAGCCCTGAGATGCCCCACTGTCGCTATGGGCCTGCTGATGAATGTCCTCCACCATTGCCACAGCTAGTTGTGATATTTATGAAATCCTCCTATGCCTAGAGTTTTAGTGCAATAACAAGGAGGAGGTTGTGGGACTGGCATCCTTCCCCCATTGACCACAGAGCCCAAGCGTAGCTCCCTGCAACTATTGCCCATTGCCGCCACTAGGCCCAGTACAGTTCCAGGCCTCAACTGCAGTACATGACACAGAAGGCAAGTGCACAATTTGTGCATGTACAGACAGTATTCTTTTTTAGGGGGTCTGCAAAAATAATTCAGATTTTTCAGGTTTGGGTGTAATGGACCCCAAAATTACCAGTATTTCCTGATATTTCTGAATCCCAGTACTGGTATGGTATTTGGATTTTGGATATTTCAGGAACCCATTTTTCCCCCAGCAATATTATACACTATGGGGACCATTATAATCAATGGTCCCCATAGGGTATAATGGGGGATCCATCTGGGGTATCTGGGGGTCCGTTTCTGAGGTAGAAGTTTCAAATTTGCAGCATAGCTGCTGGGGCCTCTCTTCAAAAGAACCCCCATGTTTCAAACAGATTGGACCAAGGGATCCAATGGAGAGGGGGATACCTTTAAAGGGACTGTGGTCTCTTTAAATGCTTTCTCCAAGCTGAGAACGCTCTAACTGCCCTTTAACTGCAGCTGTCCAGAATTCCCGGATAATCCCAAATCTTTTCAGGATTATCAGGGAACAGCTATACTGGAAAACCAAAAATAGACTCTTATCTGGATTCAGGTGAGAAAATACCTGGAAAAGGGTTGTTGGTTTTTTTGCTCAGTAACAGCCAAATGCACATTCCCTACTCTTTATTGGGGAGGATTTAAATCCCCCAATGTAATTTTTAATTTTTTCTACATACCTGATGGGGTCCCCCAGTTTTTACAACTATATGTTTTGTGTCAATGCGGCTCCCATCCACCGATTTAAGTATCCACAGATTATATTATATACGATAAAGTACCCATCGATTAGCAACTGTGTGAAAAGCAAACTAAAGATGACAAGCCATGCTAAAATCTATGTGCTCCGATAGATTTACTGGAGATCAATTCATAAGGTTGGGATGTGGGACCGTATTTCCAGAATGTGTATACCGAAAGAGAAGTTTAAATTTTTAAAGGCTACTTATTTAAAAGATGTTCAACGCAATCCTGAACAGAGTTAGGCCCTTCTAAGTCCATTAGAAAGGCAGAACCCTGTTTTAGGATTGCCTTGTTATTAGGCCTCAGTTCAATCAACAGAGCAATATAAAAAAACCCCAACCCAGTAATCAAACAAAACCAGCCTCAAAAAGATGCAGCTGCATTAAAATGGAGATCCTTAAAAGTCAACGGCAACGACGAAGCCATCAATAAGAGTAGCAGAGCGATGCAGCCAAAGAGGTTATTTTGGATTACTGTGTTGTTTTCTTCCTCAGGAGACTATTGGAGCAGTCGTCCAGGAAGCACAATTAAAAACGAGGCGATGCTGGAATAATAACAGAACGAATTGGAGAGGATCTGCTCGCCCCCTACAAAATGACCATTTGCTCCAGAAGATATCGGAACTGCTTCATCTGAGCTGCAACCCTCTTCCAAAGCATTTCCCGCCTTCTCTTTCTCCTTGGACAATTTTGTCATTAGGAGTGGCAAAGTTGGCGGAGGGTTCCCAATTATGTGGAGAGAGTTCAAGTTCTTCAGGCTGCGTCGGGTTTTTTAAAAATGCTTAATAAATTATGTAACCCCCCGCCGTGAGAGTTTTCAGCACGACGCGATGAAAATGAGAAGCATCAGAGTATTAAGAAATGGTTTAACTCTCCCGCAGCTGCCGAAAAAGTCCCTTGCAAAATAAGATAAGGGGAAAAAACAGGGAATTTGTGGAAAGAGAAATGTGGTGTGACTGCTCGCTTAAATGGGATCTTGGAGATTTCACACAGCCGAATTGAAAAGGCTTTAAGTAAGCATCTTCTCTTTCCAATTACCATTTGCCGCGGCCAGTGCATAAATTACACGTTCAGTACATTAGTCTGTCTTGGAAGCAGAAGTGGCAGCATTTGCTTTAATTTTAGATACCATCTTATTTTGACCACCTCCAAATACATTTCCATAGATTAAAATTGCATTACAGCTTTTAGCTGGGAATGGCTTGTAAGAGAAATTGCTCCGAAGAAGAACATGCTGAATGACATCACCTACACATTTAGTTTGCTAAAAAATGAATGTAATAAATGGTTAATTTGCCAAGTCCCGGTGTCGACAAATGATGAATATTTTCTTTAACACCAAATGAATTATGAAACATTTTGATCATCATGATGGTGGTTTATGGGACTTCTATCCTTCTTTTCAGAAGAAGAAGAAGAAGAAGAAGAAGAAGAAGAAGAAGAAGAAGAAGAAGAAGAAGAAGAAGAAGAAGAGGAGGAGGAGGAGGAGGAGGAGGAGGAGGAGGAAGAAGAGGAGGAGGAGGAGGAGGAGGAGGAGGAGTTTGGATTTATACCCCACCCTTCACTGCCCAAAGGCGTCTCAGAGCAGCTTACAAACTCCTTTCCCCCTCCCCACAACAGACACCCTATGAAGTAGGTGGAGCTGAGAGAACTTCTGACAGAAACTGTCCTTGAGAGAACAGCTGTGCCAGAGCTTGTGACTGACCCAAGGTCACATCAGCAGGTGCAAGTGGAGGAGTGGGGAATCAAACCTGGTTCCCCCAGATAAGAGTCCGTGCACTTAACCACTACACCAAACTGGCTCCATTTGGATATTCAGTCCAAAATATCTGGTCAAGGAGCTACGGCAACTAATCAACAATACACAAAAGAATGATAGATTTATAATTTTTCAAAAGTTTTTTTTTGGGGGGGGGGACTTCAGCAACAGGGGGACGTCTAGGTCAGCGTCACAGCAACGTCACCAGCAATGTGGCAACATCACTTCCGGCATTCACCAGAAGTGACATCATCATATTGTTGGTGGCACGGGACACTCTGGTACTTGGGCAAAAACTCTATGGTAAAAGCTGTTTTTACTGTAGAGGTTTTGCCCACATACCAGCATGCCCTACATCACTGGCAACACAATGACTTCACTTCCAATGTGTGCTGGAAGTGACATCGCTGCACTGCTGTTGACATGGCTGCGATGCCAGTAAGACACAGGGAGGGGGGAAACAAACCTAAACCCAAAAACTGGAATCAAGAACCACAAGGGTAAGAGAGAAGTCTGATTGAGGGCCAATATTAAAAACTTAGTGTAAACTTATAATATGCAAAAATACATGTATTTATTAGAAAGGCAGTTAAAAACCAATAAGGGCCCAATGGAAACCTCATAACAAAGTCCGAGTAGCCTAAACACAAGGGCCAATACAAGAGACCTGACACGTTTCTACCCTGTTCCAGGGCCTTCTTCAGAGGCCAAACAGTTTGAGGTACGCTAACTGTACCTCCTCCTGCCAAACTAGCAGTTTGAAAGCAAGAAATTGCAAGTAGATAAATAGGTACCGCTTCGGTGGGAAGGTAACAGCGTTCCGTGTGCCTCGGCGTCTAGTCATGCCAGCCACATGACCACGGAAACGTCTTCGGACAGCGCTGGCTCTTCGGCTTAGAAACGGAGATGAGCACCGAAACCCTAGAGTCGGATTCGACTGGCTTTCGAGCAAGGGAAACCTTTACCTTTTTAACTGTACCTCAAACTGTTTGACCTCTGAAGAAGGCCCCCCAGTAGGGCAGAAACGCATCAGGTTGCTGCGATGCTGGCCTAGGCCCTCCCCTGCTGCCGATAAGTCCCCCCACCAGCAATTTCATTGGCATTGGAGGGCATGGCCTTGGGGGGTGGCATTCCTCACCCCCGGCACGGGCGTCTGGCAGCCCCAACTAGTACTTATTGGCCTCCTTCCTGGCTGCTCCTCCCTTGTTCCTGCAGCCTCTTATGGCCCCTCAATCTTCCCTTAATCTAGGATGCTACCGTCTATAGGCCCACGGTCTGGTTCCATCCCTCCCTCTTCCCTAGATTAGGATGTTCAGGGCCACGAGAATATCCCTCTCCCGAGTTTGGACATCTATTGTTTTCCTTTGGCAAAATATTTGACTGCTTGTATTTGGTGGTGGAAAGTGCCGTCAAGTCGCACCTGTCTTACGGCAGCTCTGTAGGGTTTTCAAGGCCAGAGACATTCAGAGGTGGTTTCCCCATGGCCTGCCTCTGCGTAGCAACCCTGGACTTCCTTGGTGGTCTCCCATCCAAGTACTAACCAGAACCAACCCTGCTTAGCTTCTGAGAACTGATGAGATTGGACTAGCCTGCACTCAGGGTCAGCCTACATCATACTTTGAGCAAAGTCCAGGATGGACCCAGCCTGCTTTTCCTTGCAGCCACAAAGCAGCGGCAGAGAATATCATTTTCAAAGCCTCCAGGGGCCTGATTTGTCCTGGAACCACAGTGTAGGGGGAAGAGGGGCTCCTGACCCCCCCCTGTGTCATTTTTCTGAGCTAAGGCAGCCCTGGGGGGGTTTATTTGCCCCATGCTGGAGCTGTGCATGCACAAAATACTCCACATTAAAATAAACATTGCGTAGCTGGGCCTTCAGAGAGGTCTCGCTCCAGGTGGGAAGTTCATTGAAATCAAAGCTTTAGCATGCTCAACTCTGTGCTGGATTGTGGTCTCATTAAGTGAATTTTTTTAAAAAAATAAACCTTGAGACTGTGTAATGAAGCTGATGGGCAGTAGCACGGGGGGGCGGGGGGGGAGGAAATACTTGTTTATGATTAAAACGTGGAATTCACTGCCAGAAGATAGAGTGATTATGGGTGTGCATTCAGATACACCTGAGCTGAAAACATACCCAAAAAATATCTTATTGGTATTTTTCGGGGATATTTGGCAACCCAGATATATCCAGGATTTTTTTCAGAAAACTGAAAGAATGGTTCCGAAAAAAAGCCCAGAAATATTCAGGAATTACTGGGAAGATTGGGAGCCAGCCAGCCCCTTAGCTAGCAACTTTTTTATTGGGGGTCCAATGTTTTTCTTGGGGGGCCTGGCATCTGGAAAAATAAAGCTGGTTAATAAGATTTTTGGAAGGGAGAAAGCTTTGTGTTCCCAAAGTGAAAAAGACAGCAGGCAGTGTGTGTGTGGGGGAGGGACAGCAAGAACAGCTGAAGGTGACAGTCCATTCTGCCCACCTCGGGCTGCACATTTCTGCAGGCTAAAGGCTCGCCGGCACCAAAGGACTGAATAGGGTGGGCGGGGGGCATTTCAAATGTCCCCTCCCGTCCCTTCCCCACTCCTCCTGTGCTGCTTCTGACATGATCTGGGGGGAGGACGTGCCTGGCCACATCTGTGTGCCCAGGTCTCTGGGGAGAGTGACACGGGGTGTTGGGGGCTGGGGAAGGAGAGGGGGTGGCGGGTGGACCTCTCCAGACAGGGGCTGCAGTAGGGGGCAAGCAAAGGGCTGCCGAAGGGCTGGCTGAGCTGCTCACAAACCGGCCGCCTCCCTTCCCCACAGCTAGTTCCTTCGACCTTTCCAGTCCCTCTCGCAGCATCCTCGCAGCTGGCTTCGGACACCATGCCTACAAGTTGCTACGCATGGCATCACCCACATCCCCCGACCCCTGTCAAAAGACATCCCCCCGCCCTTTTGCTACATCCCCACCACATGGCCAGGACAACTCCCCCACCCCGGGAAAGAAGAAGGCTGCACCTCTTCTTCTCCCCACTCACCACATTAGTCATCCTGCCTGAATACCCAATTCTGATGAAATCTGGGACACCGAGAAAGCAGGCATGGTGCCCAGGAAGGAGCCCAAGCCTTCCTCTGCTCTTCTCCTGACTGTGCAGCAATTGATCGGGGATGAGGGGGCTGGGGGCAGGGAGGGGGATCCGAGGTTTGGGGAAGGGGCCCATAAAAACCATGGGGGGGGCATGGTAACTATGGGCCTGGAGCCAGCATTTGCAGGCTCCCAGGGACAGCTTTTGCTTTCCTTTTGTTGTTTCCCTCCTTTATTTCTGTGTCTCTGAGGTTTCCATGGGCTTCCCTGCTGGCTTTGCCAATTTCAAACAAGTCTTGTCAGTTTCAAGAGGGTTTTTTTTCTCTTTGCCAGCCTTCCTTTGTGTTATTCCATTCCCGATTTCTTGGACAGCTTGCAAAATTCTGGAAAAAAACCCACCCTTGCTTGGTTTTGATGGGATTCTGTGCTTTGACATCAGTCCTGTTAAGCTTGCACTGCCTCAGGGATACTGAGTTCTGCTGGGCATTCTGTACATTGCAACTAGTTGTGCTGGGCTTGAAAAAATGTCCCCTACCTACAGTTTGCAATGCGGAGAGTCTCTGGTTTGAGATTAGTCATCTTTTGCCAGCATTGCCACAGTGGCAGTGGTTCTGATGGGCATTCTGTACATTGAAAGAATGCCCCCCTCCACTGCAGATTCTCTGGTTTGATTTTGGTTATGTTTGGTTTGGCACATTGGCTTGTGGTTCTGATGGGCTCACTGAGCTCTGCAATGGTTCTGTTGGACTTGCTGTTTGTTCTCAATGATTGCTACTTGCAAGCATGGCTTTTTGCCCTGGAAGCAGCTAGCAGGGGTTCCCCCCCATATAAATGTAATCTACAATATTATAAAATACCAGTACAAAACAGTCCTAACCACTACTGAAACATTACTAAAACATTCAATGGGGTGTACTACTGTTGTATACTGAGGTAAACCGCACATGTGGTCGGTCTCGCATGTGGCCATGCGAACAGGCTAAGCTTTGCATCTAAGGACAATAGAAGAAAAGGATCCAAGAACTCGCCAGTCGGCCAGCTCAGATCCTAACGGAAACCAACAGGGCAGGCATGTCCAACTTCGAACAGGTAGTGATCTATTTTTTCCGGCCAAAAGTGCCGGTGATCTACCATCATGAAAATAAAGTTTCAAATTAGTTTCAAATTAGATTTTAACCCACTAAAGTTGGGTTCCACTGCCCCGCCCCTCCATTTATAATGCACCTTCTGTCATTTCCTGGTAAGCAAAATAAGCAAAAACAAACCAGAGAGACGAAGATCCAGAAAGAACTGCAAACATTTTTTATTTTTTTATTGAGTTATAACTTTCATTAACTGTCTCAATAACTTTCTTTAACTTTTATTCAGAGTTATTTGTGTTAAATGTAGGTCAAGTATTGATCCAGGCCGATCTTGCGCCATCTTTAAAACTTTGCTCTTGCTCATTAGTGAGACGTCTGAGCCTGCATTTCATCCACCAGCTTTTTGAAGTTGGGTGAATATTGCGTGAGGGCCAGTCTCAGGGAATCCTGGAGACGTTCATCTGTCATGTTGGAACGCTGTGTACTCTTGGTCATTTTCAGATGGGAAAACGCAGATTCACACAAATAAGTCAAACCGAAACAGGAGTGTACAGCTTCACTGCATCTTCTCAAGTTGGGAAATTTGTCTCTAGGCACTAGCTTCCAAAACGATTCTTGCTCTGCACGGGTCTTGAGAAAAATGTCATTTTTAAGGGTTAATATTTTGTTTTCCAGAGATGCCTCGTTCAATGAGTAATTTTTACTGATAGCAGCTGCAGTTTCCTTAATGTTCATATCTACTTTGAAAGGGTATGACAAGTACTCCAAGTGGGGCTGGTGATCTACCTCTGACCCCTCTGCAATCTACTGGTAGATCGTGATCTACCTGTTGGACATACCTGCAATAGGGGAAGTTGTGTGTAAATAAAACCTATCACGGGTGTGTGCGTGTGTGTTGGGTGTGATTTGAACGGGAATATAAGTTGGCCATGGGCCATGCTAGTTATCTCAAGTTCTCCTGTGCACTAATAAAGTATGAGTTGAAATCACTCTTCACTTCATCAGTCTCAGTACTTTGTTGTTGTTGTTGTTCAGTTGCACAGTCGAGTCCGACTCTTCGTGACCCCATGGACCAGATCACGCCAGGCCCTCCTGTCTTCTGCCGTCCGCTGAAGTTTGCTCAATTCCATGTTCGTTGCATCGGTGACACTGTCTAACCACCTCATCCTTTGCCGTCCCCTTCTTCTTTGACCTTCCACCTTTCCCAGCATCGGGGTCTTCTCCAGTGAGTGCTCCCTTCTCATTTGGTGGCCAAAGGATTTGAGCTTCAGCTTCAGTCTCTGGCCTTCCAGGGAACAGTCAGGGTTGATTTCTTTTTAGGACTGACTGATTTGATTTCCTTGCAGTCCAAGGGACTCTCAAGAGTCTTCTCCAGAACCATAGTTCAAAAGAATCTATTCTTCAGCGCTCAGCCTTCCTTATAGTCCAACTCTCGCAGCCATACATTACAACTGGCAATACCATTGCTTTGACTATGCGGACTTTTGTTGGCAGGGTGATGTCTCTGCTTTTTATCATGCTGTTTAGGTTTGCCATCGCTTTCCTCCCCAGGAGCAGGCGTCTTTTAATTTCATGGCTGCAGTCACCATCTGCAGTGATCTGGGATCCCAGGAATGTGAAATCTGTCACTACTTCCATGACTTCCTCTTCTATTTGCCAAGGAGTGATGGGGCCAGATGCCATGATCTTAGTTTTTTTGATGTTGAGTTTCAAGCCCGCTTTTGTGCTCTCCTCTTTCATCCTGAGCAAGAGGCTCTTTAAGTCCTCTTCACTTTCTACCATTAGAGCGGTATCGTCTGCATATCTGAGGTTGGTGATCTTTTCCCTAGCAATCTTAATTCTGGCTTGTGATTCATCCAGGCCGGCATTTCACATGATGTATTCTGCATATAAATTAAATAAGCGGGGTGACAATATACATCCTTGTCATACTCCTTTCCCTATGCTAAACCAATCAGTTGTTCCATATCCGGTTCTGTCACTTCTTGACCCTTATACAGGTTTCTCAAGAGACATGTGAAGTGGTACTTTATAGCTACACAAATCGGATTATAGCAGCTGTAGATAAAATAGTGCAGTGCAAATAGGTAGGTAAGAATCCACCAAGGTGGAATAAAACAGGGCAGAGAGGGGGAGGCCATTAGGGGAGAATTGCCGCCCCCTCAATCAAATGTCTTTAACATAAAGGGATAAGGAAGTAGGTTTTAATGTATTGTCTCCTTTTAATACTTGTGCTTATTTTTTTTTCTTTTATGTTACTACTACAATTCTGAATAAAGACAATGTTTTATGTTTTCTTTATAAAGGTTTGTCTTAAAGAAATATTTTCTTTTGCAGAAAATATACCCAAATCCCTCCAATATTTTATTTATTTACCACATTTTCCCTCTTATTACTGGATTATTTTAATTATTATTTATACCCCAAATTTTCCTCAACTACCCATTTTTTTCCCTTCTAACTCCTATTTTTTTTCCTTTAAAAAGTTTTTTCCCCCCTTTTGAAAACAGTAAGAAATTTTAAATCCTTCTGGTAAAGGTAAAGGTTCCCTTGCTCGAAAGCCAGTCGAATCCGACTCTAGGGTTGCGGTGCTCATCTCTGTTTCAAAGCCGAAGAGCCAGCGCTGTCCGAAGACGTTTCCGTGGTCATGCGGCCGGCATGACTAAACACCGAGGTGCATGGAACGCTGTTACCTTCCCACTGAAGTGGTACCTATTTATCTACTTGCAATTTCTTGCTTTTGAACTGCTAGGTTGGCAGGAGCTGGAACTAGAGACGGGAGCTCACCCCATCATGCGGCACTCTCAGGTCTCAAACTGCTGAACTACTGACCTTCCACAGCCTGCAGTTCAGTGTCTTAACCACTTGAGCCACCACAGCTCCCTAAATCCTTCTATGACTGGGTTTTTGGCCATCGTGTGAACCAGAGTGTTGGACTGGATGGGCCATTGGCCTGATCCAACATGGCTTCTCTTATGTTCTTCTGACCTAGAAATAGTAATACTGGGCAAGCTGTGACAAAAGTAACACTTCATAACTGACAGGTTCAGTAACTGAGGACACAGGGAAGTAAATACCATACTCAATACTATTATGTTATGAACGTACCTGCAAAAACTTGAAAATTGACCAAGAGTTGACAAATAGAAATTTTTCTCCCTCTCTCAAAATATTAGAACTCGGGGACATCCAGTGAAGCTGATGGGCAGTAGGTTGAAGATGGACAAAAGGAAATACTACTTTACACAGAGAGTGATTAAAATGTGAAATTTGCTGCCAGAGGATAGCCGCAGGATATCCTGTGATAGCCACAGGAATAAACAGCTTTAAAAGGGGATTAGATAGATTCATGGAGGAGAAGTCTATCAATGGCTACTAGCCATGGTGACTGAGGGGAAACTCCACATTCAGAGGCCCTAATCCTCTAAATCTCAGAGCCAGGAGGCAGCATCAGGGGAAGGCCTTCGCCTCTGTGGGCTGTTGTTGGCTGTCCAGAAGAACTGGTTGGCCACTGTGTGAGACAGGAGGCTGGACTAGATGGACTACTAGTCTGATTGAACAGGTCTTTTATGTTCTTATCAGGGGAAGGCCCTAACCTCTTTGCCCTGTTGTTGGCCCGCCAGAGGAACTGGTTGGCCACTGTGTGAGAGGAGGCTGGAGTAGATGGACTACTAGTCTGATCGAACAAGTCTCTTATGTTCTTATCAGGGGAAGGCTTCGGTCTCTCTGCCCTATTGTTGGCCACCCAGAGGAACTGGTTGGCCACTGTGTGAGACAGGATGCTGGACTAGATGGACCACTGGTCTGATCCAGCAAGGCTCTTCTTATGCTCTTTATGTTAAACACACACAGTGACAACAGTTTCTCAAAACGTGGTATATTGGGCTGACTAGAGCTCTGGTGGAGTATTTACAACGAGAAGTTGTTTCAGATAAAATGGAGGAGAGTGTATAAATGGTTGGAGAACAATTGTGTGTAATTGACTCCAATGTCAGATGACTAATGTAAAAACATTATAATTGTATTGTAAACTATAAAATCTACAAATAAACTGTAAAAAAAAAATTCTGGTAGTTTCCACCCGAATTCAACACTATGCAAAGGCAGAAACTTGGAGTGCCATTCGCCAACATAGTGCCCTAGCCTGGCCAGTCATAAATAAGTGAACCACATGGTTGAAAAAGGTCCACCTCCAGGCCCTCCGTGCCACATCCTCGCCCCTTTCCCCCTCTCGGGTAACCCCCACCAGGGGGCAGCACCACCGTCTTTGAGAACCACTGTTCTAAACTGTATTTCTGTTTCCCAGTATGCCTTGCTGAAGAATGCCCCATGGAGACTGATCAGTGTTTCCTCACAAGTAAATCTTACAGAATGCAATGGAACTCACCCCCAGGTAATTGTGCCTGGGATGGGACTTGGCACGGAAAACTGGGCAAATTTCTCCAAAGCTCTTCTCACAACAGCCTGTAGAGCTAGGCCGCCCTGACTCCCTATGCAAGGAAATATAGAGCCGGTTGCGTAGATTTCTTGTCTTCTCTTGTAAGACAATGGCAGAGACAAGATGGGATTCAGTGGGACTCTATGAGCACGCACTCTGTTCAATTCTTAATAGACCCCTAGCAGCAGGTAACAATTAACGAATCTGCAGAAACTGTATCCAGAGGTACATTTAATTGAAATGACAAACTGTTCTAAAGAAACCTGAATTATCTTCCCATTAGCAACACAAAGCCTGAGCTCAAAGAAAGCACCTAGAAGGGCTGAATGTTACCAATATGGCAAAGGCTCAGGGCAAAGAAGTGACTCCAGAATTCTATAGCTAGCAGGGCTTTTTTCTCTGGGGGAACACGTAGGAACGGACTTCCAGAACTAGGCTTGCCAAGAACTTACTGTGTGGGAGTGGGGGATAATACATCCTCGCAGGACCATCCCCAGGGGAAGGACAGGCGTGGAGCACCATGCTGTCACCAGGAAGTGATGCTAGGCGACGCTCTGGCAATGCAGCTGGAAATTCGATGGTACCATCGAGTTTTCAGCCCCATTGCCAGAGCGTCACCTGGCGTCATGTCCTGGCAATGGCATGGTGCATTACAAGGAGGACTGGTCCAGCTGGGGAGCATGTGTCCCCCACTCCCACACAGTAAGTACTTGGGAACCCTATCCAAAACCCCTTCGACAAAATCCTTTTAAAAACGATTAAAAGTTCATGAGTTTTCGGTATACCGACTGAAAACTTCATTTCCCTCTTGAGAGTTCTGGCACCTCTTTTTCAAAACAAACAAAACCCCCCAAAAGCCCTGATAGCTAGGATTTCAAGGTTTCAAAATGCATACATGCATGGACTTGCTGTCGTCACAGCAACAAGCCTTGATTATTTTCCCCGTCCGTCCAAGTTGGTGGCAACAGTTCAAGGCTTAGAAGAGGAATCCCCATCCTTTTTGAGTCTGCGGGCACCTTTGAAATTCTGACACAGAGCATTGGACGGACCTACAAAAATGGCTGCCAACGGGAAGCAGAGAGAGCCACAAAATGGCTGCCATGGGAGTGGGGTTTTATCTATAACTTTAACAGTAACTCTTCAACATTTCAGGCAGAAGCTCTGCTTCTCTTATGTTCTTGTGATGTAAGCTGCTTCCCATACAGCCCAGGCCCCCCGACTTCCAATTTTTTTGTTTTATTTGTGGTGCTCCCTTGGGGGTGTGCGGGGTGTGTGTGGGGGGGGTGCCCCCCAACTTATTTAAAGCCCCCTGAATTAAAAAATCCTGGCTACAGGCCCAGTGTGTCGCCTAATATGCAAAGGAGTTCCTGCTGCAAAAAGAGCCCTGGGTTTAGATTGCCGACTGTTGCCGTTGAAAGTATTGCGTTGCTACCAGCAAAATAAGCTGCTCTGAAATTTCCTCTGAAGAGTTGGGTGCTGTTAATAGTTCCAAACCAAGGGTTGCCAGCTCAGGGTTGGGAATGTCCTGGAGATTTGGGAGTGGAGCTTGGGGAAGGCAGGATCGAAGGAGGGTAGGGACCTCAGCGGGGTATAACACGCAAAGGCCACCCTCCAACAGAGCCATTTTCTCCAGATGAACCACTCTCCAAGGTCTGGAGACCAGTTGTAATTCCCGGAGATCGCCAGGTCCCACTTGGAGGCTGGTGACCCTAAAATATTAGTGTACAACATAAGGGCCTTATTTTGTTTTTTAAAAAAATATTTCTATTTGTGTCACCAACAGGCGAGCTTCAAAAAAAACCCCTGTGCACCTAATTGGACAGAAAGACGACCCGATCAACTTTATCAGAAAGCTGGGAATTCCCATTTCTAGGCCCCACATTCTAGCCACAGGATCAATACTGGTTTGGCAGATTATCTGTCTGGCAGTGAAATCCTAGTCGGGGGGCCTGGGCTGTATGGGAAGTTGGAGGGCCTTGGCAGTAAGTTGGGGGGCCAGGCCCCACTGTAGCTACAGGCCTGCGCAGGGCCGGCCCCAGGTGTCTGGGCGCCCTAGGCAGGACAGCCTGGGGCGCCCACCCCACCGGGGATGCCAACCTCCCAGTGGGGCCTGGAGAGGGCCCAGCCTTGTCCTGGGCACCTGGCGCAGCTGCGAGACGCCCGGGGAGAGCCAGAAATGGGGCGGCGTGGCTCTCCCGGGCCCCTCGCAGATGCAAGGCACCCGGGGAGAGCCGGGAATGGGGCGGCGCAGCTCTCCCGGCCCCCTCGCAGCTGCGAGGCGCCCGGAGAGAGCCGGGGAAGGGGCGGCACGGCTCTCCCGGCCCCCTCGCAAGTGTGAGGCGCCCGGGGAGAGCCGGGAACGGGGCGGCGCAGCTCTCCCGGCCCCCTCGCAGCTGCGAGGAGCCCGGAGAGAGCCGGGGAAGGGGCGGCGCGGCTCTCCCGGCCCCCTCACAAGTGTGAGGCGCCCAGGGAGAGCCGGGAACGGGCGGGCTTGGAACGCCCGCCCCTTCCCTCCCAGCGGCGGCGCGGCTGGGGGGGAGAGAAGCCGCTCCACCGCCCCTGCCTCCTCTCCCCCCGGCTTCGGGGAGAGGGCGGGCAACCTCCGCTGCCGCCTCCTGAGCTTGGGGAAGCGGGGGGGGCTTTTCCTGGGAGGGGCCGGGCGCGGTTTGGGGGCCCCAGGGAGGAGGGGAGGGCGACTTGCGCCCTCGGTGGGCACTTTTCCGCGGCGGTGGCAGCAGGGGGATCCTGCTGGCCGCCACCGGCCACTTCCTCCTCCTCCTCCTCCCCCCCCGAGGAGGGGGAGGGCGACTTGCGCCCTAGTCGGGCTCTTTTTTGCGGCAGGGCACCCGTTTAGGGCGGTGGCGGGGGGCTTTTGGGGGGGGAGCGGGGCGCCATTTGGCGCCCCTGAGGCCAGCGCACCCTAGGCGAGCGCCTAGTTCGCCCAATGGGCGATCCGGCCATGGGCCTGCGACACACCCCTAATGTAGCCAATCCTCCAGGAGCTTACAGAGCTCTTCTTACAGGGGCTACTGTAAGCTCTTGAAGGATTGGCTACGTTAGGGGTGAGTCGCCTAATATGCAAAGGAGTTCCTGCTACAAAAAGAATTCACTGCCACAGGAGGTGGTGGCAGCTACAAGCATGGACAGTTTCAAGAGGGAATTAGATAAACATAGGGAGCAGAAGTCCACCAGTGGCTATTAGCCACAGGGTATAGATGGGAACTCTCAGTCTGGGGCAGGTGGTGCACTCTATCCTTGGTGCTGGAGGGGGCAGCAGTGGGAGGGCTTCTGGTGCCCTGGCCCCACTGCTGGACCTCCTGAGGGCACCTGGTATATTTTGGCCGCTGTATGACGGAGTGTTGGACTAGATGGGCCATTGGCCTGATTCAACATTGGCTTCTCTTATGTTCTTATGTTCTTATGAGGCAGCCCCATCTGACCCATGAACCCAACGTAACACGAGGGGAAAACTAATGTATCAATCTGGTAGGCTTTATCCGTTGCTGGCCTAAATCAATTGGATACGTCAATTGCCTTTATTAATTCTCTGATTCGATTGACTACTGAGATGATTAATTTGAACACTCAGTAAGTTATGTTGGAGGAGCAACTTAAGTTACCTCTACGGTGAAGGAATGCACTTGTCAGGATCAAACAGCGTCAAAAGGCAGTGCGGCATCTGACAATACAATCTGTAACTGCAACACTTCCAGAATATAAGCAGCTTTATTGTTCAAAGACCTCAAGGGAAGCCTTTGGTGGAAACACCCGCCCTGAAGAAAGTCTGCCCTTTCCTGCATGTAAAGGGAAACCACATCTTCAGGATGGCCCTTAGTTAGTAGTATGTTTTTAGAGAGCATAATTTCATTACTCTTTTTATATATAGGCCAGAACGGTTTGGATGCTCCGTGACAACTTTGTATTTGGGCTGTTTTAAAGGTAAGGGTATGTGTGTGTGGAATCTAAAACCTGCAGGATTACAGAACGAATGGGTCTTCAAAAAGTACATACGTTCAGAAAATGCTGGAGCGGCAATAGACAGCACATGGCTGTGCTTTCAAGCAACCTTGGGAAAAGACCAAATCACCATGTTTATCGCCAGCCTTTCTCCAAGGGAGGAGCTGCGATGGCTCAAGTGGTTAAGACGCTGAGCTGCAGACCGGAAGGTCGGTAGTTCAGCAGTTCGAGACCCGAGTGCTGCATGACGGAGTGAGCTCCCGTCTCTGGTTCCAGCTCCTGCCAGCCTAGCAGTTCGAAAGCAAGGAATTGCAAGTAGATAAATAGGTATCACTTTGGTGGGAAGGCAACAGCATTCTGTGTGCCTCGGTGTTTAGTCATGCCGGCCACATGACCACAGAAACGTTTTCGGACAGCGCTGGCTCTTCGGCTTGGAAACAGAGATGAGCACTGCAACCCTAGAGTCGGATTCAACTGGCTTCCGAGCAAGGGAGACCTTTACCTTTACCTTTTCTCCAAGGGTTCCAGGTGCCTAACAGAAGGCCAATGTTAATAACACAATAAAATATCAAAAACGTTCAACAATTGAACTATAAAATCTTAACATCTCGGGGGGGAGAATCTTTTCTGCCAAACGCTACTTGGCACAAAGCTATGATACTTTCAGCCTCACAGTATTGGGGTGTCTGATTGATACAGCAGAGTTTGGCCCAGTCACAGAGGCCTGATACCGAGTGCAGCAAATAAATCTCCCAGGAAGTAGATTGCAAAAGAGAGAGAGAAACTTACATTTCTTCAAGTAGATCCAGTCCACGTTCAGGTTGCAGTCAAAAGAAGAGAGAGAAGCTTAATCTACAGAGGACTTTCCCTGTCACAGGTGGCCAGAGCTAATCCAGCATCACATGTGTGGGAGGATGAGGGCCGTGTATCTACAGGAGAGACCTGCAGAGACCTGCGTCTCTGTGGAAAGCCATGTGCAGAGAGGGAGAGGACACCGTGGAAGGCCATGTGCAGAGAGGGAGAGGACAAAGTGAGAGGAGGGGTCAGAGGGCAGCTTCCAAGTTAAGACAAAGATTCAAGGAGATAACACCTATGCACACATATTCCAAGCATGCTGAGTCACTGGGTGATTTCCCACTAAAGCTAACTCGGGGTAGCGCCGCCATTTGGCCCAATACTATTAGTCAATTTCACACCCGAAGCCGCGGGGCTGCATTTTGACCCGCGGCTTCGCCCAATTTCCAACGCAGTTTCGTAATCCTCAAAAAACAGAAATAGAGAGGTGTAATGCTAGCAAAGCACTCTGAAGATCAGGAACGGGTGGCACTCAGAAATTAATCCAAACAGAGGGAGAGAGTCCCGAGTTAGTAACGACGCAAGTCACAGAATTATGGCCCAATAAGATCTAGCATTTAAGGCATGTGGCGAAGTGGAGGAGACGCGATTGGCAATTTAATGTTATGAAGGCCATTTGCGGCAAGATTAATAATCGGCTGCGAAGATTTGCTGTCCGCTATTGTAAGGGGATTGCTTGGACTAGATAAAACTAAATGACGGTTTTTGAATGGAGGCACTTAATAGACTCCTGGCAGGCCATAATTAGCTTCCCGGCAGAGCAGGGAGCGAGAGTTTCGTCTCGGGGAGATGACAAACAGTTCAAAGACAACTCCAACGCAGCCCTGTGCTTGGTGACAGTGAACAGTGGGAAAGGAAGGGGGTCCAAGGAAGGGGGGGGGGCTGAGCTTGATTCACGTTTCCCGTGTGGTGAGCTGCAGAATCTTGGTATGCGTGGTCATAAAATGAGGGATACGAGCCTTGCCTGGATAGCTCAGACGAGCCTGGTCTCGTCAGATCTTGGAAGCTAAGCAGGGCCGACTGTGGTTAGTACTTGGATGGGAGACTTTGTTGGAATACCCAGTCGGGAGGACAGGGGCAGGCTTTATTCAGCGCCTCTGTGGATATCCTCCGGGCCCCCAGTAGGGGTCAGGCACCAGAAGTCAATGTGACTTCCAGGTGCAGACACACACGGGCTGAGTTCAGACTGGCAATTTGCCCTGCTATAACCACGGAAATGTCTTCGGGCAGCGCTGGCTCTTCGGCTTTGAAACGGAGATGAGCACCGCAACCCTAGAGTCGGATTCGACTGGCTTTCGAGCAAGGGAACCTTGACCTTTACCTTTACTAGCCACGTTTCAGCCACATTTCCCAAGCGGATTAAAGGGGGCGTTCCCACAGGCACATCTGCCTGACGTTCCCCACCCGTAGGTAACCCGTGCTGTTCCGCTTTGCTCCCGGGATTAAATATACCTGCTGAAAGTGGTAGCAAATCCCAGAGAGTGCCTTTATCCCGCTGCATTCCGCTTCCCGGAAGTGTAAACACTCAGCCAAAAAGCCGGGAGCAACCCGCGTTGCGCATAAGGCAGCAGCGATATGATTGGCTGTGCTCCGCTCTACCACCCAATGTGATGCCGGCGCAACAGGATCCTCCCCAAATCGGCCAGATGCCTATGTGTGTATGAACGCATGAGCGCATATGCGCTCATGTGCTCATACACACATAGGCATCCGGCTGATTTACCAGGAAAAAGCCCTTTACAGCTGCACCTCTGGGCCAGAAGTCTGAATGCTCCCGCGCACCTCCTCCCAGTATGCTCCCGCATCAGTCGGCTCAGTGTGACCAGGAAAACCCGGAACAGTTTGTTCCAGGTTTTTTTCCCCCGTGACTGGCTCCCGCTTCAAACTGCCACACTGAACTCAGCCACAGAGAAACAAATACCAAACTAAAATAAAATGAGAGATGAGTGACTCGTTCTAATGCCAGACCCAGGTGGTCAGCCGTGTCGGTCTGAAGCAGTAGAACAAATTTAGAGTGTCCAGTGGCACCTTTGAGACCAACAAAGGTTTATTTGAGGTTCAAGCTTTCGTGCGCAGGGCACATTTTTTCAAATACATTGGAATGGCACATGAGGTTCTAAACTTATAGGTAAAGGTAAAGGTTTCCCTTGCTCGAAAGCCAGTCGAATCCGACTCTAGGGTTGCGGTGCTTATCTCCGTTTCAAAGCCGAAGAGCCAGCGCTGTCCGAAGACGTTTCCGTGGTCATGTGGCCGGCATGACTAAACACCAAGGCGCACGGAACGCTGTTACCTTCCCACCAAAGTGGTACCTATTTATCTACTTGCAATTTCTTGCTTTCGAACTGCTAGGTTGGCAGGAGCTGGAACCAGAGACGGGAGCTCACTCCGTCATGCGGCACTCTCGGGTCTCGAACTGCTGAACTACTGAGCTTCCACAGCCTGCAGTTCAGCATCTTAACCACTTGAGCCACCGCAGCTTATAAACTTATAGACGGGGATTTAACAGCAAGTTAACATGTAACATGACGATTCTGAAGTTATGCGAAGTGAAAAACTAAATAACAAGTTAAGGTTATAAGGTCGACGGTTGTAAAGCAATAAATATGTCACAATGGCAGATAAATGTCTAAAGGTGTTTTTTTTTTCCTAATTGTGGGAAGTAACAGTTCAAATGCTGACAGTGCTTTGGGGGGGGGGTGTCTCCACATTTTTCAGAATATGTCAGGATGACAAGTTTATGAAAGAACACAAAGAACAAGAGTCTCTCTCACTCACTCACCAACACACTATACCGGAAGCTAAGTGTCAGGTCCCTCAGTCAGATTCCTCAGTGCAGGGCTTCTTCAAAAGGCAATGTTTAATGGTAAATTAGAACTAAAGACACGTGTACAGCTTGTGTCTGTCATAGCCACTTACAGTACGGCCTGCTAAGATGTACTACATTCAAGCACACACACACACCCATAGCAGAAGCCATTTGCGCACGGGGGCAGTAGCAGCGGGAAAGCAAGCAAAACAACCTAGAAACCGTTTGGTTCCCAGCCGAAGCTCCAGCAGCTGGAGGTACAAGGTCGGAGACCTGATAAGAGAAAGTGAATGAAAGTTCAGAGGATGGGAGACTGGAGTACTCCCTTTGCATACCATACACATGACAGGGCTACCTGACACTAAGCAGGGTCAGCCCACTTGGATAGGAGGCCATGAAGGACATCCAAAGTTGCTGTGTAAAACCAAGCAATGGTAAACAAACTTTGTTCATTTCTTGTCTTGAAAACCCTATGGGGTTGCCATAAGTCGGCTGCGACTTGATGGCGCTTTCCTCCACCAACCCAACAAACTGGCCTGAACTGCTCCCAAACAGCAAACTGATTGACCGACAATTGACTTCCCCTGTTCTCAGCCAGCAAACGGACGGTGAACTGAACTGTGCAAGCATTCTGGGAAACAAGAAGAGGTGGACCCGCGATATTCGTGGGGGAGGGAGTATTCTGGCCGCCAAGCTTCCCCCTCCCCCCAGCAGCGGCGGCGGCAGCAGCAGCGAGGCCAGCCGGCCCGCCGAAATTCCCCCTCCCCAGCAGCAGCGGAGGGGCGGCGAGGCTGGCCGGCCCCTCAAGCCTCCCCCTCCCTCCCCCCCCAGCAACAGCGGCGGCAGCGGCAAGGCCAGCCGGCCCGCTGAGATAGCCCCCTCCCCAGCAGCAGCGGAGGGGCGGCGAGGCCGGCCGGCCCCTCAAGCCTCCCCTCCCTCCCAAGCAACAGGGCAGCGGCGGCAGTGGCGGGGGGGGAGGCCGGCCAGCCGGCTGGCCCACCAAGCCTCCCCCTCCCTCCCTTTCAAGCAGCAGAGCGGCGGCGGCGACAGCAGCGAGGGGGGGGCGGCTGGCGGCTGGCTGGCCCGCCAAGCTTCACCCTCCCTCCCCAGCGGCGAGGCCGGCTGGCCCGCCAAGCCTCCCCTTCCTCCCTCCCCAGCAGCAGCAGCAGAGGCGAGGCCGGCTGGCCCGCCAAGCCTTCTCGCGCCCTCCCATCCCTTGACAGCATGGCGGCAACGGCCAGTTTGTAGAGCGTTCCCTGCACTTTTTTGGGGATTTAGATATTCCCCTTACATTTTAAAAACTTTTTAGATTTTTCTGCACACGTGGGGACTGCCCCACATGCGCAGGAAAATCTCCCTGCCCCAGGTGCCCCCGATGTGCGGATTTAGATATCCACACACAGGGGGCCACTTGGGAATTAGATATATAGATATTTGTCTGTTTGGACCATCGTCGGTGGTCAGTAGGATAGCTCCTCCCCCTGATCTAGATCGGCCAGGCTAGCCTGATCTCGACAGATCTCAGAAGCTAAGCAGTTAGTATTTGGATGGGAGACCACCAAGGAATTTCAGGACTGCTATGCCGAGGCTGGCAATGGCAAACCACCTCTGAACCTCTCTTGCCTGGAAAACCCCACGGTGATGTTATAAGTCAGCCAGCGACTTCAGTCAACCTGGCAACAAATATCTAATATACAAGATGACCATTTGACATGGAAAGAAATTTGGTCCTCTCCTAACAACAGTTCTAAAAAATGTTATGTACGTCTCCAATTTCTGAAGATCATGACATGCTGGTACTACACCCTGAAGAAGTTACATCATATGCATAAATCAATTAGCAATTTATTCTGGAAAGGGTACGGCCTTGAAGGCACCTTTATTAATTGCTGGTGGTCCTGTAGGCATGTTCAATTGTATTGGGGGGGGGAAATAGTGTTTCGCATAAAGAATATAACTGCAGTTGACTTACCTTTTGAACCAGAAGTCCTTTTACTGCAGCACTGGACAAATCGAACATGTGCTCCCATAAAGTGGTCCCTCGTCTGCTTGCTGCTAGCAGCAGTGCAAATTGTAATAGCCTCAAAGTGGCGTTCCATCAATGTCTTTATGAGTTGCTGTAGATTTTCCGGGTTGTGTGGCCATGGTTTCGGCATTGTAGGACCTGACATTTTGCCAGTAGCTGTGACTGCCATCCTCAGAGGTATAACACAGAAAGATGGAGTACTCTCTGTGTCAAGTTGAGAAGAAAAATGGTAGGCAGGTAATTTATATCTACCCTGGAAGGTGGGGTAGGGCTGAGTCATTCTCTTGTAGGAGTTCCCCAGGCTATGAACAGGCTAATGGAGGAGCTTTCCTGAGGAGGTTCTTTTGTCTGTAGATTGTTTCCTGTTTCCCCACTCCTCCACAGGCAGCTGCTTGGTGACCTGGGGTCAGTCACAAGTTCTCTCAGAACTGTTCTCTCACAAGTAGTTCTGTCAGAGCTCTCTCCACCCCACCTACCACAAAGGGTGTCTGTTGTGGGGAGAGGAAGGGAAGGGGATTGTAAGCTGCTCTGAGACTCGGAGTGAAGGCCGGGGTACAAATCCAATCTTTTCATCTTCTTCCTGTCCCCAAGTAAAGCCACATAGTTTTGGACATAGCCCTGAGTTCTAGTTTGTGCTCTTACAGTTCAGTCTTAGAGTTTCCAGGCTGATTGCTAGAGTGTCCGCCGGCGACGTGCCCGGTGTGATGATGTCACCTCCGGGTGACGTAATCGTGCCGGGCACATCGGCCCGAACCAGGCACCTTGGGGGCAGGGTTCCCCCGCCAGCCTTTTCCGGACTGGCAGATTGGGAACCCTTTTAGCGGGGGGAGCCTCTGCCCTCCTGGGGGACCTGGCAGCCCTAGCCAGGGACCCCTGAGCAAGAGGGTTCATAATAAACTGTGCTGTTGCTGAAATGTTGCCGAAAGAACCCCAATCGCCCTTGGTATACTTAATGTTTATCTAGGACGAGAATGAAGCCGGGACAGATATTTCAGTCCTCTCCGTTCACTTAGGCCCGGTAACTGGCTTATTACTGTATGATGAGATGAAGTGAGGTGAAAATGCATATCAGGGTAGAATTTTTTTTACAGCTACTTTAACTGAGTTCAAGTCTATTAAACAGGGAAATGAACCTGCCGAAAAGTCACCGTGTGAGAGATTTTTGTCAGTTTAATAACATGCCCATTTGAATGATTGTTAACTTCCCACGTATTTCAAGGCTCCTTGGCATAACGACTTTAACGGGAAAGTGTTGAAATGGCCTATCACCAGTCTGAAAACAAACTTTAGCTCTTAGGAAGAAGTGAAACATTCAGCCTATGAAAGGTAACCAGAGTTGGAAATGAAGTATTGATCTCCACTGAAATGTGTATGAGCCCGTAGACCAGGGGTCCCCAAACTTTTTGAGCCTGTGGTAGAGTTGCCAGGTCTCCCCTGGCCACTGGCAGGAGAGGGAGATACTTCTTCACCCAAAGAGTGATTAACACATGGAATTCACTGCCACAGGAGGTGGTGGCAGCTACAAGCATGGATGGCTTCAAGAGGGAATTGGATAAGCATATAGAGCAGAGGTCCATCAGTGGCTATTAGCCACAACGTATAGATAGGAACTGTCCATCTGGGGGAAGGGATGCTCTGTATTCTTGGTGCTTGGGGAGGGGGCAACAGTGGGAGGGCTTCTAGTGTCCTGACCCCACTGGTGGGCCTCCTGATGGCACCTAGTATTTTTGGCCACTGTGTGACACAGAGTGTTGGACTGGATGGGCCATTGGCCTGATCCAACATTGGCTTCTCTTATGTTCTTATGTCTGGGGCAGTGATGCTCTGTATTCTTGGTATTTGGGAGGCAACAGTGGGAGGGCTTCTAGTGTCCTGGCCCCACTGGTGGACCTCCTGATGGCACCTGGTATTTTTGGCCACTGTGTGACACAGAGTGTTGGACTGGATGGGCCATTGGCCTGATCCAACATTGGCTTCTCTTATGTTCTTATGTCTGGGGCAGTGATGCTCTGTATTCTTGGTATTTGGGAGGCAACAGTGGGAGGGCTTCTAGTGTCCTGGCCCCACTGGTGGACCTCCTGATGGCCCCTGGTATTTTTGGCCACTGTGTGACCCAGAGTGTTGGACTGGGTGGGCCATTGGCCTGATCCAACATTGGCTTCTCTTATTTTATTTATTTATTGATTGATTTTACTGATGTTTATCCCGCCCATTCTGGCCCAGGCTGTCTCAGGGCGGCTTCCAACAAGATGAAACTTCATAGTACATAAAACACATCAATCACAATTAATACCCATTTAAATGAATCCTATAATAATTTAAACAATGTTAAAGTCAACAGTATTAGAGTGCTAGAAATTCCAATATTCTGTTGGTCCGCTTCCATTCTGGGGGAGAGGGGGATGAACCGGGCAATAGTCTCAGGGACAAGGAGGGCAATAATCTCAGGGCAATAGTCTCTTATGTTCTTATGAGGGGTTGAGTAGCTAGATCCTGGGTGGGAAACTCCTGGAGAGTTGGGGATGGAGCCTGAGGAGGACAAGGACCTCAGCAAGGTACAATGCCATAGAGTCCACCCTCCAATGTGTCCATATTCCCCAGAGAACTGATCTCTCTAGTCTGGAGAGGAGCTACTATTCTGCGGGATCCCCAGGTCCCACCTGGAGGCTGGCATCCCTCGCCCTGTGGGCACCTTTTGGAATTCTGACACAGTATGGTTGGTGTCGCCACAAAATGGCCGCTGCAGGGGGCACAGCCGGCCATAAAATGGCCGCCGCAGCTTATCTTCAGCCAGGCAGTGACGATCCTTGCACAGTGGTGGCAGCTGCTGCCGAAGCATCATTTTTTAAAAAAATCTGCACAGCCAATCAAATCTGCAATGGCCCATCGGAAGCCTTGCTGGACAAAAGCCCCACCTGGCCCTGCCTACTTTCTGAAAACACTTGGCAGGCACCGGGAAAAGTCTCAGTGGGCACCAGCTCTGTCTCTGTGGTCCTTCCCTGATCCTCCCCGTCATTCCAGGACTTTCCCCAGAACCTGCCCTTCCGAACTTCAGTAAGTCAGGGCTATTTTTGGGCAGGAACGCACAGGAACGGAGTTCCGGCTGGCTCCTGAGTTGGCCACACCCAACAGGAACTCATTAGCATAATAGGCCTCACCCAACAGCAGAAACTCATTAGGATTGGCTACATGAGGGGTGTGTGGCCTAACATGCAAAGGAGTTTGTAATAGTAACATGCTGGCCACACCCTCTCCTGGGAGACAATTCCATTTAAGGCAGGAAGTTTGCCAGAAGCAGAGCTGACCCAGCTGAGCTCTGAGAAGGAGCAAGGTGTTTGAGCTGCCAGAGGGGTGAGTGGTATTTTTATTTATTTACTTTCAGCTGAGGTGCTTTAGCTGAAAAGGTACTGTGTCAGGGACTGTATTTGGGAGTGTGTGGGTGAGTTGTAACAGACTCCTGACTGCTGGAGTTAGGGTGTGAAAGGGTCATTGTTTGCCTGTAATTAAGTGCTTGGGTGAGATTGAATAGCAGACTCCTGGCTGCTGGAGTTAGAGTGTGAAAGGGGCTTTGTTTGACCGTCATTGAGTGCCTTGGGTGATTTTGAGTAGCTGCTGGCCACACCCTCTCCTGGGAGACAATTCCATTTAAGGCAGGAAGTTTGCAAGAGGCACGAGCCGAAGGGCGAGAGGGGCTCTGTAAGAAGCCCAGGAAGAGCCAGGACCTTGGCTCCTTGGTAAGGTAAGGTAAGTAGACTCCTACAACAGGAGCCATATAAATACAAAGGGTTTTAAAAGGGGGGTTATAGAAAAGTATTTGTTTAAAAACAGTTATGAAGCCAGAATGCCAGCAGGGGGTTGGGGGCTATCCAGTGTTTTGCATGGAGTGTCACATGTATGACTATCTGCCCACTGGTCAGAAGTCTTGGGTGTGTGCTCGGTGCAAGGAGCTCCTGGTTCTCAGGGAGCGAGTTTGCTCCCTTGAGGCCAAGGTGGCTGACCTGGAGAAGCAGGGACAGTCAGTTAGGTGCACGGGGAAGACTCTCGGGGACTTGTTAGATATGTCCCACTCTGGATCTGGCAGCCCGGCTGCTGCCAGGGAGCATGAGGGTCAAGGGGAAAAGGGGCACCATGCTGAGGATAAGGGGAATGTGCCCTCAGAAGGGACCTCTTCTTCAGCTGGTGAACGGGTATCCTTTCGTACCAAGGAACCGTCCCTGGGAAGGGTGGGAGGGGGCTCTTGGTAGTTGGTGATTCGATCCTTAGGCAGGTAGACAGCTGGGTGGCGAACCCGCGTACTGACCGTATGGTGACTTGCCTGCCTGGTGCGAAGGTAGCGGACATTACGCGTGTTTTAGATAGGCTGGTAGATAGTGCTGGGGAGGAGCCAGTGGTCGTGGTGCACGTCGGCACCAACGATGTGGGGAAATGCAGTCGTGAGGTCCTGGAGGAGAAATTTAGGCTGCTGGGCAGGAAACTCAAGGCCAGGACCTCCAAGGTAGCCTTCTCGGAAGTGCTACCTGTTCCACGCGCAGGGCCGGAGAGACAGGCACAGATCAGGAGTCTCAATGCGTGGATGAGACGGTGGTGTAGGGGGAAGGGTTCAAGTTTGTTAGGCACTGGGATGCTTTTTGGGACAAGAGGGAGCTGTACAAAAGGGACGGTCTCCACTTGTCCCGAGAAGGAACCAGGCTGCTGGCGCTCAAAATCAAAATGGTGGCAGAGCAGTTTTTAAACTGAATAATGGGGGAAAGCCGACAGGAGATGAAAAGTCTCTGGTTCGGGATGGCTCATCTTAAAGAGATGAAGGGGTAGCTATTACTTTTGTACAAGGAAATGGATTACAATTATCCACTGAGACTGTGGCTAATGATAGGAACTGCCTGGCAAGGTCTCGAGGCAGCAAGAGGAAGGCTGTGGGCTTAACAAACGTGGGAAACTATAAGTGTTTATACACAAATGCTAGAAGTCTCCGAGGTAAAATCGGGGAGTTGGAATGCTTGGTGTTGGGGGGGAAATAGACATTGTGGGTATTTCAGAAACTTGGTGGGATGAGGAGAATCAGTGGGATACGGTGATTCCTGGTTATAAATTATATCGGAAGGATAGGGGGAAAGGGTTGGAGGTGGGGTGGCTCTGTATGTCAGAGAGGGTATACCATCCAGTAAGATTGAGAGGGTAAGAGAATTGGATTCCCTTCTGGAAATGCTATGGGTTGAAATAGTGGGTCCAAAAGGAGGCTTAACAGTGGGAGTTTGTTATCGCCCACCAGATCAAAAGATAGAGGAGGATTATAAAATGATGAATGAATTAAAGATAGCGGCTAGATGAAATAACTGTGTTGTAATAGGCGACTTTAACTACCCACACATTGATTGGGTCAATATGAGTTCTAGTCGGGAAAAAGAGATTGCGTTCTTAGACACTCTCAATGACTGTGCTGTGGAACAGATGGTCACAGATCCTACCAGGGGAGAGGCGATCCTGGATTTGGTCCTAAGTAACACCCAAGACCTGATGAGAGATGTAAAAGTGATTGCACCACTTGGAAACAGTGACCATAATGTCATTGAGTTTAACATTTGTACAGATAGGGAGTTGCCCAAAAAGACTGACGCAACCACTTTTAACTTTAAAAGGGGTAACTTCTCTGGTATGAGGGGACATGTGAGGAAGAAATTGAAAGGAAGAGTGGAGAAGGTCAAAACCATTGGGGAAGCTTGGAGACTATTTAAAAAGACAATCCTAGAAGCTCAGAAAAAATATATACCGCAGGTTAGGAAAGGTACAAATAGGTATAGAAAAAGCCTGCATGGTTAACAAATAAAGTAATGGAAGCTGTAAAAGGTAAGAAGGATTCCTTTAAGCGGTGGAAAGCTAGTCTTAGTGAGGTTGATAAAAGGGAACACAGACTATGGCAAATAAAATGCAAGTCTGTGATCAGGCAAGCAAAAAGGGAATATGAGGAGCATATCGCAAAAAACATAAAGACCAACAATAAAACTTTCTTCAAATACATTAGAAGTAGGAAGCCAGCCAGGGAGGCAGTGGGGCCCTTGGATGACCAAGGGGTAAAAGGAGTAGTGAAGGATGATAGGGAAATGGCTGAGAAGCTGAATGCATTTTTGGCCTCTGTCTTCACTGTGGAAGAGGAGAAGTGTTTGCCCACTCCAGAAGCACTGATTTCGGGAGGGGGTTTGAAAGACCTGAATCAGATTGCGGTGACAAGAGAGGAAGTCCTCCGACTGATGGACAATTTAAAAACTAATAAATCACCAGGCCCGGATGGCATTCATCCGAGAGTTCTGAAAGAACTCAAATGTGAACTTGTGGATCTCCTGACAAAAATATGTAATCTTTCTTTAAAATCTGCCTCCATTCCTGATGACTGGAAGGTAGCTAATGTCACTCCCATCTTTAAAAAGGGCTCCAGGGGAGATCCAGGAAATTACAGGCCAGTCAGTCTGACATCGATACCGGGTAAGTTGGTGGAAACTGTTATTAAGGAAAGAATTAGTAGGCACATTGATGAACAAAAACTATTGAGGCAGACTCAGCATGGGTTCTGTAAGGGAAGATCTTATCTCACTAACCTGTTAGTGTTTTTTGAGGGAGTGAACAAACATGTGGACAAGGGGGACCCAATAGATATTATTTACCTTGACTTCCGGAAAGCTTTTGATACAGTTCCTCATCAAAGGCTCCTAAGTAAGCTCAATAGTCATGGGATAAAAGGACAAGTCCTCTTGTGGATCAAAAACTGGCTTATAAATAGGAAACAGAGAGTGAGTATAAATGGGAAACTTTCTCAGTGGAGGGTGGTAAGCAGTGGGGTACCACAGGGATCAGTACTCGGTCCCATGCTTTTTAACTTGTTTATTAACGATTTGGAATTGGGAGTAAGCAGTGATGTGGCTAAATTTGCAGATGACACAAAGTTGTTCAGGGTGGTGAAAACCAGGGAGGATTGTGAGGCACTCCAAAGGGATCTGTTGAGGATGGGTGAGTGGGCGTCAACGTGGCAAATGGGGTTCAATGTGGCCAAGTGCAAAGTGATGCACATTGGAGCCAAAAATCCTAAATATAAATACACGTTGATGGGGTCTGATCTGGCAGAGACTGACCAAGAGAGAGATCTTGGAGTCGTAGTGGATAACTCGCTGAAAATGTCTACACAATGTGTAGCTGCAATAAAGAAGGCCAACGCTATGCTGGGGATTATTAGGAAGGGAATTGATAACAAATCAGCCAGTATCATCATGCCCCTGTATAAATCATTGGTGCGACCTCATTTGGAATACTGTGTACAGTTCTGGTCACCACATCTCAAAAAGGATATTATAGCATTGGAAAAAGTGCAGAGAAGGGCAACTAGAATGATAAAAGGGTTGGAACACCTTCCCTATGAAGAAAGGTTAAAACGCTTGGGGCTCTTTAGCTTGGAGAAATGACAGCTGAGGGGTGACACGATCGAGGTTTATAAGATTATGAATGGGATTGAGCAGGTTGAGAAAGAAGTACTTTTCTCCCTTTCTCACAATACAAGAACTCGTGGGCACTCCATGAAATGTCTGAGCAGTCGGGTTAAAACAGATAAAAGGAAGTCCTTCTTCACCCAAAGAGTGATTAACATATGGAATTTACTGCCACAGGAGGTCGTGGCAGCTGCAAGCATGGACAGTTTCAAGAGGAAATTAGATAAACATATGGAGCAGAAGTCCACCAGTGGCTATTAGCCACAGGGTATAGAATGAGAACTCTCAGTCTGGGGCAGGTGATGCACTCTATTCTTGGTGCTGGAGGGGGCAGCAGTGGGAGGGCTTCTGGTGCCCTGGCCCCACTGCTGGACCTCCTGATGGCACCTGGTATATTTTGGCCGCTGTGTGACAGAGTGTTGGACTAGATGGACCATTGGCCTGATTCAACATTGGCTTCTCTTATGTTCTTATGTTCTTATGAGTTCCTGCTCCAAAAAAAGCCCTGGGTTTTGACAACAAACAAGGTAAACAGAATAAGAAGCAAAAGGTGGGTGTGGCTGGATGACCACAGTTCTGGTAACATGGGGGTGTGCCTAATATGCTAATGACCTGTGCTGTCAGAGTGTGGCCTACTATGCTAATGAGTTTCTGCTGTTGGGAGTGGTCTATTATGCTAATGAGTTCCTGCTGGGCTTTTTCTACAAAAAAAGGCCTGAGCAACACTATTATCTCTCCACCACCAGCAAGTGTACTAATTAATGTTCAGCTCAGGCGGTTAAGACGCTGAACTGCAGGCTAGAAGGTCAGTAGTTTGGCAGTTTGAGACCCAAGTGCCATGTGATGGAGTGAGCTCCTGTCTCCGGCCCCAGCTCCTGCCAACCTAGCGGTTCGAAAGCAAGGAATTGCAAGTAGATAAATAGGTACCGCTTTGGTGGGAAGGTAACAGCGTTCTGTGCACCTCGGCGTCTAGTCGTGCCGGCCACATGATCACGGAAACATCTTCGGACAGTGCTGGCTCTTCGGCTTGGAAACGGAGATGAGCACCACATCCCTAGATTCGACTGGCTTTCGAGCAAGGAAACCTTTACCTTTACCTAAAGTTTGTTGAGGGTTAGGGAATTCTACACTACCTTTCAAAGATACTGTGCCTGAGCCAAGGGTTCTCTGGCCACCACACAGAATACCAAAGAATCTGCTGGAACCTAAACATTTCTTTACTGCTGATGTCACGCAGAGGGAGCTTTCGCACATGCTACACAATGCAATTTCGATTCACTTCGGCGACCGTTTGCAAGTGGATTCCCCCCCCATTTTCCCCACCACCAGCGAATGTACTAATTAATGTTCAGCTCAAGTGGTTAAGAGATTGGATTTAGCCAAGACAAAAATGCCTGAGCCACAGGCTAAAAAACTGTGAGCTAGCTCACACTAACTCAGCTTAGAGGGAACACTGGTGGAGAGCCAGTTTGGCGTAGTGGTTAAGTGTGCGGACTCTAATCTGTGTGAACCAGGTTTGATTCCCCACTCCTCCACTTGCACTTGCTGATGTGACCTTGGGTCAGTCACAAGCTCTGGCACAGCTGTTCCTGAAAAGAGCTGTGTTAGAGTTCTCTCAGCCCCGCCTACCTCACAGGGTGTCTGTTGTGGGGAGGGGAAGGGAAAGGAGTTTGTAAGCCACTCTGAGACTCCAAGTGAAGGGCGGGGTATAAATCCCATCTCTTCTCTCTTCTTCATCTTCATTTCAGACAGTAAAGTCCAGTTGCAAAGTGCATTGAAAGTGTGTGAACGTGCCCAGGATGGAGTGTTGGATTGGATGGACCACTGGCTTTTCTCATGGCTTCTCTTATATCCTCTTATGTGGAGAGCAATGTTTCCTCTCAGCTCTGGAGTCTTGTGAGCATAAATTCTACTCTGTGAGCTACTGGCATTAAAGTTGTGAGCGAGCAATTTGGCGACTGCATAAATTACTTTGCTCTGGGACCATCCCTTCCTGAGCCAAGACAAAAATGTCTGAGCCACAGGCTAAAAAGCTGTGAGCTAGCTCACACTAACTCAGCTTAGAGGGAACACTGTAGGAGAGCCAGTTTGGTATAGTGGTTAGGCACATGGACTCTAATCTGGGAGAACCGGGTTCGATTCCCCCACTCCTCCACTTGCACCTGCTGGACAACCTTGGGCAAGCCATAGTTCTGTCAGAGCTGTTCTTGAAAAAGAGCAGTTTCTGTCAGAGCTCTCTCAGCCCCACCTGCCTCACAGGGTGTCTGTTGTGGGGAGGGGGAGGGAAAGGAGATTGTCAACCGCTCTGAGACTCCTTCGGGTAGTGAACCGTGGGGTATAAATCCAATCTCCTCCTCCTCTTTAAAAGACTGAGATGCCAAATTCATCTGAAGGAGGCAGAATCCCATTTACTCACTCTGTGTATACAATATATAATAAACTTAAATGGGGGAATGGCTCATACTTTCAGTTCATGCTGGGCTCACCACTAATTCAGAGGTTGGTTTGGAGGAAGTGTGAAGTTAGCCCTTTTTTGCAGTAGGCAGCCTCTTTCGCGCCTTGTCAAGATTTGCTGGGGAGGGGGGAATAAGACTGAAAATAGATTCGGTGACGTTTGAGGTTTCGTTTTTCTCTGCCACTTTCCCCTCACGCTTGTCTGTTTTGTTTTGATGTGACTGTCCCGCTCTTCCTTCTTTCGCTTTCCGCTTCAGAACTCCCTCTTTCCCTTGATCTCTCCTTCTAAAATGCAGAACTCAAGTTGAATAAAAAAAAAGAAAGAAAGAAATGAGATTTTGCCGAGGAATCAGCGTTTCCAAATGGCTGGGCTTTTAAGAATTAAGATTTTAATTCGAGGTGTCCCCCTCCCCTTCAAAAGAAAACCTCCTGATGCACGTCCACACCACATATCATTTAATAACATTTTCACTTCCAAGTGTACAGTGAGATCTTTAGGAATGTAGATTTAAAAAAAAAGATTTATTTATCTAGAAGAGAAGAGATTGGATTTATACCCCGCCCTTCACTCGGAGTCTCAGAACGGCTTACAAACTCCTTTCCCTTCCCCCTCCCCACGACAGACACCCTGGGAGGTAGGCGGGGCTGAGAGAGCTCTTTCCAGGACTGCCCTTGAGAGAACAGCTCTGAAATAACTTGTGACTGACCCAAGGTCACACCAGCAGCTGCATGTGGAGGAGTGGGGAATCAAACCCACTTCTCCCAGATCAGAGTCCGCGCACTTAACCACTAAACCACACTGGCTCTCTAGATCCCACCGTTCTCCCGATCAGCACCCAAAGCAGCTTACATCATTCTCCACTTCTCTGTTCTCTCCTCAACAACAATTCTGTGCGGTAGCTATTATGTCCTGACTCACGAATCGGTCCTATCTTTTCTTATGTTAAGCTCGAGTCAGTGAAGGGATTATAAGAGTCGACATTCCCACTGGTTGTTTCTGTGAAACCTTTGTAAATAGCCAATAAGAATTGTATATACTTTTGTGGAGGGAACAGACCTCATTGGTCTTTATCCCTAAGTTATGATTGGTTGTTAGCTGAAGTATGGGCGTGGCTTTGACAGCCCGGATTATTTAAAAAGGGAGCTGTGCTCCACTGTTTGGTGTGTGTTGTCTGATCGTCTGGTTTGCTGTTAAATAAAGCTGAAATCACTTGTTGATGTATAAAAGATCACGTGCTTCCTGAATATGCTCAGAAAGCAGTCAGTTTTTGATAGGCCATTGGGCCCAACTGTTTCCCCCTGTCTGATTGCAATTAAACACTAAGAACTTCCTCCTCATTTCTGACTCCATTTCTTGGCTAGAAATTTATTTGTACAACAGGAGTGACTTCAGCTCATACTTTATTAGTGCATAGGAGAACTTGAGATAACAAGTGTGGCCCGTGGCCTGCTTATATTCCCGTTCTAAACACACCCAATACACACACACACACACACACATACCTGTGATAGGTTTATTTACAAACAACTCCCTCTATTGGTTTCCTTTTAGGATCCGGGCTGGCCAATTGGCTAGTTCTCCGATCCTTCGCTTCTATTGTCTTTGGATGTGAAGCTCAGCCTGTCTGCATGGCCACATGCGAGCCCGACTGCCTGTGCGGTCTGTTATTGTTGTTCAGTCGCACAGTTGAGTCCGACTCTCCGCGACCCCATGGAACAGATCACGCCAGGCCCTCCTGTCTTCCACTGTCCTCTGAAGTCTGCTCAATTTCATGTTCATTGCATCGGTGACACTGTCTAACCACCTCATCCTTTGCCGTCCCCTCCTTCTTTGACCTTCCATCTTTCCCAGCATCAGGGTCTTCTCCAGTGAGGGCTCCCTTCTCATTGGGTGGCCAAAGTATTTGAGCTTCAACTTCAGGATCTGGCCTTCCAGGGAACAGTCAGGGTTGGTGTGCAGTCTACCTTGGTACATAACAGAAACAGTCCCCCCAGGCTGTGGTGTGGGGCAAGGATGAAGCCCCTAGACAGACAGACAGACAAATATACACACAGATACAGAGATCGAAATCGAGATCAATGCACTTTTGCAACCTAATAAACGGAAAAGGCAGAACCCAGTCTAAAAACATTAATTATGTTGAAACGGCAGCATGAACAAAAGTATATTACAAAAAAAAAAAAAATTGCTACTTGTTCCTGGGAGAATGCATGTTGCTATTGCTGAATTAATTTCCATCCTGCGCGCCGGTAGAGGGTGTGGGAATTGAGGCCGACATACATTAATTATTTGCCATTCCGACCATCCTAATGCCGGGACGCAGAGCAACAGGCCAATTAGTCCCTCTCAATCGCTGGTTTGCAGCTGCTGGGAGAGAACAGGTAGGGAGCCCAAAAAAAACTATAGCTTCGGATCGAGCCATTCAGATTCTGTTAGAGGGAGGGGGTGGGCTTCGGCCAGACGGCCTTTGCTTCAGGCAGATGGCAGAAGGGAACCGTATGTGGGAGACTTCAGAGGGATGCCAGCCTCCAGGTGGGACCTGGGGATCTCCCAGAATCACGGCTCGTCTCCAGACTGCAGAGATCAGTTCCCCTGAAGCAGACCCACAGGCAGGGTTTTGTGGCTTGTGGGGCAGAAATTTTTCTCCTGTGGCTGGTGGGGCTGCCATTGTTTTTATGCCAGCTCCAATCCGCCCCCAAGCCCAACTGCCAGCCGCCACCCCTCTCCATCCCCTCCTGCAAGTTTTAAAGGGCAAAATAAAGGCAAAGGTTTCCCTTGCTTGAAAGCTAGTCGAATCCGACTCTAGGGGTGCGGTGCTCACCTCTGTTTCCAAGCCAAAGAGCCAGCACTGTCCGGAGATGTTTCCATGGTCATGTGGCAGGCATGACTAGAGACCAAGGTGCTCGGAACGCTGTTACCTTCCCACCAAAGTGGTACCTATTTACCTCCTTGCAATTTCTTGCTTTTGAACTGCTAGGCTGGCAGGAGCTGGGGCCAGAGACGGGAGCTCACTCCGTCATGCGGCACTCGGGTCTCGAACTGCCGAACTACCGGCCTTCCAGTCTGCAGCTTCAATGTCATAACCTCTGAGCCACTGCCTGAAGGCCTTTTAAATCTTGCAGGAGGGGGAGAGGGATGCGCACCATCCCCCACTTCTTTTCAAAAAAAATTATCCAAAAATCTTGTGGGGCTGGACCTTTAAGGAAGGAGGCAGAGCCCCAATAGCCCCGCTGTTGCTCTGGGCCAGCCCTGCAGATATGGGATGCTCTGAATAATGCAGCTTATGGCATTGTACTCCACTGAGGTCCCTGTCCTCGCCAAGCTCCGCCCCCAAATCTCTAGGAGATTCTCCACCTAGAGTTGGCAAGCCTACCTCCTGCCCCCAGCCGATGTCCACAGGAGAACTGGCAACCCTAAACAGTCGGAGCTAACTCTGGACAGCCAGTGTGATGTAACATAACATAACATTACGTAAGAGACGCCAATGTTGAATCAGGCCAGTGGCCCATCTAGTCCAACACTCTGTCACACAGCGGCCAAAATATACCAGGTGCCATCAGGAGGTCCAGCAGTGGGGCCAGGACACTAGAAGCCCTCCCACTGCTGCCCCCTCCAGCACCAAGAATAGAGTGCATCACCTGCCCCAGACTGAGAGTTCCCATCTATACCTTGTGGCTAATAGCCACTAACGGACTTCTGCTCCATATGTTTATCTAATTCTTTCTTGAAACTGTCCATGCCTGTAGCTGCCACCACCTCCCGTGGCAGTGAATTCCATGTCTTAATCACTCTTTGGGTGAAGAAGGACTTCCTTTTATCTGTTTTAACCCGACTGCTCAGCCATTTCATGGAGTGCCCACGAGTTCTTGTATTGTGAGAAAGGGAGAAAAGTACTTCTTTCTCAACCTGCTCAATCCCATTCATAATCTTATAAACCTCGATCGTGTCACCCCTCAGCTGTCATTTCTCCAAGCTAAAGAGCCCCAAGCGTTTTAACCTTTCTTCATAGGGAAGGTGTTCCAACCATTTTATCATTCTCATTGCCCTTCTCTGCACTTTTTCCAGTGCTATAATATCCTTTTTGAGATGTGGCGACCAGAATTGTACAGTATTCCAAATGAGGTCGCACCAAAGATTTATACAGGGGCATGATGATACTGGCTGATTTGTTTTCAATTCCCTTCCTAATAATCCCCAGCATAACGTTGGCCTTCTTTATTGCAGTTACACACTGTCTAGACATTTTCATTGAGTTATCTACTACGACTCCAAGATCTCTCTCTTGGTCAGTCTCTGCCAGTTCAGACCCCATCAACGTGTATTTATATTTAGGATTTTTGGCTCCAATGTGCATCACTTTGCACTTGGCCACATTGAACCCCATTTGCCACGTTGACGCCCACTCACCCATCCTCAACAGATCCCTTTGGAGTGCCTCACACTCCTCCCTGGTTTTCACCACCCTGAACAACTTCGTGTCATCTGCAAATTTAGCCACTTCATTGCTTACTCCCAATTCCAAATCATTAATAAACAAGTTAAAAAGCATTGGACTGAGTACTGATCCCTGTGGTATCCCACTGCTTACCACCCTCCACTGAGAAAGTTTCCCATTTATACTCACTCTCTGTTTTTTATTTATAAGCCAGTTTTTGATCCACAAGAGGACTTGTCCTTTTATCCCATGACTATTGAGCTTACTTAGGAGCCTTTGACGAGGAACTTTATCAAAAGCTTTCTGGAAGTCAAGGTAAATAATATCTATTGGGTCCCCCTTGTCCACATGTTTGTTCACTCCCTCAAAAAACACTAACAGGTTAGTGAGACAAGGTCTTCCCTTACAGAACCCATGCTGAGTCTGCCTCAATAGTTTTTGTTCATCAATGTGCCTACTCATTCTTTCCTTAATAACAGTTTCCACCAACTTACCTGGTATTGATGTCAGACTGACTGGCCTGTAATTTCCTGGATCTCCCCTGGAGCCCTTTTTAAAGATGGGAGTGACATTAGCTACCTTCCAGTCCTGAGGAATGGAGGCAAGATTTTAAAGAAAGATTACATATTTTTGTCAGGGAGATCCACAAGTTCATATTTAAGCTCTTTCAGAACTCTCGGATGAATGCCATCCGGGCCTGGTGATTTATTAGTTTTTAAATTGTCCATCAGTCGGAGGACTTCCTCTCTTGTCACCACAATCTGATTCAGGAATGAACCAGAATCAGGAAGTACTGAGTTTGAACTTCCACCCAGCTGTGAAGTTCATTGGCGGAAAGTCATTCTCTCTCAGCCTAAGTGACCATACAGGCTGTTGTGAAGAAGGAACAGAGAAGGAGAGAAACGTGCATGCCACCTTGGAGGAAGGGCAGGAGAAAGCAAAAAGTAGGAGACGGATCCCCCAAGGAGGCAATTTTGGAATGTTTGAACAGCCGAAATTCATTTCCTCTAATGGCAAGCAGAAGGATATGGCCTATAAAAGGCCCGGGTTTGCCAGCTTTGTCGTGGGGAATTCCTGAAATTTCAGAATGGAGCTTGTGGAGGGTGGAGCTTGAGGAGGTGGGAAACTCCACAGTCGGCCTTCCAGAGCTGCCATCTTCTACAGGGGTTGTAAATCGATCTCTGTGGTCTGGAGATCCGTCATAATTCAGGTAGAACTTCAGGTCCAGCCTGGAGGTTGGCAACACTAGATGTGTTAACTTTGTCTCTCTGTTCACATTCACACTGAATGAAGTGTACCGTCATAAGTTCGCTCAGCCTTCCTCTGTACAATTCATTCAGGGTCGCCAGCCTCCAGGTGGGGGCTGGATATCTCCTAGAATTACAACTAATTAGTTAATTTTCGTATGGCAGTGTGTGCAGTATAATGTGTCTCAAGCTGATGGAATTCAATCTTCATCCGCCCATGGAAAGGCTTTGTTAGAAACTGGTTCTACAATGCATATGACGATCCTGAGAGATCCCCGAAACTGTTGATGATGAATCAATTGAAATGAAATAAGAGAGAACATTATTGTTTAGAAGAAGACTTGTGTCAAAACGGCAGAACATTCCGGAGATCACCGTCTTCGCCTACGTTTGATATGTTATGTAAACATTGTACACTTTTTGTTTGAAATCTTTTTGATTAATATTTAAAACTTATTAGGGCAAATTTCTGCACAGTTTTTTTGTTATCATTTCAGTGTGTGTAGTATAGCCAGGAGATCCTAAGGTTGTCTGGCAGCCAGAAGTTCTAGCTCTTTTAGCATTATGCACCACTAGGGGGTGAGCTAGACTTGTTTTTTTAAGGCAGAGACATTTCAAAGGTGGTTTGCCATTGCCTGCCTCTGCATCATGCCCCTGGTATTCCTTGGAGGTCGCCGTTCCAAATACTAGCCAGGGCCGACCCTGCTTAGCTTTCAAGACCTGATGAGATCAGGCAGCCTGGGCTAGCCAGGTCAGGGCAGAATTACAACTGATCTCCAGACTACATCAATAATTTATTTATAATTTATTTATTAGGTAAAGGTAAAGGTTTCCCTTGCTCGAAGGCCAGTCGAATCCAACTCTAGGGATGTGGTGCTCATCTCCGTTTCCAAGCCCAAGAGCCAGCACTGTCCACAGACTTTTCCCGTGGTCATGTGGCCAGCCTGACTAAATGCCGAGGCGCACGGAACACTGTTATCTTCCCACCAAAGCGGTACCTATTCACCTACTTGCAATTTCTTGCTTTCAAACTGCTATGTTGGCAGGAGCCAACCAGAGACGGGAGCTCACTCCGTCACGCGGCACTCGGGTCTTGATCTGCCGAACTACAGACCTTCTGGTATGACAGATATTTAAAACATTTATTCCAATTCTTCTGGAGAAAATGGCTGTTTTAGAAGTGGACTGCATAGCATTATACCCCACCGAGGTCCCTCCCTTCCATAAACTGAACTGTTCCAGGCTCCACCCCAAGTATTTCCAGATCAAGAGCAGGCAACCCTACATTTGTTGGCTGTGGTGGGGAACAGGGAAAAAGTCCAGTGTGATAAATGCCTGTCAAAGGCAAGCGAAAAGTACACAAGAAAGAAAGAAAAGAGAAAATTTGGCACATCAAGGCAGATCTGAGTGTTGTGTGTAGTCGTTAAGTGCGCGGACTCTAATCTGGGAGAACCGGGTTTGATTCCCCACTCCTCCACTTGCAGCTGCTGGGTGACCTTGGGCAAGCCATAGTTTTGTCAGAGCTGTTCTCTCAAGAGCAGTTCTCTCAGAGCTCTCTCAGCCCCACCTCCCTCACAGGGTGTCTGTTGTGGGGAGGGGAAGGGAAAGGAGTTTGTAAGCCGCTCTGAGACTCCAAGTGAAGGGCAGGGTGTAAATCCAATCTCTTCTGCTTCTCTTAAAAGGGCTACTCCATTGTGAGCGGCCGTTGAGTTGCCATCTTCTCTTTCCGCCGTCGCTCCTGATATCATTTGAATTTCAGTTCAGAAGCCTTTTCAAATTGACGCCGTCATGGGTGTCAAGGCTATAAATCAAATTTCAAACACCTCCAAATTATGCGCTTCTGACATCTCAATCTTGCTTAAGAGGAACTGTTAGACTGTAAACAGCTTTTGATTAGGTTTGGGGACCGAAATAGTCCGCGGAAAGCAGAGCTTAATCATGTTGTTGATTAAACAGTGTGAGGCAAATCTCCCATTCGATGGGACGAGACACTCGCATTTTGAAGTATCCTTCACGGAATCTCTCACATCTTTCGTTTGACTTCCTTGTGGGATACTGATGGCCGTTTAACTGACTGGGGGGAGGACCCCCAAAAACTCAATTCCTTCTCAGACCCTTAATTTTAAACCTCCTTGCTTGGTGTAGTGGATTCCCCACACTTCCACTTGCACCTGCTGATGTGACTTTGGGTCAGTCACAAGCTCTGGCATTGCTGTTCTCTCAAGGACAGTTTCTGTCAGAAGTTCTCTCAGCCCCACCTACCTCACAGGGTGTCTGTTGTGGGGAGGGAAGGGAAAGGAGTTTGTAAGCCGCTCTGAGACGCCTTTGGGCAGTGAAGGGCAGGGTATAAATCCAAACTCTTCTCTTCTTCTTCTTCTTCTTCTTCTTCTTCTTCTTCTTCTTCTTCTTCTTCTTCTTCTTCTTCTTCCATGATGATACCCTTAACACAAATTTTGCTACAAAACGGCCACACATTGTTCCTCGTTTCCGTGAAAGCAAACCTTTTTCGCTCTTTGCTCTACTTTATTTATTTACTGTGGGGGAGGGAATCGCACACGGCCTTGATAGAGACCCGCGCCGAGGAGCTCACGAACGAAACACGATGCATTTATTTATTTATTTTTACATGATATATAATCCTCCTCTCACTGGTACCCGAGGCGGCTTACACATGGCGAGTCGGCACCATCGACAGGATGGAACATTCCAGAACCATTGCCCGAGGAGGTTTGGAGGTTTTCAAGCAGAGGCTAAGTGGCCATCTGACAGCACTGCTGGTTCTGTGAACTTAGGCAGTTCAGGAGAAGGGAGGGCAGGAAGGGTTGTCTCAGTGCTTAGTTCTTGTGGCCCTTTCTTACAGGCCCAGGGAAATGCCAATCACCACTTTGGGGTCGGGAAACAATTGTTCTCCAGGCCAGTTTGGCCGGGGATCCTGGCGGGGGTTTTTTGTCATCTTCTGGGCATGGAACAGGGGTCACTGGGGTTGTATGGGGTGGGGAGGTAATTGTGAATTTCTTATATTGTGTAGGGGTTGGACTAGATGACCCTGGAGGTCCCTTCCCACTCACTATGTGGATATTAGAAGTCTGGAACCACCAGAAGGAACTGAAACACAGCAGAAGCATTCGCATGACATGTTAAGCAGTACAGAAATTATATAAATAGGATCCTGTTTACAACAATCTATACACAGCAGTCTAGACCACGGTCCCTAATAATTTATCCGAGCAAGTTTGTAAAACCATTTTGTGCGGTGCAGCCCTTGTTACCTGTGCAGAAAAGCCCTCTTGAATAGTTCAGTTTTGCACGGTTTGCAGAAGGCCAGGAGAGCTTAAAAATCATAAAAACACCAATGTAAGAACGATTTTAAAAATACAAGAAGCCGCAAAAGTGGTATAAAGCAATTTTCTGGAGCCTCTAATGATAGTCACCGAAGGCTCTAAGTCAGGGTTGTCAAACATAAGGCCTGGAGGGGCGGATGTGTCCCATCCAGGGCTTTTTGTGGCCCACAAGCAACTGATGCAAGGGAGGAAGTGCTGGGGTGGGAGGGCGGAGGCACTCAATTTTGTCACCAGCAGGGCAGGACAACCTCGTCTGCAGCAATGTGGGAGTCTTTGTCCAGCGCTGCACTGCTGCCTCTCCAGTCTGTGTGGATTTTCCTTTGCACCTTCCTCCCAGTCCGTGGGGCCTTGCAGTGAGGAGGAGAGGGAGGAGATGGAGGAGAAGGAGGAGAAGGAGAAGGAGAAGGAGAAGGAGAAGGAGAAGGAGAAGGAGAAGGAGAAGGAGAAGGAGAAGGAGGAGAGGAGATTGGATGTATACCCCACCCTTCACTACCCAAAGGAGTCTCAGAAGTCCATCAGTGGCTATTAGCCACAGGGTATAGATGGGAACTCTCAGTCTGGGGCAGGTGATGCACTCTATTCTTGTTGCTGGAAGGGGCAGCAGTGGGAGGGCTTCTAGTGTCCTGGCCCCACTGCTGGACCTCCTGATGGCACCTGGTATATTTTGGCCACTGTGTGACAGAGTGTTAGACTAGATGGGCCATTGGCCTGATTCAACATCGGCTTCTCTTATATTCTTATGTTCTTAGCAGCTTACAAACTCCTCTCCTTCCCCTCCGCACAACAGACACCAAGTGGGATAAGTGGGGCTGAGAGAGCTCTGACAGAAACTGCTCTTTTTCAAGAACAGCTCTGACAGAAGAAGAGGAGATTGGATGTATACCCCGCCCTTCACTACCCAAAGTAGTCTCAGAGCGGCTTACAAACTCCTTTCCTTCCCCTCCCCACAACAGACACCCCCGTGAGGTAGGTGGGGCTGAGGGAACTCTGACAGAAACTGTTTTTTTTTTTCAAGAACAGCTGTGCCAGAGCTTGTGACTGACCCAAGGTCACATCAGCAGGTGCAAGTGGAGGAGTGGGGAATCCAACCCGGTTCTCCCAGATTAGAGTCCGCATATTTAACCACTACCCCAAACTGGCTACACCAAACTGCCACCAAACTAATTGATGCAGTGAGGACGCACTGACTCAGAGCTCATCTTTATACAGCCTCCTTTATACAGTTTCTATCTCCGGTACCTGGCATCACGTTTTATGGCACACATGGCCCAGCCCGGCAAAGTCAAATTTAAGTCAGCGCCGGCCCCCGTAACAAATGAGTTTGTCATCCCTGCTGCATGTGGACTGTATAAAAGTTAAAAGTCTGAGTAAAAAGAAAAGCTTTCACCCGCCGGCACTCCAAGGGCACTAGTGGTGAGCTATGGGCGAACATCAAGGAGGAACTGTAAAAATGAGGTGCCACCACTGACGAAGCCCCGTCTCTGGTCATCACCTGCCTCCCCACTCTTCATGGGGGGCCCACAGAGAGCAAGGCTTTGGAAGAGGATCGCAACTGATCATCCAGATGGGAGCAGGGGTGTTCCTGCGAGTACCGTGTCCCCAACGTAACAGCAGCTAGATTCGAGCAGTAGCACCTTACCCAGTTTGGTGTAGAATCCTAGAATCACAGAGTTGGAAGGGGCCGTACAGACCATCTAGTCCAAACCCCGGCCCAATGCAAGACCAGCCTAAAGCATCTCTGACAAATATTTGCCCAGCCTCTTCTTGAAAGCCGTCAGTGAAGTCCCCTCACCGCCTCCCTAGGCAGCCGATTCCACCTTTGGAGCACTCTGACCGTGAAGAAGTTTTTCCTGATATCCAGCCGATACCTTTCGGCATGTAATTTAAACCCGTTGCTTCGGGTCCCATTCTCTGCTGCCAACTGGAACGGCTCCTTGCCCTCCTCCAAATGATAGACTTTCAGATATTTAAAGAAAGCCATCATGTCCCCCCTTAGGAGCATGGACTCTAACCTGGGAGAACCAGGTTTGATCCCCCACTCCTCCTAAGACAAGAATGTTCACTTTTTATGCCACTGGAAACAGAAGAAGAAAAGAAGAGATTGGATTTATACTGTGCCCTTCAATACCCAAAGGAGTCTCAGAGTTGCTTACAGTCACCTTCCCTTCCTCTCCCCACAACAGACACTCTGTGAGGGAGGTGGGGCTGAGAGAGCTCTGAGAGAACTGCTCTGAGAGAACTTGTGACTGACCCAAAGTCACCCAGCTGGGTGCACGTGGAGGAGTGGGGAATCAAACCCGGTTCTCCCAGATTAGAGTCCGCGCTCCTAACCACTACACCAAACTGGCTCTCCTCCAGATGGGCAACCAGTGTAGATCTTTCAGCACAGGTGTGATAACGATCCCTGTATCCAGACCCAAACAGTCACTGCCACTGTTAAGTATGAGACTCAACAACGATTTCAGCTTCAAAAGTGATTTCAGCTTTATTTGAACAGCAAACTGTAAGTCAGGAACACACAACAAACAAGTGGAGCACAGCTCCCTTTTTAAACTCTCCCGGGCTGTCAAAGCCACACCCATAGTTAGCTAAAGGCCAATCACAACACAGGGATAAAGGCCAATCACAACACAGGGATAAAGGCCAATCACAACACAGAGATAAAGGCCAATCATAACACAGGGATAAAGGCCAATCAGGACCGTTCCCTCTTTGCAACATTCTCACACAGTGATTGGGTATTTACAATGGTTTCGCCGAAAGCCAGCCAATGGTAATGTGACAGCTGAAGAGCCACATTCAAACTCAAGCTTAACATGGAAATGTATAGCAAGGATTCACATCCGAATACATAACAGCCACATTTGTAAATTTCTCGACTGTCGTCAAAGGCAGGCCCACGTAATGTGCATTACAGTAATCTAACCTGAAGGTCATCAAAGCGTGCATCGCCACAGCCAGATCGCACTTCTCAAGGGATGGGCTTAGCCAGCGTGTCTGCTGAAACTGGTCAAACGTGCCATGGATCAGACCTGACCTTCAAGCCGTAGGTCAGAATACAACCTCCCAAACCTGTCTCTTCAGAGGGAGTATCTCCCTCTCCGGGACAGGCAAACACTTCAGTCCTCAAACGGCTTTGTTGTTGATCAGAAATACCTCAATCTAGTCTAGACTGAGTTTCAGCCTAGTGGCCCTCGTAGGGAGGGGCCGTGGCTCAGTGAGAGAGCATCTGCTTGGCACGCAGAAGGTCCCAGGTTTAATCCCCGGCATCTCCAGTTGAAAGGATCGGGCAGTCATTGATGGGAAAGATCTCAGCCTGAGACTCTGGAGAGTCACTGCCAAACAGAGTGGGCAATACCTGGATGGACCACGGCTCTGATTCATCAGGCAACTTTATATGTGCTTCCACCCGATTACCTTCTCCACACATCTGCTCAGGGTTTCTGTAGACCTATCAAATCAGCTGTTAAGGAGAAACAGAGATGGGTTGCATCGCCATATTGATGGCACCTCGCTCCAATGTTAAACAGCATGGGGGACAATTTACTTCCCATGGAACCCCACAACATCAGTACCATGGGGCTGAGTAGCAGCCCTCCAACAACATCTCCTGAAGTATGGAACCACCAAAGCAGGAAGGTCTAAGAGTCTCAAACGCTTTCTCTGTTTTCTTCCCTCCTCTCTTGTTACTGAGGTAAGAATAGAACGATGCTTTGATAACTCACTGCTCTTCTCTGCTTAATAGCAGCTCAGTATAGTGGAAATAATCTATCTGCATGATTATCTTGTGAATGGTTAGTTCAGAGTGCCCAAACTGTGCTCTGCTGAAAATAATTGCGTCTACCGGCTGCTCTTTAACTTTTTCATTATCGCGTCTGAACTTTCCATTCGCACCTCCACACCATCTGTTTACTTCTTCCCCCTGGCTGTCATCGCTCTGCCCGGACCGACCACCTTCTTGTTAGCTAGCCTCCTCCGATGCCTCAGCCTTTTTGTGCTCTTCCAATGCCTTTTCATCCAAAGTAGGCAACTTCTCCAGTTCTGCAATCCCCTTTCTGGAGACCTATTGTGTACCAGGGGAGGGAAGGTGTCATGGCATAGCCCAATTTTGTCAGATCTCTGAAGCTAAGTAGGGTTGGAACTTGTACAGGAGATCACCACAGAAGACTCTGCAGAGGAAGGCAACGGCAAACCTCTTCTGTTTATCACTTACCTTGAAAGCTCATTGCGGGGTCACCATAAGTCCTGTGATTTGATGGCATTCCGCACACAGAAATCTATGCCCTGGAGGGAAGGCAACATGGTTATAGTTCAATCATATGGAGATAAGATAAACATATGGAGCAGAAGTCCATCAGTGGCTATTAGCCACAGGGTATAGTTGGGAATTCTCAGTCTGGGGTAGGTGATGCACTCTATTCTTGGTGCTGGAGGGGGCAGCAGTGGGAGGGCTTCTGGTGTCCTGGCCCCACTGCTGGACCTCCTGATGGCACATGGTGTTTTTGGCCGCTGTGTGACAGAGTGTTGGACTAGATGGGCCATTGGCCTGATTCAACATTGGCTTCTCTTATGTTCTTATGTCAATCTTTTCAGATCTTGGAAGCTAAACAAGGTTGGTACTTGGATGGGAGACTGCCAAGGAAGACTCTGCAGAGGAAGGCAATGGCCGACCAGCTCTCCTTCTCACTTGCCTTGAAAGCCCTTGCTGCGGTCGCAACTTGATGACACTTTACACATCCACGATGTGCCAGTGGGTCACAGGTACTTTGTAAGTGATGCCATTTGTAACTTACAAAAGGCAAAGGACAGCTGTGCAAAAATGCTAATATATTGAAAAAAATATGTATATTCTATACAAAATATCTAATAATGATACATCCACACGGCCTAATTGTAATTCATCAAATATTCAAAAGACATTTCATCATATGTTCCAAGACATTAGTAAGAATGGAATCAAATATGAAATGAAGGTCCAAAATTAAGTGGAATGTTCTAACGGTGTTTCCGGAGAATATGTCCGTTTCCTAGGTCTTCCTCAGAAGGAGGGTCAATATGACTGCAATAACCATATTTTCATGGAACTTCATAGACTAGCCTGATAAGATTATGACTTTGGAGATTTCCCCCTATGAATACTGACTGGCTGCCCTATTAATATTTTTCATTACAAATTGGAAAGCTGTTTTGCTGATGTTGGCCTTGGAAACAGTTGATGAGTCCTTAAAGAGTTCCATATCAGCCTCTACTGAGGAAGACTATTTGAAACAAAGTTCTGAAATCTGGAGTCTTCGTCATCCATTGTAGACTTATCTGGTGGATTAATAATATTGTGGATTTACCTGTTGGACTGTTGAAAACTTACCTGTTAAAATAGTGGACTTGCCTGTAGGATTTCTGTAAACACTGCACATGTAGAATTATTACTAGGTCCATTGTAGACATACCTATTGTATTATTGAAATATTGTAGACTTACCTGTTGGATTGTTGAAAATTTAACTGTTGGATTATTGATCTACCTGTGGGATTCTTGTGAACACTGCACATGTAGAATTACTACTAGGTTGGTTGTAGATTTACCTGTTGTATTATTGAAATATTGTAGACTTACCTGTTGGGATTGTTAAAAACTTACCCGTTAGATTATTGATAACATTGTGGATTTACCTGTTGGATTTTTGCAAATACTACATATGGGCCGTGGTTACATGTGCCGTATAACGCGGGGGGAAGTGAGGCTATTTGCTCCATAGCAATTTGACTCACATTTGTGCGATCACACAGTCCATGGGAACTGCGGGGGGCAGCCCGCCACTGCGTGATCAGACGCAAACCACGAGTGAATTGGTGTTGTTGGGGTTTTTTTGCCGGGTGTTTCCGATGCGCTTAAACAGGGGACCGATGAATTGCATCCCCACATTGAGGGCTTCCTATGGCAGTATGCGATGATGCGCATAATGGGAAGGGGGGGGAAGGCACAGAGTCGGGATGGCCGGATCAGACCATCCTGACGCCATGAGCGCGCGCTGGTGCAATCACACGGGAAAGTCCGTCTGTGGCTCGTAGCAACCCGTTTGATAGTGGACTTTCCCTAGTGTCTTTTAACTCCACTCTTGCGGTGGAGCACAATGGGTTGCCAACGGGTGCAGGGCACTGGCCAGATGTTCACGTCTAATCGCGCCCATTAAATCCGCCCAGCATTCGCGCCTATGGTGTGGCTAATTGTACGTGTGATCGCAGCCATGTAGTATTCTCAGCTAGTACTACCAGTTATATTGTTGTTACTCATTAGTAAATTGTTCTATTATTCTGTTCTGTTCTTAGCCTCCTTCTGCACGTTTTGTCTTGGGCTCATCACCCTCCCAAGTGGCCATTTTCTCCAGGGGAACCCATCTCTGTAGTCTGGAGATCAGTCGTAACAGCAGGATATCTCCAGGCCCCACCTGGAGGCTGGCAAGCCTACTTCTGCCTCCCCAACAAACACTTCCACTACAACCAGCAACACCAAAACAGGAACATTTTCTCTCACAGCGGCCAAATGTCTCACTCGCGAATTAATTAGGCGGTCGCCGATCGATAAAGCAAGTGTGTTGTCTAATTGAAACGAACGAGAGCTCCAAAGGAAACTTAATGAGGAAACGTGGGATCTACCACAGAGATGGAACGAGAAACAAAATCATTCTGCGAGCCTGCCTGACTTTTTCCCTGAGACTCCCTTAAATGAGGAACATAAACAAGCCAACGAACTCGGTGAAGGAAAGCTCACGATCCATTACCCCCTTTCCACTCGCTAATTATGTATCCATCCGAGTAAAGAGAAGGGAAGAAGGAAGTCTACAGTCACCTTGTTTCTGTCAAGGTGATCCGTGAATGGAAGCAGAGTTTGATAGACACAGTCAATGAGCATGTCGATGTGGGCCAGCAATCTCTCTTCATCTGTTCTCACAGCGCCAAGCACATTCTTCATCTACCATTAACGAAGGAATCCTTGATCAAGTTGGTGAGAGCTCTTGCCACACTCTTGCCAGCCCCCCTTGCTCAGATGCGAAACAAGTTATTCTTAAAATTGGAGCCACAGAGCCATGAGGGATGCTACTTTGGAGCCACAGCTTTTCAACGTGAAAACCTCTGCTTTGATTTAACTTCTCCCTTCTGCAGATCAAACCCATTTTATGTTACTGTCATAAGAACGTAAGACAAGCCATGTTGGATCAGGCCAATGGCCCATCCAGTCCAACAGTCTATATCACACAGTGGCCAAAACCCAGGGGCCATCAGGAGGTCTACCAGTGACGCCAGAAGCCCTCCCACTGTTGCCCCCCAAGCACCAAGAATACAGAGCATCACTACCCCAAACAGAGCACTCCACCTAGACCTTCTGGCTAATAGACACAAACACACCTCTGCTCCAGATGTTTATCTAATCCCGTTATGAAGCTGTCTATGCTTGTAGATACCACCACTTCCTGTGGCGGGGAATCCCACTTATTAATTACTTCTTGGGTGAAGAAGTATTCCCTTTTATATGTTCCAAGCCTACTGTTCATGAATTTCATTTAGGACATCAATGTCCCTATTTGTTTGCTTGTTTCGAACTTTTCTGGCTAAGGCTGATGGGCATCAGTGTTGCTTTTTGTGTTATTTTGGTGTATAGGTAGCGTAAAACATACCAATAGTAAAAAAGACAGAGAGAGATCAGGAATGTCAGCAACAAAAATGAACAAAGAGAATAGGCACACAACAGTGATATTTAAAGGCAAGAGAAAATTAGGGATGTATGTGTAAATTCCTGGGCCGACTGAAGTAGCAAAATATGCATTTCAATCCCAGTGGGGCATGCATCTCTAAGTAAGCCACTAGCCATTGGGTACAAACAGGGCTTTTTTTGTAGAAAAAGCCCAGCAGGAACTCATTAGCATAATAGGCCACACCCAACAGCAGAAACTCATTGGCATATAAGGCCACACCCCTGACCACATTAGCATATTGGGCCACACCCCCGTGTTACCAGAAGTGTGGTCATCCAGCCACACCCACCTTTTGCTTCTTATTCTGTTTACCTTGTTTGTTGTCAAAACCCAGGGCTTTTTTTGGAGCAGGAACTCCTTTGCATGTTAGACCACACACCCCCTAATGTAGCCAGTCCTAATGAACTTCTGCTGTTGGGTGTGGCCTGTTATGCTAATGAGTTCCTGCTGGGCGTGGCCAACACGGGAGCCAGCTGGAACTCCGTTCCTGTGCATTCCTGCCCCAAAATAGCCCTGGGTACAAATAGATAGGGTTGCCAGATCCGGGTTGGGAAATACCTGGAGATTTTGGCAGTAGAGCCTGAGGAGGGGGCGGTTTAGGGAGGGGAGGGACTTCAGTAGGGTATAATGCCATAGAGCTCACCTTCCAAAGAGGCTATTTTCTCCAGGTGAATTGTCACCTGGAGATGAGTTGTAATCCCAGAAGATCCCCAGCCACCACTTGGAAAATGGCAACCCTATCAAATAGAGCTGCACCATGGCTTGGGAAATTCCTGGAAACTTGGGGTGGTACCCGGGGAGAGACTTCCAGTTGTCCTAGACTCTGTGGTATACCACAGAGACCACACTCCCAACTGCCATTTTCTCCAGGGGAACTAATCACTGTATAAGAGGAAGAGGAAGAAGAAGGGAGAAGGGAGAAGATTGGATTAATACCCCGCCCTTCACTCGGAGTCTCAGAGTGGCTTACAATTTCCTCTCCCTTCCCCTCCCCACAACAGACACCCTGTGAGGTAGGTGGGGCTGAGAGAGCTCTTTCCAGAACTGTCCTTGAGAGAACAGCTCTGACAGAACTATGGCTTGCCCAAAGTCATCCAGCAGCTGCAAGCGGAGGAGTGGGGAATCAAACCTGGTTCTCCCAGGTCGGAGTCCGCGCACTTAACCACTACACCAAACTGTAGTCTAGAGATCCATTGTAATTCTGGAAGAACTCCACCAAGAGGCTGGTAAGCCAAAATGTCAGACACCTTTATTCCCAGCCTTATTGCAGATCTGGCTATAAACTGACTCTGTACCTATTTCTCTGGAACTGTTAAGAAGGACTTTAAAAAACAACCACAACAACCAAACATCACTCTGATTGGCGCACTTCCTTGACTGACACGTATTAAAATTCTTCTCCGATTTCCAGTCAGAAGGGATTGAAGTAACAAAAAAATAAAATAAAATATTTCTTATCATAAAAAGTCACTGCTTTTCTCTCTGTGAGGGAATGAGGAAGAGGCTTAAGGAGCGAGAGGCAAATGTAGATTGATTTGCCAGTTACTTTCCCGTCTCGCCACAGAGGAGACGTCAACTTTGCCACATGCAGGCGAACTCTCTTATTTGAGCCATTCCATCTCTAACGGTTGCTGGCGACCAGAATAATTTCACAGAGGCAACAAAATGTTTCCTCATCTGAAATCACGGTGAAACCTTCAGCCGTAGAAACCACAGGACAGAATTCCTTTTCAATCCATCCTTTGCCGCTTGAATATTCTAGACCAGCCACTAGCCTGGCCGCCATACTGGGGCCACACCAACCTTCAGGAGTGGCCTGGAAATCACCTGGAATGGTGGCTGATCTCCAGACTACAGAGACGAGTTTCCATGGAGAAAATGGCTGCTTTGGAGGGTGGACTCCATGGTATTATACCTTGCTGGGGTCCCTCCCCTCCCCAGATCCCACCTCCCCCAGGCTCCACCCCCAAATCTCCTGGAATTTCCCAACACAGAATTGACTGCCCTAGAGCCCAGCTTTCCAACCTCCACCTCACGCACAAAAGGTTATGATTATTATGTCTTAACAGTGAATGCTGCCTGTTCATTACCATGTAAAGCTTGAGTTTATGTACAGGATCATAAGATGTCACATTCCTATTGGCCCTTCCTGGGGAAGTGTTTAAAACAACCAATGACAGTGTAAATATGTTGTATGGAGGGAACAAAGCTGATTGGCCTTTATCCCTGTAATCTGATTGGACCTTAACTTGTTTGGGAGTGGCTTTGACAGCCCGGAAGAGTTTAAAAGAAGGAGCTGTGCTTCACTGCTTTGTGGGTGTTTGATGGCGTGTTCTGAGTTGGTGTTTGCTGTTACAAATAAAGCTGAAATCACTTGCTGAAATCAAGTTGTTGTTGAGTCTCCATACTTAACAACGATCTTTAAATATGCTCCCTCTAGTAGATCAAGATGAGTAGCTGGGTTAATCTGTCTGTAGCAGTAGAAAAGTCCAACAGAAAAGAATCCAGTGGCACCTTAAAGACTAACAAAATTTGTGGCAGGGGAGGAGCTTTTGTGAGTCATGAGGTATCTGAAGAAGTGAGTGGTGACTCTGGCTCTTTTCTTCCAAAGAAGTGAGCAGTGACTCAGGAAAGCTCCTCCCCTGCCACAGATTTTGTTAGTCTTTAAAGTGCTCCTGGACTCTGGCTCTTCTCTACTGGAGAAGGGAGCCACTGGTAGAGGAAGGGGTGGAAGGGTTACCAGATAAAGGTTGGGAAACTCCTGGAGATTTGGGCATGGAGCCTGAGGAGGACAGGGGGGTACAATGCCCTAGAATCCATCCTCCAAAGCATCCATTTCATAGAATCATAGAATCATAGAATGTTAGAGTTGGAAGGGACCTTCCAGGTCATCTAGTCCAACCCCCTGCACTCTGCAGGAGCATAGCCGAAAGATAGCCCTACGTACCTACAACATACCGGAAAGATGGCTGTCCAGCCTCCACTTGAAAACATCCAGGGAAGGAGCATCCACCACCTCCCAAGGCAGACTGTTCCACTGCTCAACCACTCTTACAGGTAGGAAGTTTCTCCTGATATCTAGCCGGTATCGACTCCCTCGTCATTTCCACCCATTAGATCTAGCCTTGCATTTATCCGGAGCAAGAGAGAATAGATCTGCTCCATCTTTGACATGACAGCCCTTCAAATACTTGAAGACTGCGATCGTGTCCCCTCTAAGCCTTCTTTTCCCCAGGCTAAAAAGACCCAACTCTTTCAGCCTTTCCTCATAAGACTTGGATTCAAACCCCCTCACCATCCAGGTTGCCCTCTTCTGGACACGCTTCAGCTTGTCAACATCCTTCCTAAAGTGTGGTGCCCAAAACTGGTCACAGTACTCCAGGTGAGGCCTGACCATAGCAGAATAGAGTGGAACTACCACCTCCCATGATCTGGACACAATGCTTCTGTTAATGCATCCTAAGATTGCATTTTCTTCAGGGGTACTGATCTCTGTAGTCTGGAGATGAGCTTTAATTCCAGGGGATCTTCATGTCCCACTTAGAGGCTGGCATGCCTAGCTTATAGTATCAGGGGATCATCACACATCCCAGAATCCTTTGCAAAATAATTGAGCATTCTGGAACTTTCTCTCAATTCATGTGGAAATGGCCTCACCACACCCTGCTGTTCCCATGCTGTGGGTTGCCCAAGAGTAGAAATTCTAAGCCTGCCTTCCTCCTAAATCATCCTGGATTAGCATGAACTTGGCTATCAAGGTTTACAAACCCAGTCAATGGCCTAGACTGAACCTGCTCCAGAATGCAAAGAATATTCTAGGGTGGCCAGGTCTACCCAACTCCTGCTTCTTGGTTGGTTGGTGGGGAGGGGGGGAATAAGGAAAATGATCATGTGACATCATTTCTGGGGCTGAATCCTAGAGCGATGTCATACCACTCTAGGATTCAGTGGAAACTCTACGGAAAAATGCAGGCTAATGAGGTTTACCCCTTTAACAGTTTCTAAACAGCTGGCACTTGGCCTTTAGGATTCAGCAGAAACAGAATGGTTTTACCATAGATTTCCCTCTGAATCCTAGAGTGGTGTGATGTCACTTCTGGGTTCGCCCAGAAATGACATCATACAGTCAACACGATGGCGCCCCCATTACCCCAACCTCCCCAGTCTTCTGCTGGGTGCTAGACATTTAGAAACTGTTCAAGGGGAACCTCATTTGCCTGCATGATAGTGTGGTCATACTACAGTGCTAGATCTTTGCGATTCTAGACTTGTTTTGGGGACATTCTAGACTTGTTTTGCTATTCTAGACTTGTTTGGGGGAGATTCTAGACTTATTTTGCGATTCTAGACTTGTTTTGGGGAGATTCTAGACTTATTTTGTAATTCTAGACTTGTTTGGGGGAGATTCTAGACTTATTTTGCGATTCTAGACTTGTTTTGGGGAGAGTGCGATGTATCACAATGGTTTCTCTTCATCCCTTGTGGACTCCTGAGTAGTTTAATCTGAATTTTGCATAAAGTTCCAGAGAAAACTCTCTTATTTTTCTTCTTCTTCTTCTTTGCCAATCCTGATTAGGGGTGGGGGGGGACTGTCATTGTTGTTTTCATTCCCACTCCTAGAGAAACAGGCTTGCTGAAATCCAGCTATGCAGAAAGGTTGCCCTGACCTTCTCACACAAACCTCATCGTTATGCCTTGTCTGTATTGGGAACAACAAATTGGGTGACTTTCTCACAGGTGTTTTGAGATAATTACAAAGACAGTGTGCGTCTCCGGCATTCAGAAGAAGCAGACCACCTAAGGCGACCAGGTGTGAAGGAGGATTGGGCTCTTGTGTTTTTAATGCTGTGCGGAAGTTATGTGGAAAGGAGGGATTTGGAAAGGTGCGGTTTGCCATTTGTCCTGACCTGGATGGCCCAGGCAAGCCCAATATCCTCAGATTTGGGGAGCTAATCAGGATCAGCACTAGGGTTGCCAGGTCCCTACCTGCTGCCAATGGGGGAATGGCACTTCTCCTCCTGGATCTTCACCCAGAAGTGATATCATCGCGCCGGGCACGTCGCCGGGGGATGCTCTAGCATTCCTCCAGAAACTCTATGGCACCACAGAGTTTTTAGGACGAGTGCTAGAATATCCACCCAGCGACGTGCCCGGCGTGATGACATCACTTCTGGGTGAAGATCCAGGAGGAGAAGTGCCTGATCCAACACGGCTTCTCTTATGTTCTTGTCCAGTCACTTGCCCAGACTAACCCAGCTTCACCAGATCTTGGAAGCTAAGCAGGGTCACCAGCTTTGGTGAGTACTTGGACCACCAAGGAATACCAGAGTCATGATACAGACAAGGGCAAACCACCTCTGAACATCTCTTGCCTATGGGGTCACCAGAAGTCAACTGCGCCTTGGCGGCGCTTCTCACCACCATCAAAGGAAACTGGATATTCTTTGAGTGGGCGATCCTCCGGTACAATATTTTTAAAAACCACCAAAGTGTTATTCCCACAAGGAATATTATACCGCAAGATATTTTAGACTCTGTCTTTTATTTACAGTAGCTCAGTTTTGGACCAGCGTGGTGGGAGAGAGGCTTCCATGAAAGGAAAGCATTCACATATGCTCATCGAATCATAGAATGTTGGAGTTGGAAGGGACCTTGCAGGTCATCTAGTCCAACCCCCTGCACTCTGCAGGAGCATAGCCGAAAGATAGCCCTACATACCTTCAACATTACCAACATTCCCTAGTGCTGTTGACATGCTTAATTTCACTCCTGTGGAACGTGTCAAATGGGCGGCCAAGCACCTCTGGACGAAATCCAAAGGTCGGGCTGGCTTGGTTCACTTCAAATTCACACTTTCTTCCTTCTCCTCTGCTGTTTGTTTGGCCAGGCATCATCACTATTCTAGGTGGTTACCCTGGGCTTCCCCTGCTTAGCTAGCCTGGGCCACCCAGGTCGGGGCATCCTATTCCATAACAAGTACCAGTTCTTACTTCTAATGTTCTCCATGGCTTTGCCCCATTCTACCTCTGACCCCTTCTATGTCTCTGCCACGTGACCTCCACTCCATAACCACTACACCAACCCAGAGAGCCAGTTTGGTATAGTGGTTAAGTGTGCGGACTCTAATCTGGGAAAACCGGGTTTGATGCCCCACTCCTCCACTTGCACCTGCTGATGTGACCTTGGGTCAGGCACAAGCTCTGGCACAGCTGTTCTTGGAAAAGAGCCGTTTCTGTCAGGGCTCTCTCAGCCCCGCCTATCTCACAGGGTGTCTGTTGTGGGGAGGGGAAGGGAAAGGAGTTTGTCAGCCGCTCTGAGACTCCTTTGGGTAGTGAAGGGCGGGGTATAAATCCAATCCCCTCCTCCTCCTCCTCCTCCTCCTCTTCTTCTTCTTCCTGATTGTCTCCTGCTCCCCTAACTCCACCCATTCTCCCTTGTGTGAGGAACCCTTTCCCTACACATGTATGGGATGCTTCGTCTCTCCCTTCAAAGCCTTCTTCAAAACTCAACTTTTCCGTGCGGCTTCTGGCTCGCCTCAGTTCCAAACTGGGAACATGTTTTACGCTCACCCACATCCATCCCTCTCCACCCTCCCTCTATCTTCTTATGGCTTGTGTTTATGGGAGCAGAGAACTGTCTGTTTTGTAACACTCTGCCATAACGAAAGAGATGTCTTTCCAGTAGGTTTGTTTTTGGTGTGGGGTTTTCAGGGAATATAAACCAGCCTGCAAGCTGGGTAAAGTTGTCTTGTTCCTGATCTTCAAATAAAAGCATGAGCTGATTTCACTCTACAGACTTGTCAGTCTCAGTACTTTTCAGTGTGACTGGCCCCAGGTCCCCCAGCAAGCTTCCATGGCAAGTGGGGATTCAAACCTGGCTCTCTCAGATCTTAGTCTAACCACTGCACCACACTGCCTCATGTCAGGCAAAGATACAGGGTGGATGACAGGATATAGGGAGCAGTGTGGTGGTGGAGGAGGAGGTGGAGGAGGATTTATACCCTGCCCTTCACTTGGAGTCTTAGAACAGCTGATAATCTCCTTTCCCTTCCCCTCCCTTCCCCACAACAGGCACCTTGTGAGGCAGGTGGGGCTGAGAGAGCCCTGAGAGAACCGAGACTGGCCTAGGGTCACCCAGCAGGCCTTGTGTGTCTCAAAGCAGCTGGCAATCACCTGCCCTTCTTCTCCCCACAACCCTGTCAGGCAGGTGGGGCTGAGAGAGTTCTGAGAGAACTGGAACTGGCCCAGGGTCACCCAGCAGGCCTCACGTGTCTCAAAGTGGCTGACCATTGCCTTCCTTTCCTCACCCCACAACAGGAGCTTTGTGAGGTAGGTGGGGCTGAGAATTCTGAGAGAACTGGGACTGGCCTGAGGTCACCCAGCACCTGCATGTGGAGGAGTAGGGAATCAAACCCGGCTCTTCAGATTTAGAGTCCTGCCACTCTCAACCGCTACACCAAACTGGCTCTCTGAGGAGCCTTGTACAGCTGCAGGGCTGCTGAAGAGACAAGAAGTTTCTACTCGCTGCAGTCTGTCAGACAGAATCTAATTATTCCCACCAGAATGCCTCTCCCACCTTTAGATGAAAAATAAATATGAGCGTTTTAATGAAAATCTGTTAGGATAACGTGCTCAGTGGGGACAGTAATTGAGCTAAGAATCATAAAGTTAATATTATATGTTAAATTATGAAATGAGCTGTAAGGCTTTGTACGTTGGAAGCTGCTACTGAATTAAACGAGATGTTAAAAACAAACCCAATAAACTAAGAAGTGTCGTCGCTAAGAGTGAGAGCCCTGAGCCGGGAAGTCTCCCGTTCAAATCTTGCCTTAGTCCCAAATCCACTGGCTGGCCTGAGGTAAGGAACGGTCCCCTGAAATCCAGCCACCCCATTTCCCCTCTCCCAACTCCAATTTATGGAGATTATACCACAGGAACAATGTATAAGGCGGTTGTGTGCAAAGCACTCTGAACAATTAAAGCTCGCTCTTATAGCATTAACTATTATTATCCGAGTAGCAAAAATAAGGCAATTTATTTTTCTTCTGAAGTAAGAAAAGTAGAAACTCGACCGCGAGCCTGTCCAATGAATTCTAGAAAGGGAGCTCCGAGGACGTTAATTAGCTACACTTCACTATCATCAGAGGCCGTGCATTAATGAGGGTCTTTACTGTCATCCGTATCAGTATTGGGCAAGGAAGATTTATGAGCGTGAGGCGGAACTTTCAGGCCCTTCTAACAAGATTCACTTGTGCTGGGGAGAAAGGGCCATCTGCGCATTGCCCAGTCAGCATGACATGGGGGGAAACTGTCCTGCGAGCTCTCTGAACCATGCTTGGAATCGTCCCTTTGCGAAAATCATAAAAGGTCAGGCCGCCCATCTCTCTGGCGCTGCAGCACGGAATGTGACATGGAATTCCTCAAAGAGATGACCTCAGATGATAATAGGCCATGGGAAAAACTGCAGGAGTAAGCAAGCTGCATTTGATGAAGGCCACGCTCAATGTCACACCAGGTGCAGGCCTGCTGCTGAAAATGGCAACCATGTGTGTGCCTCCTTTCCTTCTATAATGTCTCAGAGAATTTCCTTGAGCCATGTTATTATAATGTTTTCTCTCCCTTCCCCCACCAGCCAATGGCACGGGACAGGGGAGAAACGCAGAACAAGTCACAACCTGTGGCAATGTTCTACTAGACATTCCTTAAGGGGACACACAGGCTGAGTTCAGACTGGCAATTTGCCCCGCTATAGCCATGTTTCATGAAACGTTTTAAAAGCGGATTAAAGGGGGCGTTCACACAGGCACATCTGCCTGGCGTTCCCCACCCGTAGGCAACCCGTGCTGTTCCGCTTCACTCCCGTGTTTAAGAGGTACCTCATAAAAGTGGTAGCAAATCCCCAAAGAGTGCCTTTATGCCTCATTTGTCCACTTCCCAGCAGTGTGAACACTATGTGGAAAAGCTGGGAGCAACCCACATTGTGCATAAGGGAGCAGCGATATGATTGGCTGTGCTCCGTTCTACTGCCCAATGTGGTGCCAGCGCAGCGGGATCCTCCCCAAATCGGCTGGATGCCTATGTGTGTATGGGTGCATGAGTGCTCATGCACTCATACACACATAGGCATCCAGCCGATTTACCAGGAAAAAGCTGTTGACAACCGTGCCTCCGTGCCAGCAGTCTGAATGCTTCTGCGCACCTTCTCCCAGTATGCTCCCACATCAGTCCGAGTTGTGTGACCTTTTTTGCCACGACTGGCTCCTGATGCAAATTGCCAGTCTGTCCTCAGCCACAGTTGTCATTTTCAGTAGCAACCAGAGTTGTTGTGTAATGTCACATTTTCCTGTTAGGCCTACCCTAAGGGTTGCCAGGCATTGCCTGGTACCCAGAGAAGGGTTGTGGGAGGGGCAATGTCCCTGGAAAAAATTAAAAAGAAAAATACGGCCTTGTCCATTTGCAAGAAATTCTGACCATAGAGTTTCTGGCAATTCCAGAGCTACCAAGAAGTGAGAAGGGTGGCTCTAGGAATTATCAAGAACTCTATGGTCAGGACTTCCTGTAAACAGACAAGGCCTTATTTCTCCCCAGGTTGATATTGCTTCCCCCCTTTTGGCCCAAGTTTCTCCCTGCCACTCAGATGAGCACTGGCAGACAAAGGCCTCAATTACCTGGAGGTCTGCTGCCATTAGCTGGCAAATGGAAACCCTACCTACCCTACAAACATACCAGTGTTAAACTATTGTGTTCAGGGCACTGAGAATTCTCTGACAGAGATCCTTCAAAGAACTACAGTCTGAAGAAATTCTAGAGAGAAGGAATGACTAATGAGCCAGTAAATTCTGTAATGCAGATACACCTTTGATGGGAATTAGCATAAAAATGTGGTAACCCCTGACTGAGGTAACTGAGGAAGACTCTGAATGTTCAGCCTCATATTTGGCAGTCCTATAGTGTTGTCAGATCCGGGTTGGGAAATACCTGGAGATTTTGGGGGTGCAGCCTGAGGAGGGCAGGGTTTGAAGGTGGGAGGGACTTCAATGGGGTATAATGCCTCAGAATCCACTTTCCAAAGCTGCCATTTTCTTCAGATGAACTGATCTCTGTGTCAAGTCTTGGATGCAATTACTCCCACAAACAATCTTGTAGCAGCAAGATTTGTTTATTAGGAGACAGAGAGATTCCAAGCATGGACAGCTTCTGTGTCAGAACTGGGTTCCAGATGTCAGTCCTGCCAATATAATAAAAGCAGGAAAACCCACATATACTGAATGACCAATCTTCTCTCATTCAACCTGCCACATGTCCACTTTTGCCCCGGTGACCACCCCTAGCACCTGCAAGCTAATGGTTACATTATCTAGAAGCGCCACAAAGAAGGGAAGAAGAAGAAGAAAAGAGATTGGATTTATACCCTGCCTTTCACTACCCAAGGGCAGCTTACAAACTCCTTTCCCCTCCCCTCCCGACAAGAGACACCCTGTGAGGTAGATGGGTCTGAGAGAGCTCTGACAGAAACTGCTCTTTTTCAAGAACAGCTATGCCAGAACTATGGCTTGCCCAAGGTCATCCAGAAGGTGCAAGTGGAGGAGTGGGGAATCACACCCGGTTCTCCCAGATTAGAGTCATCCAGCAGGTGCAAGTGGAGGAGTGGGGAATCAAACCCGGTTCTCCCAGATTAGAGTCTGCGCACTTAACTACTACAAGGTCACACCGAACAGTGAGATCATATGCTTCCCAAGGTGTTTACAGCACACTCAGGAGGCCCCCGCATGAGAACTGTTACGAGGTAGCACTAACATAAGAACATAAGAGAAGTCAATGTTGAATCAGGCCAATGGCCCATCCAGTCCAACACTCTGTCACACAGTGGCCAAAAATACCAGGTGCCACCAGGAGGTCCAGCAGTGGGGCCAGGACACTAGAAGCCCTCCCACTGCTGCCCACCCCAGCACCAAGAATAGAGTGCATCACCTGCCCCAGACTAAGAGTTCCCATCTATACCCTGTGGCTAATAGCCACTGATGGACTTCTGATCCATATGCTTATCTAATTCCCTCTTGAAACTGTCAATGCTTGCAGCTGCCACCACCTCCTGTGGCAGTGAATTCCATGTGTTAATCACTCTTTGGGTGGAGAAGGACTTCCTTTTATCTGTTCTAACCAAGCAAAGTGAACAGCCATACACAGTCACTGCCTCCCCCCCAGCTCCCAATGGAGAAGATAAAAAGGAATGGAAAGGAACAAGGTTACAGAGAAAATACATGTGAATCCATATGGAAATCTATGGCAAGTGAGGCCCGCAAGTGAGACACTCTGTCACCTGGATATCAGTAGTAATCTCCAGAATCTCCAGCCACCACCTGGAGGTTAGCAACCCTACCTATGCACTGCTTTGCCACTCTAGGGTCCCGATCACATACAGAAGTAGCCGCGCAATAGGCAAGAATGCCGGGCAGATTTTAAGGGCGCGATCACATGGGAACATCTGGCAAGCATCCTGCGCCTGTCGGCAACCCATTTCGCTCCGCCGAAGAAGCGGAGTAAAAAAAATTCTAGGGAAAGTGCTGTATGAAACGGGTTTGTGACGGGCCACAGGTAGACTTCTGTGTGATCGCTCTGGTGCACTCCCATTGCATCAGTGATCCCTCGTTGAAGCACACCGGGAACACGCGGCGACAGAAAAAACCCACTCATCTGCCGGTGTGCCTGATCACGCAGTGGTGGGTCAAATTGCTGTGGAGCAAATAGCCTCGCTTCCCCCCTGGCATGTGTGGCCAAGAGGCTTACTTATTTACTCTCTTGCTTATGTACTCATTTTAAATGAGAACAGATTTCAATAGCCATAACGTCGATCATGCTGCCGGTTTGAAAGGCTTTTCACATTCAGGTTAAACAACCTGAAGTTCGCCTTCACCCTTTGGCCGAGCCGAAGAAATATGACAGCAAGTTAAACATTTGCCCTTTTTGGAATGCTACTGTGTCAATGAAGTTGCACCGAACAAGTTTTGATCCACCAAGGTGAATGCACCCCTTCAGCCGTGGACTGCAGACTGCAGTGCAGTTGACAATCCTAGTCAATATGCTGCTGTTCTAGACTTATTTATTTCATTTCTAACATTTCTCACGGAAACTCACAGTACAATATGCACAATAAACAACACAGTAAAACCAGATTTAAAAAAAAATTAGAAAACATTGCAATAAAGACTGAATAGTACATTTATTTATTTTTATTTTTATTTCATCTGTTTTACTTCATCCCCGCCACTCGCTGCTTCCCTTTCTTGTGCAACCCTTTTAAAGGGACTATGCAAGAAAGCCTGAAAAACAGCTGAGCAGCAGGGAGGAGGCCCCTGCCACTCAGTTGTTTTTGTGGCTTTCCCAGGGAACAGAAAGCAGTGGTTTAAAGGGACTCAAGAGTCCCTTTAAACCCCTTCTTTCTGCTCTATCCATGAACTGCTTTAAAAGTTCATGGAAGTTCGTGACAGTAGACCAGTCACAAACTTCAGCTCACGAACCACGAACAGGGCAAAATTTGTGACGAATTTTTGCTTCATGGTTTGGTTCGTGCCCATCCCTAGTCTAGATCAAGATGAGTAGCCACGTTAGTCAGTCTGTAGCCGTAGAAAAGAGTGAGAGGCCAACAGTAGCTGAAAGACTAACAAAATTTGTGGCAGGGTATGAGCTTTTGTGAGTCACTGTTCGGAAGAAGTGACCAGTGACTCACGAAAGCTTATACCCTGCCACGAATGTTGTTAGTCTTTAAGGTGCTGCTGGACTCTGGCTCTTTTCTGCTGCATCCCTAGTCTAGTTGTTTGATTGTGTATATCTGATTATACTGGTCTTTGACCATAATAAACAAAGCTTCAGCTTCAACTAAGGGGAAAACTTTTAAGAGAATGAGTTGCCAGGATGGAGCATTTCTTTAGTTTATTTCTATGTCATTCTTGCCCCATCCTGAGAGACAGGAGATGATAAGAAGTTTTTTAAATACAAGAGCATGAAAACAGAATACAATATCAATGTTCCTGTGTTCTGTAGCCAGCTCAGGTTTTCCCCCTAAGTGTGATGAAGGATGTTGATCCTCCCTTCAGTTGCTTTGTACGCATGGGAGTGCTTCTTCCATTGGAATGCATGTTGTCAAGGATTTTGGTGGTAAGACTGAAGGTAAGCTGTGTTGGCCATTTTGTGAAGGCACCCACCCCAGGTCCAAAGGTGCTCAGTGCCCCAAGATTCAATTATGTCTAATGTGCCATAGCCTCTAGTGACTAGTATGACCAGGGGCCATTTCGTAGAAAAAGAGGTGCAGGAGCTCATTAGCATAACTCATTAGTATAACTTATTTGCATATGACACATCCCTTGACATCACCGGAAGTGTGTCAGAAGACAACACCCACCGCTCAGGCTCCACCCCTAGGGACTGCCTTTCCACTCTGAAGGCTGTCATTTCCAGTCCCAGAGTAGCCTATCTGGGCCCAAGAGGAATGCTACACGTGCTGCTTTGCGCTCCTGCTGGGAGCTGGGGGCGGGGCTTGCAGCCACCTGTGCTCCTAACTGCCGGAGCTCTGCTCCTGTGCGCTCCTGCTCCAAATGACCCCTGAGTATGAAAAAAAATATATACCGCAGGTTAGGAAAGGTACAAATAGGTATAGAAAAAAGCCTGCATGGTTAACAAATAAAGTAATGGAAGCTGTAAAAGGTAAGAAGGATTCCTTTAAGCGGTGGAAAGCTAGTCTTAGTGAGGTTGATAAAAGGGAACACAGACTATGGCAAATAAAATGCAAGTCTGTGATCAGGCAAGCAAAAAGGGAATATGAGGAGCATATCGCAAAAAACATAAAGACCAACAATAAAACTTTTCTTCAAATACATTAGAAGTAGGAAGCCAGCCAGGGAGGCAGTGGGGCCCTTGGATGACCAAGGGGTAAAAGGAGTAGTGAAGGATGATAGGGAAATGGCTGAGAAGCTGAATGCATTTTTTGCCTCTGTCTTCACTGTGGAAGAGGAGAAGTGTTTGCCCACTCCAGAAGCACTGATTTCGGGAGGGGGTTTGAAAGACCTGAATCAGATTGCGGTGACAAGAGAGGAAGTCCTCCGACTGATGGACAATTTAAAAACTAATAAATCACCAGGCCCGGATGGCATTCATCCGAGAGTTCTGAAAGAACTCAAATGTGAACTTGTGGATCTCCTGACAAAAATATGTAATCTTTCTTTAAAATCTGCCTCCATTCCTGATGACTGGAAGGTAGCTAATGTCACTCCCATCTTTAAAAAGGGCTCCAGGGGAGATCCAGGAAATTACAGGCCAGTCAGTCTGACATCGATACCAGGTAAGTTGGTGGAAACTGTTATTAAGGAAAGAATTAGTAGGCACATTGATGAACAAAAACTAGTGAGGCAGACTCAGCATGGGTTCTGTAAGGGAAGATCTTGTCTCACTAACCTGTTAGTGTTTTTTGAGGGAGTGAACAAACATGTGGACAAGGGGGACCCAATAGATATTATTTACCTTGACTTCCGGAAAGCTTTTGATACAGTTCCTCATCAAAGGCTCTAAGTAAGCTCAATAGTCATGGGATAAAAGGACAAGTCCTCTTGTGGATCAAAAACTGGCTTATAAATAGGAAACAGAGAGTGAGTATAAATGGGAAACTCTCTCAGTGGAGGGTGGTAAGCAGTGGGGTACCACAGGGATCAGTACTCGGTCCCATGCTTTTTAACTTGTTTATTAACGATTTGGAATTGGGAGTAAGCAGTGATGTGGCTAAATTTGCAGATGACACGAAGTTGTTCAGGGTGGTGAAAACCAGGGAGGATTGTGAGGCACTCCAAAGGGATCTGTTGAGGATGGGTGAGTGGGCGTCAACGTGGCAAATGGGGTTCAATGTGGCCAAGTGCAAAGTGATGCACATTGGAGCCAAAAATCCTAAATATAAATACACGTTGATGGGGTCTGATCTGGCAGAGACTGACCAAGAGAGAGATCTTGGAGTCGTAGTGGATAACTCGCTGAAAATGTCTACACAATGTGTAGCTGCAATAAAGAAGGCCAACGCTATGCTGGGGATTATTAGGAAGGGAATTGATAACAAATCAGCCAGTATCATCATGCCCCTGTATAAATCATTGGTGCGACCTCATTTGGAATACTGTGTACAGTTCTGGTCACCACATCTCAAAAAGGATATTATAGCATTGGAAAAAGTGCAGAGAAGGGCAACTAGAATGATAAAAGGGTTGGAACACCTTCCCTATGAAGAAAGGTTAAAATGCTTGGGGCTCTTTAGCTTGGAGAAACGACGGCTGAGGGGTGACATGATCGAGGTTTATAAGATTATGAATGGGATTGAGCAGGTTGAGAAAGAAGTACTTTTCTCCCTTTCTCACAATACAAGAACTCGTGGGCACTCTATGAAATTGCTGAGCAGTCGGGTTAGAACAGATAAAAGGAAATACTTCTTCACCCAAAGAGTGATTAACATATGGAATTCACTGCCACAGGAGGTCGTGGCAGCTGCAAGCATGGACAGTTTCAAGAGGAAATTAGATAAACATATGGAGCAGAAGTCCACCAGTGGCTATTAGCCACAGGGTATAGAATGAGAACTCTCAGTCTGGGGCAGGTGATGCACTCTATTCTTGGTGCTGGAGGGGGCAGCAGTGGGAGGGCTTCTGGTGCCCTGGCCCCACTGCTGGACCTCCTGATGGCACCTGGTATATTTTGGCCACTGTGTGACAGAGTGTTGGACTAGATGGGCCATTGGCCTGATTCAACATTGGCTTCTCTTATGTTCTTATGTTCTTATGACCCAATGCCAGACTTCAGTGTTGGGCTGGAGTCCAGGGCTATCTCCTTCTCCAGAGTTCCTTCAGTAGGGTTTGCCCTAGAGGAAGAACCTGCAGAGATATGTGTCTCCATGGAAGGCCATGTGAGAGAGGGAGAGGACGGAGTCAGAGGAGGGAGGAGTCAGAGGGCAGCTCCCAGGTTAAGACAAAGACAGGCATCTCATTCAAGGAGATAACACCTATACACACTTAGAGTGATGTACCCCTGCCATGTCCTGGCATGCTGAATCACTCGTTCCAACAAGTTCTACTTTGGAGGTGAGTCCAGCCCAACTCACATGAGCCCTCTTTTCCATTCCTCTTTATCTTCTCCATTGGGAGCTGGGGGGAGCGCAGTGACTGTGTATGGCTGTCCACTGGAGTAATGCTGGGGAGACAAGTTCAAACCCCACTCAACTATGGATCTTGGCTAGATGAACTTGGGACAGCCATTCTCACTGTCAGTCTAGCCTCCCTTGGAGGGGTGTTATAGAGATAAAACAGAGGTGGGGAACCAGCAGAGCTGCCTTGATCTCCTTGTAGGAAGGGGAAGCTTTAAAAAAAATGGGAAATATAATGTGGTGACACTCCATGCTCCTACCAAGCACATAGAAACGCTCAAGTGAATCTCCATTAGCATGGCTTTCTTGTGGATTTTTAATATGCTGTTTCAATACAGAATATGCAATTAATTTTGTTATCAAACGGATCTCCATTGGCTAGCTTTTTATAAATAATTTCTCCCCAGAGATGCAATTCAAATATGGGCAGGCATTTATTACACCTCTGCTGGGGGAAGCGTCGTCTTCCTAAAGCTTTGGAATAATTTACTGGGCTGCTATTAATCCGGTCTGCCATTAAGATGCAAGCCTTGATGAAATGATCTTCAGATATGAAGCGTTGCTTAATTTGATTACTTCGACCTCATCAAACGCTCACACATTAAGCAAAGGTTTATGTCTATAGCAAGAGCCATCAAAGTGAAGAGATTAGGCGTAAATTAGCGGTGTGCCGAATATTCCCCAAGTTCAATGCTTGCATAGAAGCAGGCCATGTTAGAAGGGTACAACATTTTCCACCGGAACACTTGATTATTTTGACTCCGACCACAGCAGAATGGATCACAAAACATAAGGAAACATATATGTCTCTTATACTGATTGCTTTAAAAGAAAGTAATGGTACTTCACAATTGGACAAGACCTGGTAATTCCCCCCAAAAAAAATCTGCTAGCAGAGAAGAAGAGATTGGATGTATACCTCCGCCCTTCACTACCTGAAGGAGTCTCAAAGTGGCTTACAATCCCTTTCCCTTCCCCTCCCCACAACAGACACCCTGTGAGGAAGGTGGGGCTGAGAGAGCTCTCTTGAGGACTGCTCTGAAACAACTTGTGACTGACCCAAGGTCACACCAGCAGCTGCATATGGAGGAGTGAGGAATCAAACACAGTTCTCCCAGATCAGAGTCTGCGCTTTTAACCACTATACCAAACTAGTCCAGGGATCCCTGACATGGTACCCATGGGTGCCAGGGCACTTGCCAACACTATTCCCGATGCCCGCAAAGTGGGTGGGTCTTTTGCCTAGCAAGGCTTCTGATTGGCTACTGGAGATTTGATTGGCTTTCCAGGTTTTTTAAAAATGTTGCTTCTGCAGCAGCTGCCACCACAGCACAAGGATCTTCACTGTGTGATTGGAGTTAAGTTGGGGCCGCCATTTTGTGGTTGTGACCACCATGTTGTGTCAGAATCCCAAAAGTGCCCACAGGTGTTAGACAAGCACAGTCTGTCTTCACTGTTGCATCTGTTTATCCTCATAATAATAGCCTCCCCCCCCTTTTTTGTTTCTCCAGTGTGTAAAAATGTCTTTCAAACAAAATGTCTTCCAAAATGTGATAAGACTAGGCTAGTCTCAATCATCTACATCAGGGCATTCTTCCAAGTAAACCACACAAAAAGAGAGCTGGAGAAGTCCCTAATCAAAAGCTGAATCAATGTCGGTAAGTTATTTGAAGCATTTAACGGGGTTTTGTTTGTATGAAATAGACTGAAACAATCAGAATTGCTAAAGGGTGAGGTTGATGCTGGCGGATTTCAAAACGGGACAAGGAAATCTTTGTTCCCTGGATAAGGATTAGAAGACTCTAGAGAGGCAAACACCCTGCAGGTATTATTGAAACCTGAACTGGGCTAGACTTTCAAAGGCATTAGGTAGAAGCCCTCAATGTCAGAATATTGTTTGGCAGAAGGCATTTATGCCCTCTTTTCAGCTGTATTGCCACTAAACTGCCAATTCCGTGTAGCGATTTACAGCGCAGGGCATTAATTAGCTATTAATTGGTGTTTATCCTTAGCGAGAATCGTCTTTAAATGTCTGCATTGATTGGGATCGTTAAATTATTTATCCTAGCGTACCGAGGACTGCAGCATTATGAAAATTATTCTTCATCGTTTCTGAGGGTTGCGCATTAAAAACTGAACTCAGTGGAAGGGATCAGCGGGCCCCCGGAGCTTAGCGCAACAGTTCATTAATGTCAATACAAACACCGTCATTAACTTTAATGGGCTTTCCATCAAGCCACAAAAGAGGCCAGATCAATTTTTTAAACATGAGACTGCTTTAGGGTTTTTTGGGGGGTTTTATGAGCAAAGAAGACAAAGTAAAATGTTCATAACTGGTCAAAAGCAGGCATGCCGGAGAAGGAATAATGTGAAGTCAAGGACGAGAGATCAGGGGACAGGCTGAACTTTGTAAGGGAAACAACCGTGATAAGATAACAAAGTCGTGTTTAGAGGGAAAAAATAAATCTACTTTAATCATTCAGTGAAAAACAATTCAGTTAAAGTTGTATCCTTTGAAGTAAATCGGTCTCAATTCTTGTTGACGGTACAGCGCTCATAGACTGTTTCACCCAAGGTTTCATCAGATGAGACCTTATACCTTTCATTTTTTGCCCCCGGAAACTTTGTGCCTGCTCCTTCTTCCTTTTTAACTTACACCGTTTTGTTACGTGAAAATGCCTAGGATTGCCAGCTCTGGGATGGGCAATACCTAGAGCTTTGTGGGGCGGAGCCTGGGGAAGGCGGGGTTTGGGGAGAGGAAGGACTTCAGTGGTGTATAATGCCAGAGAGCCCGCCCTCCAAAGCAGCCATTTCCTCCAGGGGAATTGATCTCTGTTGCCCAGAGATCAGTTGTTATCCCAGGAGATCTCAATGCGCCATCTGAAGGCTGGCAACCTTTACCATGCACCTGCAAACACCAAGGCCCCATATGGAAGGGAAACAGTAAGATGAACTTTAGGAACCTGGGTGGGGGAGTATTGAAGTGTGTGTGTATTAGGTAAAGGTAAAGGTTTCCCTTGTTCAAAAGCCAGTCGAATCTGACTCTAGGGTTGCGGTGCTCATCTCCTTTCCCAAGCCGAAGAGCCAGACATTTCCGTGGTCATGTGGCCAGCATGACTAGACATCGAGGTGCACGGAATGCTGTTACCTTCCCACCAAAACAGTACCTACTTATCTACTTGCAATTTCTTGCTTTTGAACTGCTAGGTTGGCAGGAGCTGGAACTAGAGACGGGAGCTCACTCCGTCACGCGGCACTCAGGTCTCAAACTCCTGAACTACCGACCTCCCAGCCCGCAATTCAGCATCTTAACCACTTGAGCAGTGCCATTAAATCCCTTTTCGACTTATGGCAACCCTATGAATTAATGTCTTCCAAAACTGCCTCTCTCTAACAGCGTCGCTCTGGTCTTGCCAACGGAGGGTCGTGGCTTCCTCGACTGAGTCGATCCGTCTCCTGTTTGGTCTTCCTCCTTTCCTGCTGCCTTTAACTTATCCAGGCATTCTTGGGTTTTTTCCCCATGGTGACTCCTGTCATTATTAACCTATTAAAACAGTTTGTAGATTTCAGGCGAGAGGAAATGGAAAAGGTAGGGAGATTTGAAATAATGATCTTTATGGCAAATTATGATGAAGAAGAGACATCCAAAATCACAAAATTAGAAGAGAGGAGTGAAAAATTATCTTAAAATAAAGTCTGAATTCATGTGAAGATTAAAAGAGATGCCAGGATTGGATCTCCATTGTTGAGGCTGGTCCTCTGATATGGATCACTTTCCTTGAGTAGTAGCCACTTTTTGCTCATCGACAGATGTTGGTCTTCCATCGAATGCTGGAAGAACATGCTCCATAGCAGAAAGCTACCTCCACAATGGAAAAGGCATTGGACAGATGGATAACAGGGACAGGATCCGAGCCTCTGTTTTTTCCCATCTTTCCTGCTGCCCTTCTCTCAGGGCTGGAGCCTGCCAAAAATGGCTGCCACAGAGCAGCTGCTGCGGGAGTTCAGCCAGCCACAAAATGGCCGCCGCAGTTTACCTCCAGTCACACAGCAAAGATCCTTGTGCTGCGGTGGCAAACTGCTGCCCCAGCAACGTTATTAGAACTCTGCAGAGCCAATCAGAACTCCAATGGGCCAATCAGAAGCATTGCTTGGCGAAAGTCCTGCCTGACCCTGTCTACTTTCAACGCTTACTTGGCAGGCACCTGGAAAGGTGTTGCACGGGGGGTGTCATGGCACTATGTTGGGGACCCCCATGGTAGTCAACAGCTCCTCTGGACCCCTCAAGCAAGCGAGCTAAACTAATGCTGAAGAGCAGGCCCGTAGCCAGGATTTTGTGGTTTGCTGGGCAAAATTTTTTCTGATGGGGCTGGTGGGGGCTGCCATTATTTTCCATAATGAAGGGGGGTGGCGTGCACCCCTCTCCCTCCTCTCCTGCAAGATTTAAAGGGCCCTTCAGGAGATCAGCAGGGAGCACGTGGCCCATCAGCTGGAGGGCCCTTTAAATCTTGCAGGATGGGAGGGAAAGGGGTGCACTCCCCACTTCTTCTCAAAAGCATTTAAATGATCCCTTTAAATGCTTTTGGGGAGAAGTGGAGGGTGGTCTTTAAGAAGCGAGGCCCTTTAAGGTAGGGGCAGAGCCCTCAATTTGACCTTCAATCTTTTCCAGCCTCAGGGTCTTCTCCAGTGAATGCTCCCTTCTCATTTGGTGGTCAAAGTGTTTGAACTTCAGCTTCAGGATCTGGCTTTCCAGGGAACAATCAGGGTTGATTTCCTTTAGGATTGACTGATTTGATCTCCTTGCAGCCCAAGGGACTCTCAAGAGTCTTCTCCAGCATAATTCAAAACAATCTATTCTTCGGCGCTCGGCCTTCTTTATAGTCCATCTCTCACAGCCATACATTACTACTGGGAATATCATTGCTTTGACCATAGGATAGCCCAGTTGTAGCTATGGGCCCGCTGAAGAGAACCACCAGGAGTACATAGGGTTAGAGTAGTTAAGCAACCCTTCTCCAGTGAGACAAACTCCCTCAAGGCTTTTAGTTGTTTGTTTTTGCTACTGAATATTACTCAGTCCTGTGTTTTATTTACATTCATGGGAGCCCCAAATGTCCCAGAATGCTACCTACGATTAACAGGCAAGTTGTATGAATTCAGCCACTCGTGGTAGTGTGTGCAGCTTTCTAAGATGGCCTTCCAAAGCCAGAAAAGTTATTATTCTGTCGTGGATGTGGGAAGGACAAATTCAGGCACTTCGTCATAAATATCGTGGAAGGTGCCTGGAATATGAGAGGTGGCCTTAGCACCACAGATAGTAATACAAAGGAGCATAAAGGTGAAAACATTACGTCTAAAACTGATCCATGAGTCCCAGAATTGAGCTGTTGGCTGGCAGAATTTTTTTTTAGTCATCTACCTCGAATCATAAATCTTCCAGCTGCATATAAACAAGTTATAAATTGCTAAAATCTTTAATAATGGTGACTTTCTGAGGTTTTTGTTGTTGTTCAATCGCACAGTTGAGTCCGACTCTTCGCGACCCCATGGACCACCTCACGCCAGGCCCTCCTGTCTTCCGTTGTGCTCTGGAGTTTGCTTAATTTCACGTTCGTTGCATCGATAACACTGTCTAACCCTCTCATCCTTTGCCATCCCCTTCTTCTTTGACCTTCAGTCCTTATCAACACCAGGGTCTTCTTCAGTGAATGCTCCCTTCTCATTTGGTGGCCAAAGTATTTGAGTTTCAGTTTCTGTATCTGGCCTTCCAGGGACCAATCAGCGTTGATTTCCTTTAGGATCGACTGATTTGATCTCCTTGCAGTCCAAGGGACTCTCAAGAGTCTTCTCCAGCACCATAATTCAAAGGCATCTATTCTTTGGCGCTCGGCCTTCTTTATAGTCCATCTCTCGCAGCCGTACATTCCTACTGGGAATATCATTACTTTGACCGTAGGGACTTTTGTTGGCAGGGTGATGTCTCTACTTTTTGTTATGCTAACTAGCCATCATATTTTATGAGGTACTGAATGCATAACTTCTGAATTCTAAACAGAGGTAACAGCCTTCAAAATTAGAGTTGCCAAGCCCCCCTGGACACCAGCAGGGGAGGGGGAGGGTTGCCAACTCCAGGTTGGGAAATTCCTGGAGATTTTGGGGTGGTGCTTGGGAAGAGACTGCAGCAGGGCGTAATGATATAGAGTCCACGCTCCAGAGCATCGATTTTCTCCAGGGGAACTGATCTCTGCAGTCTGGAGCTGAGCAGTAATTCCAGGGGAAATTCATTCAAGTCAGTGGAATTAGAGGGGTGTAACTCTCTTTAGTATTGCGCTGTAAGTAGTTCTGGACTTGGGAATCTAGGGAGAAAATCCCAAATTTCAGAAGCAATCCTAAACTCAACAAATGAAAGCTACTCTTTGTTGTAATAAACAAAAATGAAAATTTACAGTCCATTTAGGGTAACATGCCAAAACCAAAATGGCTAAAAATAAATGCAAGTTGTCTCCTTGGGACTCAGCCCTGTTGTTTAAAGTTGTTCTTCACTGATGAAATGTTCTGTAATGATCTATAACTGCTTTAATTAATTAATCCAACAATCCAATTTGCCACCCCAACAGCAGAGGTTTAGGATTCCATTCTGCTGACCATCTTGACTTCTGATCTTGGATCATGATAAATGATTGATTGATTGATACCATACACAGGTTTTCAAAGAGAGGCTAGAGGGCCATCTGACAGCAATGCTGATTCTGTGGACTTAGGCAGATCACAAGAAGGGAGGGCAAGAAGGGTTGCTTCAGAGCTTCAATGGCCCTTTCTTACATGCCCAGGGAAATGCTGATCGCCACTTTGGGGTCAGGAAGCAATTTTTCTCCACGCTAGTTTGGCTGGAGATCCTGGAGGGTTTTTGTCATCTTCTGGCATGAAACGGCGGTCTCTGGGGATGTGGAGGTGGAGGTATTTGTGAATTTCCTGCATCGTGCAGGGGGTTGGACTAGATGACCCTGGAGGCCCCTTCCAAATCTATGATTCCATGATTCCACATTGTTGTATACATGTTTCTTTCTAGCGGATTGGGTGATGACACATTAGCTGTTAAATATGGCCTCCATGTCAGCGTCATATTTCAGTTATACAGGCTAGCTGTTCACGCACTGATTTGTGTTTTCTCTTAATTAAAATAAGTATTTGCCATCTTGATCTCCCTCTCTTTTTCTGCACAAAGCATTCCAGGCAAAATAATCAGGGCCAGGGTGCCATGTTATGTTTGTTCAGCAGCATGAAAAATATATGGGCAAGTCAGGTAAAATTAGGATGCTCATATACCATCAAGTTCTTAATCTTCCTTGATTGAAACTGTATGAAGAATGGCCACCATTTTCCCTAGCAATCTGAATTAAATTTTGAGCTGACAGAGAATGAATTATCCTGATGACTCGCTCTTTCAGTCAATTGACATATAAATGGAAAACAGATCCATCTTGATATTAAACAAATATCCATTATATTTTTACATGTCAAACAAGACTGATGAACTTTGTGCTTCATTTAATCTTTTTTTAAAAAAAGAGTTGAAATTATGAGTGTACTTGAATCGCAAGGTGAAAAGCAACTGCAGCCTTTCTATTCAAAATTTTAGTTGGGTTGTCCAGGCACGTACTGGCCTAGGACAGGGATGGGCACAAACCAATTTTTTTGTAGTTCGGTTCTTGGTTCATGGCCAAACCATGAACTGAACCAAAAACAAACACAAACCGGGAGGTTGGTTCACAAACTGAACTGGTTCATATCGGTTTGTGATCCCTGCTTTCTGCTTCCTGCCATTTTTTACGGGAAGCAGAAAACAAGAGTTTCCTCAGAAAGTTGCAGGAATAAGAAAGCAGGGATTTAAATGGCTCAGAGCCATTTAAACTCCTGTTTTCTGCTCCCTGATGGTCTGCTGTTTTCCTTGAAGAGCAGAAAGCAGGGAAATGGCTCAGAGCCTTTTAAACCCCTGTTCTCTGAACTTCATGAACTACCGTGGCCTTAAAATTCATGGAAGGTTGTGGGAGCTCTTCAGTTTGCAAACCACAAACTGGCCAAAATCTGCAACGAGCAAAAGTTTGTGAGCCGGTTCGTGCCCATCCCTAGCCTAGGAAACCCTTATCAATAGGGTTGCCAACCTCCAGGTGTTGGTGGGTGATCTCCTGGGATTACAACTGCTCTCCAGAGATCAGTTCTCCTGTAGAAAATGGCCACTTTGGAAGGTGGACTCTATGGCATTGTACCCCATTGAAGTCTCTCCTCTTCCCCAAACCCTGCCCTCCTCAGGCTCCACCCCCAAAATCTCCAGATATTTCCCAACCCAGAGTTAGCAACCCTACTTATCAGCCATAGGCAAAACTGGCCAAAATGTTGGAGGAAACAATAACAGTGGTGCATTCTATGTATGAGTGACTGATTCCTAAAATTATAGAAATTTTTGTTAGGCCGTGTCACCAAGACTGAAGCTCTTCTTTATTCTGTATTCTTTGGTGGTGTCCTCTGTAGGGTTGTTGTTATGTACTGAATGTGAATCGCTCCTATCTATTCACATGTTAAGCTTGAGTCTGAACGTGGCTCTTCAGATGTCGCATTGCTATTGGTCGGTTTCTGCGAAACCTGTGTAATTACCCAATCACTGAGTGATATTGTTGCAAAGAGGGAACGGTCCTGATTGGCCTTTATCCCTGTATTCTGATTGGTCTTTAACTTGTAATGGGTGTGGCTTTGACAGCCCGGGAGGGTTTAAAAGAAGGCGCTGTGCTCCCCTTGTTGTCGTGTGTTCCTGACTTACAGCTGCTGTTTAATAAAGCTGAAATCACTTGAAGCTGAATCCTTTGTTGAGTCTCATACTTAACAGTTGGTTTTTTTGGAGAGAGGGCTAGATCAGTGGTTCTCAAACTCTTGATACATAGAGTGTCCCCCCACTCCGAAAATTTACATTCAAAATGACTCATTTGTTGTTTTATTTTGTCTGAACTGGAAATGCTTTTACCTATTACTCTAAGCTGCCTTGAACCACGAGGAAAGCTGGGCTATAACTGATTTAATCAATAAATTAAAAACATGAGGGTTCGTTATCAGCTTTCAGGTTCAGAGTTATGAGGAGAGTCCTTGTTACAATGGAGAGGTAAATTAATATTGCCTGACAACATCCAGTTTGCCTACGGCGGCCGGCCTCGCTGAATTACAATCGCTCTCCAGGCTACAAAAATCAGTTCCTGTGATGAAAGCGGACATTTTGGAAGGTGGACTCTGCGGCACTCTACCCCGCTGAGGTCCCTCCTCTTCCCAAACTTTGCCCTCTCCAGGCTCTACCCCCCAAAATCTCCAGGAATTTCCCAACCCAGAGGTGGCCGCCCTACTTTTCACGACCCCATGGGGGGGGGGACAATGAGGAGCGGTGGCAACAGTCTGCTGGGGGGGAGAGAGAAATGATATTTAAACAATAAACATATCCTAGAAAATACACAGGTGTTATATATTGGGATATTTGGTTAATAGAGCAGAGTTTTGCCCAGCCATAGAAGTGTAATACTGAGTGCAGTAAGGGAAAAAATCTCCTAAGAAGTAAATTGTTTTAAAAAAGGTAAACCTACATTGATTCAAGTAGATCCAGTTCACATTCTGGTTGCGGTCAAAGGAAGAGAAAGAACCCTAATCTAAAGAGTCTTTTCCATGTCACAAATGGCCAGCTGGTCCAGTATCATTTGTGTGGTAGGATGAGGGCACTGTCTCTGCAGGAGAGACCTACAAAGACATGTTTCTCTATGGAAGGCCACATGAAGAGAGGGAGAGGAGCAAAGGGAGAGGAGGCATCAGAGGCAGCTCTCAGGTAAGGACAAAAAAAGGCATCACATTCAAGGAGATAACACCTATATGTAACCCACTAAGGTCCTAATATCTGCAGGGAGAGTGGGCAGGTTCAGTCGGTTTTGACAGCGGAACTGCCACCTACGGTTATTAAGAATGTGTAACTGCTGCAACTACACGTGTACTTAAACACAGACATTAGAGAGGCAATACAACCAATGCATTTCAACATTTTAAAAAAACTCTTTATATAAACAAAGCATGGAGGTTTTCATACAAATCCTCATTCATTCCTGGCTGGCTGGCTGGCTCTGCTGTGTTCTTGACCTCAATGTGTTTGACCTTTGGGGCTGTGACCTGGCTTGTGCTCTTTGGCTTTGCCCTTCTGATTTGACACTTAGATTTCTGAATATGTGTGTTTTGACCCTAGACACTGTTTGGGCTATGCTTGTTGTCTCCTGAGCCTGGAGGGCTGCTTTTGGTCCCCGTTGGGCAGAAAGGTGTGGTATAAATTGTATTTGTTTGTTTGTTTGTTTGTTTGTTAGATTGATAACCTGTCCTTCCCGCTGAGGCAGGCTCAGGGTGGCTTACGTAACATTTTTGAAACCATTTAAAAACCATAGAAAAATCCAAAGTGCTATACATAAATTCTACATGTATGATGGTGAACAATAGTCCACTTTCCCTGTGAAGAAAGGTTAAGGCGCTTGGGACTCTTTAGCGTGGAGAAATGATGGCTGAGGGGTGACATGGTCGAGGTTTACAAGATTATGTGTGGGACAGAGCAGGTTGAGAAAGAAATACTTTCCTCCCTTTCTCACTGTTATGTCCTCAGAGACATAATGGTGAGCATACTGAGCAGGTGCTCATTATGTGGATCGGAAATGCTGCACAGTATTGCCCAATCAAAGGGCTTATGAGGGAACATCTTTGATTGGGTATCAGGGTGTTAAATGATTGGTCCTTATACCTGGATTGTGATTGGTTATAAGGTACAGATGTTATTGGTTCTTTTACAGTATGTGGGTGTGGCTACCTCAGCCAGGATTGTATATAAGCTGCTGTTTTAGGACTGTATTTTGTCTAGCTGGTCTAGTCCTTAGCTGGTCTAACTTGGAGCTGAATAAAGCTGAAATCACTTTTGAACTGACCTCCAGTGTGCTGTCTCGTACTTATTAACTGGCGACGAGGTTGGGATATAGCGGGTAGGCAGCCCTGCTGAGACACCACGGAGGAAGTTCCGATCGACCGCGAGTTTCTGAGGGAGCCGTCCGCTCCAGGAAGCGCCGCGATGAGCTCCAAGCACCGGTTCGAGCCGTTCGAGCCCGCGACTGAGGACTGGGAGGCGTACCTCACCCGGTTCGAGTTCCACCTCGAGAGCAGCGGGGTGACGGATGCTGCGAAGAAGCGAGCTGCACTGCTTAGCTCGTGTGGCAAAGAGGTGTTCGACATTGCTCGTTCACTTGTCACGCCTGATGACATCAAAACCGTGCCGTACGCCACGCTGACGGAGAAGTTGAAGGCTCATTTTGCACCGCAGCCTTCAGAGATCGCTTCCCGGCACGCGTTCTACGAAAGGCGGCAAGGCTCCAGCGAATCTGTAGCCGAGTTTGTGGCGGCATTGAGGAAGTTGGCAAGGGCTTGCAACTTCGCCGATCTCGAAACAGCTTTGCGAGACTGGCTGGTCTGCGGTCACCGCGATGCAAAGCTGCAACAACGCCTGTTCACCCTCAAGACGCTGACGTTCAAGGTCGCGTTCGAGGAAGCCATCGCCGCTGAAGCTGCTGAAAGGTCGACGCGAGAAGTGAGACAGCAGCCTGCGGCAGCCGAATCCAGCATTCACCAACAGGTCGAGGACCGTGAGCCAGCGGCCGCCGTGGATGACGTACGAGAGCCGTGTTTCAGCAACCAGCCGCGAACTCAAGTGAAGACTGCGCCAGCGCGTCAGTGCCTTGGTTGTGGCGGGAAGCACGAGCGCGACACCTGTTGGGCCAAAGGATTGGTTTTTCGGGCTTGCGGAAGGCGCGGGCACATCGCCAGAGTTTGCAAGTCGAAGAGATCACCGCCTACGTCGCCTCCACAGCGCTCTCAATTCCGAAGCAAGGTCAACACAACCTGCTCTTCATCCCTGTCGTCCCGAAACCCGACCCTGTCGTCCAACCCCTCTTCATCGTCGACTGTTCTCACCACGGGAGTTCCCCGGAGGAAGAAGATTTTCGTCACCGTGTATCTTGACGGCGTGGCTTGCCCTTTCGAAGTCGATTCGGTGTCGGCTAGAACCATCATTTCGACGCATACACTAGATCGTCTTTTCCCTCGCCGAAGCCGTCGCCGTCTCCAACCAACTGATGCCTGTCTTGCCGATTTCCAAGGGCGCAGAATTCCGTTGGCCGGTGAGGCTGAATTTGAAGTCAGCTTCAAAGAGCGGAAGGCGGCTCTGTCCCTAATTATTGCTGAAGGGGACAGGGTAAGCCTCTTAGGGCTTGATTGGTTTGAACCGTTGGGCATTGCTATTTCTGGCATTAATGCAGTGTGTTGTGATAAATGGGATTGCTTGTATAACGAGTTTCCGCAGGTTTTTGGAAAGGGATTGGGAACCTATACAGGTCCCCCAGTTTCATTTGAACTGGATCCAAATGTACGGCCTATCAGGTTAAAATATAGGAAGGTACCGTTAGCACTGCGACCAAAGATAGAATTGGAGCTCGACAAGCTCATTGAGCAAGGGGTTTTAGAACCGGTACCATACAGTAAATGGGAAACACCCATCGTTACTCCTGTCAAACCCGATGGTTCCATAAGAATTTGTGCAGATTATAAATGTACAATCAATAAGGCGTTGCAACAGCACTCTTATCCTGTACCGGTGATAAGTCATGTACTTGTGTCTCTAGGGGGGGCAAGGTTTTTGCAAAATTGGACCTTGCCCAGGCTTATCAACAACTGCCTGTGGATAGCAATGCAGCAGAAGCACAAACCATCGTAACTCATAGAGGTGCGTTTCGAGTCAAGCGCCTCCAATTCGGGGTAAATGTAGCACCGGGTATCTTCCAGGGTTTAATGGAAGGGTTACTCAGAGGCCTCACAGGAGTGATTCCTTATTTTGACGATGTGCTCATTGCTGGTAAAACTGAGGAGGAATTGCTTGAAAGAGTAAAAAAGGTGTTGCAGAGGTTTCACAAAGCTGGGTTGCGTGTGAAGAAAGAAAAATGTACCATTGGGGTTCCCAGTGTGGAATTTTTGGGATTTAAGATTGACGAACAGGGAGTTCACCCAACCCCGGGGAAGGTATCGGCCATTCATAACGCGCCCAGGCCACAAAACAAAGCAGAGTTACAAGCATATTTAGGGCTCGTTAATTTCTATCACGCGTTCTTGCCGCATAAAGCTTTGGTAGCTGAGCCGTTGCACCGCTTGTTACATAAAGGCGTGAAATGGTTTTGGGGGCAGTGTCAGGAGGAGGCTTTTCAAAATGTAAAAAAATTGTTAACGTCAAACAGTGTCCTGACGCATTTTGATGAAACAAAAATGCTGGTTCTGGCGGCTGACGCGTCGCCGTTTGGAATAGGAGCAGTACTGAGTCATGTCATGCCTAATGGGTCAGAGGCTCCAGTTGCATACTATTCTAGGTCACTGAGTGGGGCTGAGAAAAATTATGCTCAGATTGATAAAGAGGGATTGGCACTTGTAAGTGCAGTAAAAAAGTTTCACGATTTTTTGTATGGCCGCCGTTTTGTATTAGTTACCGACCACAAACCTTTGTTGGGGATCTTCGCCCCTGACCGGCCCACGCCGAACATTCTGTCACCAAGGATGCTGAGGTGGGCTCTGTTCCTGGCTGCTTACGAATACGATCTGGAGCATAGGCCAGGAAAATGCATCGCCCACGCTGACGCCCTGAGCCGCTGCCCTCTGCCTGAGACTGGTTTCGATCCGGCTCCAACGGCGGACATTTGTATCCTAGATGAACTGCCACGGTCCCCACTTCGGTCTGGAGATGTTGCTACGTCCACCCAGAAGGACTTGACACTGTCCCGTATTTTAAACTGGGTGTGGAGGGGGTGGCCGAGTGTGTGTAATGAGCCTGAGTTTAAGGCATACTGGGCCCGAAGGTCTGAGTTATCAATTGCGAAGGGCTGTATTTTGTGGGGGAATAGGGTCGTGATTCCCCCCAAACTGAGAGAAAGAGTGCTCGAGTCCCTACATGCCGGGCACCCGGGGATTGTCCGGATGAAGGCCCTGGCTCGGGGGTACTTGTGGTGGCCTGGGCTCGATGCAGACATTGAGGAGCGAGTTCAGGGCTGTGTGAGCTGCCAGCAGTCGCGATCTGATCCGCCACGCTCCCCTCCGTCCGAATTAGACAGAGCTGAAAAGCCTTGGTCAAGGCTACACTTTGACTTCGCTGGCCCTATCAACGGCCAGATGCTGCTCGTGGTGGTGGATGCCTTTTCGAAGTGGCTGGAGGTAGTCCCCATGCGATCAACAACGGCGGCGAATTTAATAAAGGCTTCGCGCCAACTTTTCGCCACCCATGGGCTGCCTGAAGTGGTCGTCAGCGACAACGGGCCACAGCTTACCTCTAGGGAGTTTGCCGGCTTCCTAGAGGGTTACGGCATCTGGCACATCACCACAGCACCATTCCACCCCGCCTCCAATGGCCAGGCGGAAAGAATGGTGCGGACGGCGAAGGAGACCCTCGCCCGGCTGCAAGGCGAGGACTGGGACCATCGAGTAGCCAATTTTCTCCTGTGGCAGCATGTCACTCCAAGCTGTGCTACAGGGAAAAGCCCGGCCGAACTTCTGATGGGAAGAAGGCTAACCACCCTTCTCGACCACCTGCACCCAGACCTGGATGGTAGCAGAACCGTGCGGCCTGAACCGGCCACTCCATCCAGGGAGTTCCAGCCCGGAGACTGGGTTTTCGCCCGGAACTACGCTGAGGGGCACCGGTGGCTTAATGCCGAAGTCACCAACAAATTGGGGTCTCGGATGTATGTGGTGAGGCTGTCTGATGGCCGAAAGATACGCCGCCACATAGACCAACTCCGGCAGCGATGGTCTCCTGCAGACCAGGAGATCGAGGCCGGAGATTGCTTCAGGCCCAGGGAGCAGTCCCACTTGCCTCCGGACGAGGTGAGTGCTGCTGGTTCTCGTACAGAACCTGAGGCAGGGCAGACCCCTGCACTCTCGGACCCTGTGGACCCTGACAGCCCAGTAATGCCTGGCGCTGAGTCCGACACTGACCCCAAGGCAACAGAAGCCCCTGAGTTAAGGCGATCTGGGCGAAGTAGAAGGGCCCCTCCCCATTTAGCAGACTATGAGTGTGTTCCATCTAAGGGGGAGGAGTTGTTATGTCCTCAGAGACATAATGGTGAGCATACTGAGCAGGTGCTCATTATGCGGATCGGAAATGCTGCACAGTATTGCCCAATCAAAGGGCTTATGAGGGAACATCTTTGATTGGGTATCAGGGTGTTAAATGATTGGTCCTTATACCTGGATTGTGATTGGTTATAAGGTACAGATGTTATTGGTTCTTTTACAGTATGTGGGTGTGGCTACCTCAGCCAGGATTGTATATAAGCTGCTGTTTTAGGACTGTGTTTTGTCTAGCTGGTCTAGTCCTTAGCTGGTCTAACTTGGAGCTGAATAAAGCTGAAATCACTTTTGAACTGACCTCCAGTGTGCTGTCTCGTACTTATTACTCACAGTACAAGAACTCATGGGCACTCCGTGAAATTAATGAGCAGTAGGCTTAGAACGGATAAAAGGAAGTACTTCTTTGCCCAAAAAGTGATTAACACGTGCAATTCACTGCCACAGGAGGTGGTGGCAGCTATAAACATGGACGGCTTCAAGAGGGAAATAGGTAAGTATATGGAGCAGGGGTCCATCAGTGGGTATTCGTCACAAGGTATAGATATAAGAACATAAGAGAAGCCAATGTTGAATCAGGCCAATGGCCCATCTAGTCCAACACTCTGTCACACAGCGGCCAAAATATACCAGGCGCCATCAGGAGGTCCAGCAGTGGGGCCAGGACACTAGAAGCCCTCCCACTGCTGCCCCCTCCAGCACCAAGAATAGAGTGCATCACCTGCCCCAGACTGAGAATTCCCATCTATACCCTGTGGCTAATAGCCACTGATGGACTTCTGCTCCATATGTTTATATGGATTATATCCCGCCCTTCACTACCCAAAGGTGTCTCAGAGCGGCTTACAAACTCCTTTCCCTTCCCCTCCCCACAACAGACACTCTGTGAGGTAGGTGGGGCTGAGAGAACTCTGACAGAAACTGCTTTTTTTTCAAGAACAGCTCTTATCAAAACTACGGCTTGCCCAAGGTCATCCAGCCAGATGCAAGTGGAGGAGTGGGGAATCAAACCTGGTTCTTCCAGATTAGAGTCCATGCACTTAACCACTACAGCAAACTGAGATAGGAACTCTCAGTCTGGGGAAATGAATGCTCTGTATTCTTGGTGCTTGGGGGGGTGGGGGTCAACAGTGGGAGGGCTTCTAGTGTCCTGGCCCCACTGCTGGACCTCCTGGTGGCACCTGGTATTTTTGGCCACTGTGTGACAGAGTGTTGGACTAGATGGGCCATTGGCCTGATCCAGCATTGGCTTCTCTTATGTTCTTAGGTTCTTATTTTCCATAGCAGGTAGCAGTACAAGCATAGCCAATGGAAGAAATCCCAGGGAAGGCTCTGATGTTATATTAAGATGTTAAGTGTGGTCAAATGCCTGGTGGAAGAGCTGTGTCTTACAGGCCCTGCGGAACTGTGATACATAAAAATAAGAATAAAAAGATCTATTTTTTTTTCCATTACTTTTACAGAGTTAAAGTTCAGGAATGAAATGTTCATGCTGTGCCTTAAAAACCGTTAATGGAAAAGCAGGTCAAGGTGAGTCCTTCCAGCAGCAGCCGTGCCTTTTCTGTTGTTACTTAGAGCTCTGAATTCTGTACGTGGTCCAGTGCTACAAAACGATATTCTGTGACCCTTAACATAGATGAATGGAGCTGTCCTGGGAGGATTGTACTACATGCCCAGTTCTCCGCATTTGAACCGGGTCTTAGTGAGCTAGTCATGTGCTGGTTCCCTTCAGCTCAATTTTGGAATGGATTGATTTGCATCTAATGTTGAATGCGAGTGGGAGGAATTCTTTGCTTCCTTGCTGTAAGATTTCGAAAGGAAACAAAGCTGTGTGTGATGCTATAATAATACTCACGGCATTTACATAAATCTATCTGTCAATACTTTTAACATACAAAATTTAATGACATTTATCTAAGTACAAAATACGTTGAAGTTACGAATGCTTGCCTGACGCTCACCCTGAGACATGCCTTATACATATATTGATTTATGAAGAATGTGGAGTATTGATCTTTCAACCTTACTTGACTAGTCCTGGTAGACTTTGAGAAAGAAAACGATTGCGCAGTTATAGTTGGTCCTTCTCCGATGAAGACCTTGGAAACGAAAGCATTGTCCAGAAACTTAATTAGAATAAGAATATTATTTTTGGACCTTCTTCAGTTCTTGTATTTTGTACTTAGATAACTTCATTAATTTTTTGTATGCTGTTAAAGTATGCTGTTAAAGTATCGACAGATGTGTTTATGCAGGGCTTTTTTTGTAGAAAGAGCCCTGCAGGAACTCATTAGTATAACAGGCCACACCCAACAGCACAGACTCCTTAGCATATTAGGCCACACCCCCATGTTACCAGAAGTGTGGTCATCCAGCCACACCCACCTTTTGTTTCTTATTCTGTTTACCTTGTTCATTGTCAAGACCCGGGGCTTTTTTTGGAGCAGGAGCTCCTTTGCATGTTTTTTTTAATTAATTAATTTTTATTTTATTTTAACTTTCGACTTCATATCCCGCTCGAACCTCCAAAGGGGTCTCTGAGCGGTTTACAGTTACTCTATATTATCCCTATCTAAGGCCACATATATAGTCGGGAGGGGACTGCCCTACCGGCACCCAGTGGAGTGTTGTTCTTCCGTCTTGGATCGGCTCGGCGACTGGATCCTCTATTTTTTCCCTTTTTCCTTGTTGATCTTCTTGGATCAGCAGGCCAATCCGGCGCGTGGTTCCTGTGTTAGCGCAGCTCCGGCTCTGTCCATTGGCTCCGCTGCGCCTGCGCCTCCACGCTCCCTTGCACCGTCCTGGCTCCGCCCTCCGTCGACACTCGATCTTCGTCTGGTGTTATGTCCAGTCGCCATCTTGCCGCTCGCTTCACTGCCGCTGATGCTCTACTACCCCCACGGGGGGGGTGCTCCCTGCCACCTAGGGCAGGTACCCATTTTATCTACTCACTTATTATTTTATTATAGCTTTCGAACCGCTGGGTGGGCGGGAGCTGGGACTCGGGCCAGGTGCTCACCCTGGCCGTGGCGGGTTTTGAACAGTGCCACCACTCCCTTTGTTAGGCCACACACCCCTAATGTAGCCAATCCTAATGAGCTTCTGCTGTTGGGTGTGGCCTGTTATGCTAATGAGTTCCTCTTGGGTGTGGCTAATGCAGGAGCCAGACGGAACTCCCTTCTTATGCATTCCTGCCCCAAAATAGCCCTGTGTTTATGTAAATACTGTGAGGTAGGTGGGGCTGAGAGAGCTCTGACAGAAACTGCTCTTTTCAAGAAGAAGAAGAGTTTGGATTTATACCCCATGGCCCTTCACTACCCAAAGGAGTCTCAGAGTGGCTTACTATCTCCTTCCCCTTCCCCTCCCCACAACAGACACCCTGTGAGGTAGGTGGGGCTGAGAGAGCTCTGACAGAAACTGCTCTTTTTCAGGAACAGCTCTTATCAGAACTACAGCTTGCCCAAGCAACAGCTCTGTTGCTACTGCTTCTTTTCCTTCTCTTAAAAAAAAAAAAAAAACACACAAAAGGGAGTGTTTATATGGGAAGGATGAAGAATCAACTAAATTAGAACAACTGAATCTGGGCAAGGTATTGACAAGGAATGTAATTGTGCCAGGCATCAGCGAACGTGCCAGGTGGATGGATAATGAAATGCAAATGTAATACAGGACGGAACTAAAAAGGAGGTTTAATTATAAAGGGCTTTGAAGGTAAAGGAAAGCATTGTGCTAGTGATATAGTGGGGGAGGGGGGAACACAAGCCAACTCAGGGACTGAAAAGAAAGGAACATAAGAGAAGCCAGTGTGGGATCAGGCCAATGGCCCATCCAGCCCAACACTCTGTCACGCAGTGGCCAAAAATACCAGGTGCCATCAGGAGGTCCAGCAGTGGGGCCAGGACACTAGAAGCCCTCCCACTGCTGCCCCCCCCCAAGCACCAAGAATACACAGCTTCACTTGTCCCAGATGGATACCTCCTATCTCTACCTTGTGGCTAATAGCCACTGATGGACCTCTGCTCCATATACTTATCAAATTCTCTCTTGAAGCTGTCCAAGGAAGCAGAGGGAACAGTAGAGCTGAAATCCTGAGCCAAGACGGTTGCAATGGCTTGAATGGATTGGATGCGGACAACGTGGCAGAAACCAAAACTTGGGTTTTATTCAGACCAGGTCTTCCTGGAAACATACTAAAAGCTGGTGGGAAGTGTCTGACTTCAGAATCCTGTGCCTCTGCTCCAGCTAGGTCTTTGGTTTCCCCACTCAGAATTTGAGTCTCCTTCACTGGGACCTTAATCAGCCTGCAGTAGAAAAGCAACATTTGAGTCCAAAAGTACCTCAGAGACCAGAGGGATTTTCTGGGTATTAACTTCCAAGAGTCAAAGCTCCCTTCGTCGGAATGGATAATTGACTCTCAAAGTTTATCTCCTGAAAATCTCCCGAAAGCTTCTACGCCAAGAATCGGGCTGGTCCCGACGGAACTACTGGACTCAATCAAATCGAGCTCTGCAATGAAGTGCGATAGCGAAAACTGAGCACGATGGGCAACGTACGTGCAAAAAAAGGGACGTTTTCAGAAAACGGCATTGTGGACTTGTAAAGCATGATTAAAGATGGAATGACGAGCCTTTTTGTGATTCAGAAGGGGATGCGAGTCCATTCAAAGCTTCAGGTGGTTCTTTGGGGGGCGGGGATGAGAAACCAGGCAACCTCCACTATCTTACCTTTGCTAGCAAAGAGTATTTCAGGCAACGAATGGAGGCGTGGATGAAGGCCCCAGTCAGACCATTGGTCCGCGGAACCCAAGCAGCATGCATGTGCCTCTGAAGAGGTTACACATAAAAACATAAGAACATAAGAGAAGCCAATGTTGAATCAGGCCAATGGCCCATCTAGTCCAACTATCTGTCACACAGCGGCCAAAATATACCAGGTGCCATATGAAAGGGCCAGGTTCTCGCACATGAAACTGCCTTACACTCAATCAGACCTTGAGCCCATCAAGGTCAGTATTGTCTACTCAGGCTGGCAGCAGCTCTCCAGGGTCTCAGGCAGAGGTCTTTCCCATCACCAAATGCCTGGTCCTTTTAACTGGAGATGCTGGTGCTGCGGTCCCACACGCTAAATAATCCACTTTCAATCCACTCTCAATGCCCTTTCCAGCTGGATTTTTACTGTGTGAACTGGCAAAATCCATTAGTTGCTGTAGATTTTCCGGCTGTGGTCTTGGCACTGTAAGGCCTGACATTTCGCCAGCAGCTGTGACTGGCATCCTCAGAGGTAAAACACAGAAAGATGGTGTACTCTCTATGTCCAGGTGAGCAGATAGAGAGTACTCCATCTTTCTGTGCTATACCTCTGAGGATGCCAGTCACAGCTGCTGGCGAAATGTCAGGCCCTACAATGCCAAGACCACGGCCACTAAATCTACAGCAACTAATGAACTCCGGCTGTAAAAGCCTTCGACAACATATTGACAAAATCCAGTTGGAAAGGGCACTGAAAGTGGATTGAAAGTGGATTGTTTGGGTGACCGCATTCTACATGCCAAAACAAAGGCTCTTCCACTGAGCCGTGTCCCAGCCCCATTTGTCCTCCATGATCTCACAGTGCATCGTTGCGCAGTGCCTTTTCCCTGAACTGTTACTGGTGGATCAAGACAGGTCAGTGGTGGTCCTCAAAGGCCCTGCATTTCAGATCCAGAGATGTCTCAGGTACGCCGACTTACTAGGCCTCGTGGGCAGCTCTTTTGCTCCTTCCTCATGGCATCCTCTGAGACCGAAGTAAAATGAAGGAGCTGGCCCCGTTTTCACCTGCCCCCAAATCCTCCCGCTTTCTGGAGAGCGGTGCCTTAGGGCCCCCTCCTTCTCCTACTCTCTGCTAGATTCCCCTTCCACCTTTTCTGTCATTTCAATTAAAAGAGTCTCAGGCAACAGAGTTGGGAAAGACATCCCCGTCTTACCCAAGAGGCATTTAATTAGGGGCCGCCGCCGCTAGAGTGCCCGGCCTGTAATGCTACGGCCGAGCAGCTGTCTGAATGCCGATGAGTGGCCACCGAACTGGAACATCTAGTGTTCATTACCGAGCAGCGGCCACCTGAGTTGATAAGCAAGGAACACTAGCTTCTCCAGATACTGCGGAAACATCGGCTTTAATGGTTTTAACCGTCGCCGGTTTCTTGCATTCTGGATTTTGTAATTCGTATTTTATATTTAGTGTTTATAATATATTGCTTAATTGTTGTATTTTAATTGTGTTTTATCTATGTATTTTATGTCGATTGGAAGCCACCCTGAGCCCACTTTGCGGGGAGGGTGCAGTGTAAATCTCATAATGAATAAATAAGAGGCCCCTGGAGAGCCACTGCCCGCTTGGCTTGGCTCTGTTACAAATATTAGGATTCTGTCCCTTGCTGGGTAGAGCTTTTAGAGAGCCAGGTTGGTATAGTGGTTAAGTGCACGGACTCTAATCTGGGAGAACCGGGTTCGATTCCCCACTCCTCCACTTGCACCTGGCTGGATGACCTTGAGCAAGCCGTAGTTCCAGGGCCGGCCCCAGGTGTCTGGGCGCCCTAGGCAGGACAGCCTGGGGCGCCCACCTCACCGGGGATGCCAAACTCCCAGTGGGGCCTGGAGATGGCCCAGCACCAGGAGAGCCGGGGAAGGGGCGGGCTTAGAACACCCGCCCCTTCCCTCCCAGCGGCGGCACCAGCTTTCCTGGGTGCCTTGCAGCCACGAGGCACCCAGGAAAGCCGGGGCTGCCGGTGCTGGGTGGCCCAGGGGGCTTTTCATGGGGGGGGGCATTTTTGACGCCCCTGCAGGGCCGGCGCCCTAGGCGAGCACCTAGCTCGCCTAGTGGGCAAGCCGGCCCCGGTTCTGATAAAAGCTATTCTTGAAAAAAGAGCAGTTTCTGTCAAGAGCTCTCTCAGCCCCCACCTACCTCACAGGGTGTCTGTTGTGGGGAGGGGAAGGGAAAGGAGTTTGTCAGCTGCTCTGAGACACCTTTGGGTAGCGAAGGGCGGGGTATAAATCCAATCTCTTCTCCTCCTTCTTCTTCTTTAACCAGCTACAGTGTAAATGCCCTGTAGTGAATCCAGGCAAGAGTACCTTGACTTGCACTTGTCTAGGAGCATACTCCTAGGTTTATGGGGCCCTACTGGTTGTACTTAATGAGTAAATGGTAGAACTGTAGAATGTTTTTTTGTTGTTTTGTCTGTGTTTTTAATAGTTGTGAGCCGCCCTGAGCCCTGCAAGCAGGGAAGGGCGGGATAAAAATCTAATAAATAAAAAATGACAAATAATCCGCCATAACTTCAGACCCAGGATAACCATATTCCTGTGGCTGCATTTTGCTATGATTTCTCTGGTTATCTGCAGAGAGGCATTCCTCCATGCTTGGAGAGGCAGTGCTGCACAGTGGTTAAGAGCAATGGACTCTAATCCGGAGGCCTGGCTTTGATTCTTCATTTCTCCCCCACATGAGGCCTGCCGGGTAACGTAGGGCCAGTTAAGGTTCTCTCAGGAATCTCTCAGCCCCACCTCCCTCACAAGGTGCCTGTTGTGGGGAGGGGAAGGGAAAGAGATTGTCAGCCACTTTGAGAGACATGAGGCGTGCTGGGTGACCTAGGGCCAGTCCTGGTTCTCTCAGGACTCTCTCAGCCCCACCTGCCTTACAAGGTGCCTGTTGTGGGGAGAGGAAGGGAAGGTGATTGTCAGCCACTTTGAGACTCCTTAAGGCAGAGACAAGCAGGGTATGAAAATCTACTCTTTCTTTTTTGGAATTTCTTTCTCTTTTTTGGCATTTTGGCCCAAAATATCTTTTTTGAATATCTGTTTTACTTTTCTGTTCAATACAACCTTTCTTATGCATTTGTCTGAACTGGCACTGCAGCCCATACACTGTTCTGAGAGACTGCATGTGGAGGGGGGAAGGTATTGTGTAGGGATGGGCTCAAAGTGGCTCACAAACGAAAGTTCATGATGAATTTTGGCTGGGTCGTGGTTTGTGAAGTGAACCAGCACAAACTTTCCACAGATTTTCACAGTGTTCATAGTGGTTTGTGGTGATTCGTGAATGGACACATTTCGAGACGGTCTCCACTCAGTCTAGGGCTGATTTCGCATTAGACCTGCCTCGATGTTGCGCTGCCATTTGCCCCAATACTATTGGTCAATTTCACACTTGAAGCCGCAGGGCTGTGTTTTGACCCGCGGCTTTGCCCGTTTTCTTCCGCAGTTTCGTGATCCTCAAAAAACAGGATCACGAAACTACGGGGGAAATCGGGCGCAGCCATGGGTCAAAATACAGCCCTGCAGCTTTGGGTGTGAAATTGGCCAATAGTATCGGGGCAAACAGCAGCGCAACATCAAGGCAGCTCTAGTGTGAAATCAGCCTAAATGTTTACTACACTTCGAAGCAATGGAGGCGGAATTTGGGAGGCATGTAGAAGAGCATCTGGGGCAGGTCCCCTGTGACTTTGATGTCTCTAGTTTGCCCAGGATCCATTCTACACACTCCTGAACCTGTGCCTGTCATTTCCCCAGAAAGCACTCTCCAGGTGGCACCTTCTTTGAGGGGCCATAACTTGGACCCAGTAATCTTCAGCAGACTTGGAGAGAAGGCAGAGTCAGCTGGAGATCTCCTGTGAGACTGGTATCTCTAGTGTGCCAAAGGGGCAGTCCACCTCATTATAAACCTCACAAACCAAACCAGGTTGTTCGGCGGCTATAAGTTCATGATGGTTCATGGTTTGCGAACCGGGCATGCCACGAGCCACGAACCGAACCACATTTTCCCTGTTTGTGCCCACCCCTAGTAATGTGAGATGCACAACACTGGGCCCTAAAGTTAGCTGCCTCTTTCCAGTCTTGCTCAAGCGACATGCTGTTGAGCATCGGACTGAGGTCAAATCTGCATTTGCATTTTAAAATCAGTTTCGTGCTGCATTTGCATTTTTAAATCAGTTTCGTGCTGCTGTGATGCTGTCTTTCTCTATGCTTCACAGCAGCACGAAACTGATTTAAAAATGCAAATGCAGATTTGACCTGAGAGAGCTGAAGCCTGTTACCTAACTGAAAACATTTTAATCAGTCATGTCTTGTGCCTTAAAAATGGAGGGGGGGGACACAGACATACAATTGGGTCGTGTCGATGTACTGTGTCAGTAAACAGATCACATTTGCTTTGAGAATTACAGAAGTAGAAAATTCGGTGAGTATCGCTGCCTCATCACATTTTTTCTGGAAGGATTCGTGAGCAGGATACAAAGATGCCTGCCAGCTTCTTCTCAAGAATGCTTTCTTTGGCATTCAAATACCCACATGCTTTTAATTTGATTTTTCACTAGAGTCATTCCATTCTTTCAAGATGGAAGAGGCTGAAAATCTGGTGGTGGAGGGAGTGGCTGTGGCTCAGTGGTAGAACATCTGCTTGGCATCCAGAAGGTCCCAGGTTCAATCCCTGGCATCTCCAGTTCAAAGGATAAGGTTGTAGGTGACATGAAAGACCTCAGCCTGAGACCCCGGAGAGCCACTGCCACCCTGATGGGTCAATGGACTGATTCGGTATAAAGCAGCTTCATGGATTCAGACTTCTGCGGAACGTCAATAATAAGGTGGTTGAGGGTAAAATATAATCACCCTCTCCTAAACCACTAGTTTCCTGTTTCACCTTTTTCTTTATTATCAAGGTCCTCTGAATGAAGGTACTGAACAGAGTTCCTGTTTCACCCAGTGGAAATGACTTGGAGTAAGTGCCGGAGAGGTGAAAGAAAGGACTTATTCTCACTAGTCATAATCAACACTTAAGAAGTCATTGTGACAAGCTGAAGTCGATGGTCCTATCATAGATGTCTTTCTAAAAGTTCCGTTCTTGGAGGATGCAACCGCCTAGTTCAGAATTACTGTGGTGGACTCCTCATTCCTGGATTCCTCATTCTTCCACTCCATTATATATAACCCACTTTTCTATTGGCTCCTGTCCGAAAACTTCCTTGTATCTAAGGAGGCCTCCTCTACCTTAAGTGGTTCTTCTGTTGGTGAAAGGCCCATTTAAGTTGGAGGAAGACCACTTAGAGGATGGTAGGATATTATATTTCAGCACACACACCCTTTAATGACCTTCTTTAATCAGATCTTTAATCAAATACCCCATAATGTCGCTGAGTTCCAGATGCGGCAATAGGAGAGGACTATTGCTTGTTCTGGGGGATGGATTGGTCCATTCCAATGATGTACAGATGGTCAAAACTTCTTGAGAGAAGGAAGCTGTTTTTATTTTATAAAGAGCTGTGAACCACGTTCAGTAGGACCTAGTCAAACATAAACTGTTTCATGTGGAGTGTAGCAGTGATGGCTTCCTTGACTGAGTCAATCCAGTTCTGGGCACCACACTTCAAAAGGATATTATAGCATTGGGAAAAGTGCAGAAAAGAGCAACTAGAATGATAAAAGGGTTGGAACACTTTCCCTATGAAGAAAGGTTAAAACGCTTGGGGCTCTTTAGCTTGGAGAAACAACGGCTGAGGGGTGACATGATCAAGGTTTACAAGATTATGCATAGGATAGAGCAGATAGAGAAAGAAGTACCTTTCTCCCTTTCTCACGATACAAGAACTTGTGGGCAATCCATGAAATTGCTGAGCAGTCTGGTTAGAACAGATAAATGGAAATCCTTCTTCACCCAAAAAGAGTGATTAACACATGGAATTCACTGCCACAGGAGGTGGCTACAAGCACGGACAGGTTCAAAAGGGAATTAGATAAACATATGGAGCAGAGGTCCATCAGTGGCTATTAGCCACAAGGTATAAATAGGAACTCTGGGCAAGTGATGCTCTGGATTCTTGGTGCTGGGGGGGGCAACAGTGGGAGGGCTTCTAGTGTCCTGGCCCCATTGCTGGACCTCCTAATGGCACCTGGTATATTTGGGCCACTCTGGAGAAGTGGGCAGTTGCAAACGGGATGCAATTCAACAAGGATCAATGCACAGTATTACATCTGGGCCACAAAAATGTCAAGCACAAATACTGGATGGGGGATACGTTTCTGGGGAGCAGTGTATGCAAAAGAGATCTTGGGGTAAGAGTGGGCTGTAAGCTGAATATCAGCAGTCAGTGTGATGCAGCGGCAAAAAAGGCAAATTCAGTCTTGGGTTGTATTAAAAGGGCCATAGCATCAAAATTACAGGAGCTCACAGCCCCTCTGTATACTGCCTTGGTTAGGCCGCACCTGGAGTCCTGTGTGCAGTTCTGGAGGCCTCACTTCACAAAGGATGTGGGCAAAATTGAGAGGGTGCCGAAGAGAGTGATGAGGATGATCAGGGGTCCAGAGATGGAGCCCTATGAGGAAAGGCTAAGGGCCTTGGGAATGTTTAGCTTGGGGAAGAGGAAATTGAGGGGGGACATGATTGCTCTCTTTAAATATTTGAAAGGCTGTCATTTGGAGGAGGGCAAGGAGCTGTTCCAGTTGAAAGCAGAGGAGAGAACGCGAATCAGTGGGTTTAAATGTATCGGTTGGATCTTAGGAAAAACTTCTTCATGATCAGAGTAGTTTAAAGGTGGAATCAGCTGCCTAGGGAGGCGGTGAGCTCCCCTTCACTGACAGCTTTCACGAAGAGGCTGGACGAATATTCGTCAGAGATGCTTTAGGCTGGTCCTGCATTGGGCAGAGGGTTGGACTAGATGGTCTGTATGGCCCCTTCCAACTCTATGTGATTCTATGATTCTATGTAATGGCATGACATAACTTCTGGGGAAACCTGGAAGTGACATCAAGCCTCTCTGGGAATCTCGGGAATCTCTGTGCTAAAACCATAGAGTTTCCAGCGATTCCTAGATATAACTGACATCACTTCCAGGTTTTCCTTGGGCATGATGTCACACTGTTGGCCTGATAGAGATTTTTTAGCTTTAAGCAGTGGTGGGGAACAAGCGGCAATGTTCCCTCTAAGCTGTGGAGCCTTGTGAGTAAAAAAATTCTACTTGGTGAGCTACTGGCACTGAAGTTGTGAGCAAGCAATTTGGCCACTGCATAAATTAGTTTGCTGTGGAGCCCTCTTTCCTGAGATAAGACAAAAGTGGGTGAACCAGAGGCTAAAAAACTGTGAGCTAGCTCACACTAACTCAGCTTAGAGGGAACACTGCCCCTGTCCCTGCAGGAAGGGCTGGCCACCCTAAGTTGACTTAGCACCAAAGCCTACTTACAACTGTTGGCTATTGTAAGTCTGCATGGAAGAAGAGCTGGGAGGGAAATGGTTAAGAGAATTCTCGCAATCAGGTACTCTTTGCAGTTGGCCCCATCCTCTCATCTTTAAGACCTTGAACCTCTTTGGCCTTTGCTTGCCTCCTATTTTTCATCTTACGTAGGACCTCTCTTCTTCTTCTTCTTCTTCTTCTTCTTCTTCTTCTTCTTCTTCTTCTTCTTCTTCTTCTTCTTCTTCTTCTTCTTCTTCTCCCCCTGATCCTCCTCCTCCTCCTCCTTTCTCTTGCCTGGGCTTGGAGCTATAGCAAGTTGAGCAGTAGAACAGTCTGCCTCGGGAGTTGGTGGATGCTCCTTCCCTGGACGTTTTCAAGCAGAGGCTGGATGACCATCTTTTGGGTATGTTGTAGGTATGTAGGACTATCTTTTGGCTAGGCTCCTGCAGAGTGCAGGGGGTTGGACTAGATGACCTGGAAGGTCCCTTCCAACTCTAACATTCTATGATTCTAAGTTAACCTTTTCAAAGTTAATTGTTCACGATAAGTTAAATGTACCTACATGAATATGTCATGTAAGATGTGCTCCTATTTTCCTAAGTAAAATTTCTCTCGTTACTGTTGGAGTCAAATCCTCTTTGTAATAACTGGGAAACCTGGGAAACCAGGGTCACTGCGTAAAGCTTCTGTGCTTCCGAGGCAATTCATTCCCCACCCCAATAACAATAACCCAATAACAATGAGTTACGTGCATTTGTGCAAGAGTTCTTGCAGAAATGGAAATGTTCTATGGGGTCCAGCTGTATGTCATGTTGGGAGAAAATCCCGTTTGAATGCAGCGTTTTGACCCCTGTTGTTCGTTTTTGCGGCCATTAGCTAAATTGCTAAGCCCACCGCTTGCTCGCGAGCTGAACCAAGCCCATTTGGAGGTCACCTTCAAAGTTAGCTGCTGTGAAGCCCAGGTTTGAAAATGAGGCACCCATTAGGACCTTTAAGTTACATATAATGTATTTAATAAAGGGATGCAATGATTGATTGGTCTGCCGTCTCAGTCTATAGCTACAGGGGGCCTTAGATGAAAGGAGGATGGAGGCGTGCCAAGAAAAATAATGAGGGGGGGTGGATGGTCCGATATGCCCTTGTATAAGAAGCTGTTGCAAAGGTTGCCAAATCTGGTCTGGAGATTCCTGGAGATTTCAGGACGGTTCCTGAGAAGGGTTGAGATTGGGGAGAGAGCTCTGTGTTACCTATTTTTGATTACAGTTTGTCTACAGCAATCATAGAATATAAAATATGTTAATATCTCAATAATCATTTAAGAATCAATGTGGCAAGATTTAATGTTAAATGAAGTACTCCTTTTGATTTTAAGCTAACTAGTTTGTATAGTTTATACAGCTCATTAAATGGCTACACGCACCAAATGCTTGTATAAAATGGTCTCTTTAATCCCTTTGTATTCCTAAATATTCGATTAACGCAGTTATAATAGTTAAAAGATACACTGAGATCGAGAAAGTATTTTTTGAATATTTTATATTTGAAATTTGCATTTTAAATGTTATCTGTTTATTAAGCCTTTTGATCGTCTTTGTAATATATAATTTCGATATTATTACCCCTCTTTCCTTATTTTGGTGTAGTGCTTAAGAGCGGGGGACTCTTAATCTGGAGAGCTGGGTTTGATTCCCCACCCTTTGGCATGTAGCCAGCTGGGTAACCTTGGGTCAGTCACAGTTCTCTCAGAGTTGTTCTCTCAAGAGCAGGTCTCGAAAGAGCTCTCTCAGCCCCACCTACCTCACAGGGTGTCTGTTGTGGGGAAAGGAAGGGAAGGAGATTGTAAGCCGCTCTGAGACTCCGAGTGAAGGACGGGGTATAAATCCAACTTCTATCATCATCATCATCTTTCTTCATCCCTTTCCTCTATATATATAAGAGAGAAAGAGAGACAGAGACAGAGAGAGACAGAGGCAGAGAGACAGAGATCAACAGCATTTTGATGTCATGGAGTCTACCATACAAAGCTGCCTTTTCCACCAGGGGGACTGTAAACTGGAGGTCTGTTGTAATTCTAGATCTCCAGGCCCCACCTAGAAATCAGAAGAAGAAGAAATTGGATTTATACCCCGCCCTTCATTCAGTCTCTCAGAGCGGCTTACAAACTCCTTTCCCTTTCCCTTCCCACAACAGAAACCCTGTGAGGGAGGCGGGGCTGACAGAACTCTGACAGAAACTGCTCTTTTTCAAGGACAGCTCTTATAGAACTATGGCTTGCCCAAGGTCATCCAGCAACTGCGAGTGGAATAGTGGGGGAATTAAACCCAGTTCTCCCAGATTAGAGGCCGCGCACTTAACCCCTACACCAAACTGGTTTAGCAATCTTATTTGGATCATGGCCTAGAACATTTCCTCAAAGCAGCAAGAAATGTGTGTTTTTTGTTCTCTGTTTCTTAACAGGTCGCTGTTTGGAGAAGGAACACACAATCTTTAAAAGGACTGAAGCATGCTGAGGGTAATTAGTGTAACGTAATTAGGATTCCCAGCTCTGCCGATGAATCCTCAATTCCCATATGTTCAGAGAGGCGCTGCTCTTTAGTACCTTGTCTAATTTTGCCTCAGTAATAAAACACCATCATCACCTCCATTGGCTTGGACTTGAGTCAAGTTCTAAACCTAGGGTTGCCAGCCTCCAGGTAGGGCCTGGAGATATCCTGGAATTGTGACGGACCTCCGGACTACAGTTCCCCTGTTGGAAATGGCAGCTTTGTATGGTAGACATCAAAATGCAGTTGAGCTCTCTCCCCAGTCTCTCTCTCTCACATACATATATGTGGGATACAGGAAGAAAAGAACATAAGAACATAGGAGAAGCCAATGCTGGATCAGGCCAATGGCCCATCCAGTCCAACACTCTGTGTCACACAGTGGCCAAAAAGGCCAGGTGCCATCAGGAGGTCCACCAGTGGGGCCAGGACACTAGAAGCCCCCCCACTGTTGCTCCCCCAAGCACCAAGAATGCAGAGCATCCCTTGCCCCAGACTGAGAGTTCCTACCTATACCTTGTAGCTAATAGCCACAGATAGACTTCTGCTCCATATAAGAACATAAGAGAAGCCAATGTTGGATCAGGCCAATGGCCCAACCAGTCCAACACTCTGTGTCACACCGTGGCCAAAAATAACAGGTGCCATCAGGAGGTCCAGCAGTGGGGCCAGGCCTCCAGAAGCCGTCCCACTGTTGCCCCCCCTCCCCAAGCACCAAGAATACAGAGCATCATTTGCCCTAGAGGAGGAGGAGGAGGAGGAGGAGGAGGAGGAGGAGGAGGAGGAGGAGGAGGAGGAGGAGGAGGAGGAGTTGGATTTATACCCTGTCCTTCACTCAGTGTCTCAGAGCGGCTTACAATCTCCTTCCCTTCCTCACCCCACAATAGACAGCCTGTGAGGTAGGTGGGGCTGAGAGATCAGTCCCCCCTGGAAAAAATGGTTGATTCAGAGGGTGGATTCCGTTGCATTACACCCCGCTGTGGTCCTTTCCCTACCTGACCCCTGACCTTCCCAGATTCCCCCACACACTCACAGATCTCCAGGCGTTTCCTAACCCGGATCTAGAAACCCTAGTTATGTTTAGAGGATATATTGTATGATCTAGCCAAAGACTGGAATACTAAATTGATATTCACACTGAGCAACACTCGGCAGGGTGGGGGGGAACTCATCATAATCACCGCCTAATTGAATCATCTCCAGTTTTGAGATGTAAACACTGCAGGGGCAAGGGATGAAGGAAAAAAAAATATCAAGACACAAAGCCCTGGGATTAAACCATCTATAGTCTTATTTGTCAGTCGCCTCATCCATCCCGGTTGGCAACTTGGAACGTATTTAATAGTAGCATTGCAGCAAACCTTTGTTACTATTATGAATCGGAGGGGAAGTTAATATCTGCCCATAATCCATCAACGTAGTAAAAGGAAGCTCGTTTGCATGCATGATAACAGAATGTTAATCTGTTCTGCTGGTAACAAATGAGGAACAGAAGTTAAAACATTTGTTTATTTACTTTATACCTCGCCTTTCTCCCCACAGAGAGAGAAGAGAAGGAGAAGAGATTGGATTTATACCCTGCCCGCCACTACCCAAAGGAGTCTTGGAGTGGCTGACAATCACCTTTCCCTTCCCCTCCCCTCAACAGACACCCTGTGAGGCAGGTGGGGCTGAGAGAACTCTGACAGAAACTGCTCTTGAGAGGACAGCTCTGGGAGAATTTGTGACTGACCCAAGGTCACACCAGCAGCTGCACATGGAGGAGTGCGGAATCAAACCCGGTTCTCCCAGATTAGTCCACACTCCTAACCGCTGCACCAAACTGGCACCATAGACCCAAAGTGGCTTACATTGTTCTCCTCTTCTCCGTGTTACCCTCACGACATGAGGTAGCATTGCCATCCTCCTAATTTCAGGCCTCCCGATCTGCCCACCAGCCAGCTGGCCAGCTGGGCACATTGTGGGAAGAGGGCACTCTAGTGTTCGTCCAAAAACTCTATGGTCATGGTCAAGGAGTTCTGGGAGAGGAGGCCGGAGTCCCTGCCGGCAAAAGGTAGGAACCTGGCAACCCTACTTTGAGGGAACTCGGGCTGAAAGTGTGTGAGGGGCCCACGGTCCCTCGGCAAGCTTCCGTGGCAAAGTGGGGGTTCAAACCTGGGTTTCCCAGATCCTAGTTCGACATTTTAATCACAACACAAGCGTAGCTTCTATCGCAAATAGGATTGGGGGGGGGCGTCTGGAGATATTTTGGCCCAGGATATGCCTTTCATTTTTGGTCCTGGACCTCCCATGATCGTTCTGAAGCCACGAGCCAATTTTGAGATTCCTAGGTTTATTTTCTGGTGAGTTATGCCTGCCGGAAATGGAGAGACAGACGGACAGGTGAGTCCTTTTATTCTTATAACAGCCAGCCAGCTGATTTGTTTTGTTATGATATTTGATTTGGATCAGGGTGATATGGGAGGGCAGCCAGATAGAATTTTTGTTTGAGGGCCCATGGTGGGTCTCAGCAACCCTGAGAAGGACACAGTAGGAAAGTTAGACTTTGGCTACAATGAAGTGTTACTAAAATGAAGTCCTCCCAAGACTCTCTCAGCCCCACCTGCCTCACAAGGTTTCTGGTGTGGGGAGAGGAAGGGAAGGCAATTTGTTAGCCACTTTGAGACACATGAGGGCTGCTAGGAGACCTTGGGCCAGTCCTGGTTCTCTCAGGACTCCCTCAGCCCCACCTGCCTCACAAGGTGCCTGTTGTGGGGAGAGGAAGGGAAGGCGATTGTCGGCCGCTTTGAGACACACGAGGCCTGCTGGGTGACCTTGGGCCAGTCACAGTTCTCTCAGAGCTCTCTTAGCCCCACCTGCCTCACAAGGTGCCTGTTGTGGGGAGAGGAAGGGAACGTGATTGTCAGCCACTTTGAGACACGTGAGGCCTGCTGGGTGACCCTGGGTCAGTCACGGTTCTCTCAGGACTCTCTCAGCCCCACCTGCCTCACAAGGTGCCTGTTGTGGGGAGAGGAAGGGAAGGCAATTGTCATCCTCTCTGAGACACATGAGGCCTGCTGGGTAACCTTGGGCCAGTCACAGTTCTCTCAGAGCTCTCTTAGCCCCACCTGCCTCACAAGGTGCCTGTTGTGGGGAGAGGAAGGGAACGTGATTGTCAGCCACTTTGAGACACGTGAGGCCTGCTGGGTGACCCTGGGTCAGTCACGGTTCTCTCAGGACTCTCTCAGCCCCACCTGCCTCACAAGGTGCCTGTTGTGGAGAGAGGAAGGGAAGGCGATTGTCGGCCGCTTTGAGACATATGAGGGCTGCTAGGAGACCTTGGGCCAGTCATGGTTCTCTCAGGACTCTCTCAGCCCCACCTGCCTCACAAGGTGCCTGTTGTAGGGAGAGGAAGGGAACGTGATTGTCAGCCACTTTGAGACACGTGAGGCCTGCTGGGTGACCCTGGGTCAGTCACGGTTCTCTCAGGACTCTCTCGGCCCCACCTGCCTCACAAGGTGCCTGTTGTGGGGAGAGGAAGGGAAGGCGATTGTCATCCACTCTGAGACACATGAGGCCTGCTGGGTGACCTTGGGCCAGTCACAGTTCTCTCAGAGCTCTCTTAGCCCCACCTGCCTCACAAGGTGCCTGTTGTGGGGAGTGGAGGGGAAGGTGATTGTAAGCCACTTTGGGATTCCTTAGGGTAGAGAAAAGCATTATACAAAGACCAACTCTTCTTCTTCAAGTATTGCAGCAGGGAGACCTAAGCTGGATATCCTCCCTCTACCACAGAAACATGAGCCAGAGATTCTTTCTCAGCCTATCGTAACTCACAGGGTTGTTACAGTGATAAAATGGAGGAGGGGAGAAATGATGTTGCAAGGCCTTTTGAGTCCCCATTGGGGAGGAAAGCAGGGAATAAATGTCTGAGTAAATACCCACCATCTCTGATTCCCCCCCCAGCTAAATCAGAAACATGCCGTGTCAGATACAGACATTCGTACTTTTCTCAGGAAAGAAAAACACATTTGTTTGGTCGGCACATCTGCAAGTGGGCAGTGCGGTAAATCTACTTTCATGGGTTTATAACAGGCGCCAACACCTGTTCTGCAACTGATAAACTGGACAAAAGAAGAAACGTGGACAATCATCCATTTGTATCGTAGCACTAAGAGGGAAGATCTCTTCCACCCTCCCCAATCGGTTAAGGCAGCAATCAATGGAGTGGATTCTTGCACAGCATCCAACAGACTTATCTCTGAGCCTCCACCCGAGGCGCAATTAATAAAGAGCTCTGTGCTTGCCGTCGATAGCCTTTCGGCGGCATTGGCTTGCCGAAACCGAGTCCTGAAATGATTTCATGTCGAGATACAGCGGCTAGCGCAAAATAATTTTTCAGTATGGTTTTTGGCAATATGTAGGGGGAGGGGATGGAGCTGCGGTGGCTCAAGTGGTTAAGACGCTGAACTGCAGGCTGTGGAAGGTCAGTAGTTCAGCAGTTCGAGACCCGAGAGTGCCGCATGACGGAGTGAGCTCCCATCTCTAGTTCCAGCTCCTGCCAACCTAGCAGTTCGAAAGCAAGAAATTGCAAGTAGATAAATAGGTACCACTTTGGTGGGAAGGGAACAGCGTTCCGTGCGCCTTGGTGTTTAGTCATGCCGGCCACATGACCACAGAAATGTCTTCGGACAGCGCTGGCTCTTCGGCTTTGAAACGGAGATGAGCACCGCAACCCTAGAGTCGGATTCGACTGGCTTTCGAGCAAGGGAACCTTTACCTTTACCTTTTTAGGGGGAGGGGTTGAATGATATTCTCATTCTGCATGGAAAGTACAGCTGAGATCTTTGGGGCTCCTCTCCTGTAATTTCAAAGGGCCGTTTTGTCTGTATAATGAGGAGCAGAAGGCGGCGTCCTGATTTCTGTGCCTGAGACGGGGCCGTGCGAGATGAAATCGTGAACGCGGCCCAGATCTCTTTTGCATTCATTTGTTGCCGTTGCTTTCTCCGAGTGGAATGGTTTATTGCTCACCGTGGAGGAGAATGCATGTAAAAGGTGCAGTCTGATGGAGACTTAAATCAAAACTCAGAGCTAATCTGTGTGGATTTTGTTGTTGCTGCTGCCGCCAGCTTGATAGTGCTCTGTTTTTGTGCCTTTAGGTTTTGCTTCCCCTTTTTTTTGTCATCAACCCTGGGGGTTTTCCCCCATTTTTACCATGATCTTTTCCTGGAAGTTGGTTTTGAGTAGACTTCCACCCCTCGTTCATAATCTTTCTGTCGTTTGTCTTTGTCCTGCCCCCACTTCTACCCACCTCCAGCCCACTTGTTGGTGATTGCGCTGTTGTTATCATCAAATCACTCTCTCTCTTCCTGCCCCTGTCCTGAAGGCTCTTTTTAAAAATTGCAATAAAATATCAATATAGTAATATAATATTGTATTGATAGGTTGAACAAGTTCTCTGAATTCCCAGCTTGGATAAAAAAAAATAGTAAGTCTCTAGTCTCTTCCCTTTTGGAGATAATGCCCCTTTTCTCAGATCTCCATCAGGGAGGAGGATAGAGACTTACTATTTTTAAAAATGAAATCTGTGAATTCAGAGAACCTGCTCAACCTATCATTACAATCATATATCGATATATTGATATTTTAGTGTTATTTTTGTGGCAGTTATATCAATACACAGATATAAGCTTGCACAAAATATAAAGGGCGGTGCTTTAAGGCCACCGATGACACCATCATTAATGACAGAACCCTCACTTGAAAATCTTGATTACTTAAGGCAGGTGCAGCAGAAAATAAACTGAGTCCACAACTATGAAAATGCAGAGCTATGTTTTGCCCGGTGAGCACCTTCTTTCTTTCAAGCTCTCATTTTGCGACCTTGGGGGAGGATTATTCTTTCACAGAATAATACGAGTTCTGTGCTCATCCCTTTCTCGTAGTTATGTACTGAAAGCATGAATGCAGACTTCCGCTATGCTATCGAAGACTGAATGTCATGTCATTGCAGAAACATTGCCTGGATGGGGAGTGAGGTGGGGGCTACTGCTTTGTGGATACAGCTTTGTTTCTCAAATAACTCAGGGGGGAAAAAACCCATGCTTTCTCATTTCATTTTTTTAAGATTGGAATTTTTCTCATTTCCAGTGACATAATATGGTAGCCGTGTTTTGTGCCAAGGGACATAAAAGCATTGGCCTCTGCTGTTAAATTCGACTCAAATTCTTGCTGTGCCTAAGATCTTCTGGGAGACTTATGGGGATCAATGGCACTTGGGCTGTCTTCATCCCTCTTTCGTTTTTTGAGAGAATAAGGTGACTTAAACCTTTCCAGGCCCAATGATTCCATGGACTTAGATGGGGATAACTGTGCTAAAGACAGGGGTCTCAGCTGAGGTGGTGGCTGGAAATCTCCCAGAATTACAACTGATCTCCAGATGACAAAGATCAGCCCTTCTGAAGATAGTGTCCCATTACGCACACACATCTTACTGCAGAGTTTCAGAGCAGAGCCTTTAATCTTCACTTTGGATTCTGTGTCCGCCTTAATGCCCCATTCTTTTCCCTCCAGTGTATTTATTCTGCAGTTACAAACAAAAAAATGCACTTTTCTAAATCAGAGTGGAACATCACTTTGTGATGTACAAGGAGTGGCATCCCAAGTTTTTTTAAATTTATGCAATTGCCCTATTGCAGCTGCGCAGTAGCATCCAGCAAGCACCTTCCATTTAAATCCTCATGGTTCAGGTTTCACATATGCATTTTAGCATTATTTCACTCAGTTAAAGGGCACAGAAAGAAAGGCAGGCAAAGGGGGGAAACCCACTGTTGAAACCGGCCAGACTTTTTCTGAAACTGACAAGCAGCGGCAAAGCCTCCCTTTCCATATTGCAGAGCACTAGGGGATCCTCTGCTGTGTTATTAGCCACTCTAAAAAATGGGGAAGAGTCAGACAATATCATAATATGGGGAAACATGTTGAGTGTACGGAATGCATACTAGAACCCACTGACATTGGCATTGCACACTGTGATCGTTGGCTGTGCGTGTGTGTGCATGTGTGCGCGCGCACACCTGTGCAAAGTTGGCTGCAACTCTACCACACTTTGCACAGGCTGCAATTTGGATGGAGGAGGAGTCCCCTGGCAGAAGCTAAATTGAAAAAAAAGTATTTGGGGGGAATATTTTAACCAATGCCCTAGTGCAACTGCATAGTAACGTTAATTTCCTACCCTTCCTTGCAGATTTATGTGGCTTTTTCTTTGTGATGATCTAATCTGACCCTGCATCCTGGTCATTACCTTGGCAGTTTTTTCAAGCCCACCCTGTGTGGATCTTTTTACCTCCTCTCTGCTCCCCCTTTCAAGTCAATACCGGCAGGGAAGTAAACTTCATGCAGCTCCTTTTTAAACTTTCCCTTGTGGTTTTAAAATGGAGCTTGTACACCAATGAAGGGGGGGAGGATGGTGGAAGGTGCAGAGAGGGCAGAACAATCCTTAATGAGGGAGTCCCCTTAGAGGGGCGGCAAAAAGGTGGGGGGAATCCAAGGGAATCTGTATGCTTTTGAATTAGCTTCAGCTTGAAAGTGAAACAAGGGGGAAATTGGTACGAAAGCACTCTCGGGAAACCTGGGGAAACAGTGACCAGAAAGCAAATTGAGCACCACAGGCAGGAAAAATCAATGCAGAATGACAAAGAAAACCCAATGGACATGCTGCACAGTGAAAGCAAGGGAAAACACCTGTGCATAATAGGCCGGTGGCTGCTGTGGAGGGCAAACTCTGCGGCATTCTGTGGATTCAAGACTATTGGAAAGAGTCAGGTCTGGGTTGCTGGGACTTCACTCACTTTCCCCATAGTGGTGCAGCAGCTGTAGGAAATACGGTTTTACGAGTCTATGGGGGCCTGATTTGACTTGGGACTGTGGTATGGATGGGAGAACAAACTCCAGCCTTCCCTGGGGGGGGGTATTTCCCCAGTGCTGAAGTTCCTTTTTCCCCTGCACCAGGGTCCTGGGCCAAAGCAGACCTTGCAGACTCTTAAAGCCAGGGCTCATTTCCTGCAGGAGCGCACAGGAGCGAAGCTCCGGCAGTAAGGAGCCCAGGGGTGGGCACATGCAGCAAGCCCCGCCCCCTGCTCCCTGCAGCCCCCTCTCGCCTTTCCCAGCCCACTGGGCCACCCAGCAGAGCACTGCTGTGAGCTGGCCCTCAAGCTGCTCCGCCACTGCCTGGGCCGTGGCACCCAGCCTGCCCAGACTCTGCCCGTCCTCATGCCGGCCCTGGTGCAGCGCCTCTGCAAGACGGACCCCAGCAACTCCCATGAGGCCTGCGAGGAGCTCTGCCCCAGCCTCCTGCGCCTCTTCCTGTGCCTCTGCCCCACCACCACCCTGGCCCACTACCTGCTCGAGGCCATGCACGTCCTCCACGCTGCCCTCCTCAACCCACCAGCAGCCACACACTTTCCTGCGCTTGCCGGCCATCCGAAAGAGTCCAGTGGCACCTTTAAGACCAAGGTTTATTCAGGCACAAGCTCTCCCTCCTCTGTGAAGGCAGATCTGTGCGCTTCCCCCCCCATAGCTAGCAATCCAAAACAGTCCAGTGGAACCTCAGCGGTGGGTGTTGCCTTCTGACACACTTCCGGTGATGTCAGGGGGTGTGGCACATGCAAATAAGTTATGCTAATGAGTTATTCTAATGAGCTCCTGCACCTCTTTTTCTACGAAATGACCCCTGCTTAAAGCAACATTCTACGCAGCTGTGGTGAGGCTTGTGGGGGAAAGCAAGCTGGAGGGTAGGCGCCACTGTCAGTATTTGTATTAGTACTGGCAAGCTGTCAGTCTGCCATGAGCAGCAGTCTTAGATCTGTCTGATCTAGAAGTGACAGCCAGGGGTCAGGTGACTGGCAGATTGCATCAGACTCTGCTAGTATCACCATGCGTCAGCTATATGTAAATTGCTGCAATCTGATTGGTCTGTGTGCATATATCTTGAGACCTGTACAGTGCAGGTTGCCCCTTGTGTGGGATCAGTTGTCTGCGAAGCACCTTGTCGGAATGTACTGTGAGTTGGCTTCAGAAAGGACTGTATATATATTCCAGTGTAAATAAACTGTAAATACTCTGTATATACTTCAACAGAGTCTCTACTATTTTTGGATGTTTCTACACCCGTCAGCCACACCCCACATCTCCAGGAATTTCCCAAACTAGCTAGCAAACCTAATCTCCAAGCTAAAGAGATTCGTTTCTCCGGAGAGAATGGTTGCTGTGGAGGGTGGACTCTGTGGCACTGTACCCCACTGAGGTCCCTCCCCTCCAGAAACCCTTCCCTCTCAGGCTTCAACCCCCAAATCTCCAGGAATTTCTGAACTCAAAGCTGGCAACCATAATGGCAAGCGATCTCCAGACTAAAGAGAACAGTTCCCCTGGAGATCATGGCTGCTGTGGAGGGTGGACTCTGTGGCACTGTACCCTGCTGAGATGCCTCCCCTCCCCAAATCTTGCCCTGCCCAGGCTCCACCCCCCCAATTCTCCAGGCATTTCCCAACCCTAATTGCAAGCCATCTCCAGACTAAAGAGAACAGTTCCCCTGGAGATCATGGCTGCTGTGAAGGGTGGACTCTGTGCCACTGTACCCTGCTGAGATGCCTCCACTCCCCAAATCTTGCCCTGCCCAGGATCCACCCCCCAAATCTCCAGGAATTTCCCAACCCTAATTGCAAGCCATCTCCAGACTAAAGAGAACAGTTCCCCTGGAGATCATGGCTGCTGTGGAGGGTGGACTCTGTGCCACTGTACCCTGCTGAGATGCCTCCCCCTCCCCAAATCTTGCCCTGCCCAGGCTCCACCCCCCCAAATCTCCAGGAATTTCCCAACCCTAATTGCAAGCCATCTCCAGACTAAAGAGAACAGTTCCCCTAGAGATCATGGCTGCTGTGAAGGGTGGACTCTGTGCCACTGTACCCTGCTGAGATGCCTCCCCCTCCCCAATCCCTGCCCTCCAATGCTCCCCTCTAAGCTGTGGAATCTTGTGAACAAAAATTCTATTTTATGAGCTACTGGCATTAAAGTTGTGACTGAGCGATTTGGCTACTGCATAAATCAGTTTGCTCTGGAGCTGTCCTTCCTGAGCTAAGACAAAAAAATGTGTGCGCCGGAGGCTAAAAAACTGTGAGCTGGCTCACATTAACTCAGCTTAGAGGGTGCACTGCTGCCCTACCCAGGCTCCACTCCCAAAATCTCCAGAAATTTTCCAACCCTAATTGCAAGTGATCTCCGGACTAAAGAGAACAGCTCCTCTGGAGATAATGCCTGCTTTGGAGGGTGGACCGTATGCCAGGGCTGTCGAACTCATTTGTTCTGAAGGCCAGATCTGACGTAAATGAGACCTTGTTGGGCCGGGCCATGTGCGTGTCATAAAAGGTAATGCCAGGTAGGCGGAGATATAAACTTTACAAAGTACATAAACACAAAAGGTTGGGGGTTTTTACTTAAAAAAACCACCATGCTTAAAACATTAGCACTCTTGCAATATTTTGTTTATTTACCAGTGTCTCTTGCTTTGAATTACTGCATCAAAATGTCTGTGCTGTTGCAATCTTGAGTATGCTGTTCAGGTGCATATCTGTAAGCAGGGCCGGCTCGCCCACTAGGGCGCTAGAGCATGCTGGCCGCAGGGGCGCCGAAAGGCGCCCCACCCCCCGTGAAAAGCCCCTCCCCCACCCCTTCCCTGGCTTGCTTGGGCGCCCTGCAGTCGCAGAGCCTCCAGGAAAGCCAGCGCTGGGAGGGAAGGGGTGGGGGTTAGAACTCCCACCCCTTCCCGGGCTTTCCTGGGGGCCCCGCAGCTGCGGAGCGCCCAGGAAAGCCAGCACTCTGCTGCCCCCCCCCGATCTCCAGGCCCCACCGGGAGGTTGGCATCCCCGGTGGGGTGGGCGCCCCAGGCTGTCCTGCCTAGGGTGCCCAGACACCTGGGGCCGGCCCCGTCTGTAAGCTGCAGACCTACGATGACGCAGCAGCAGCAGAACTGGAAGAGGAAGCAGCAGACAGCCAGTTCCCCCAGGCTGCATGTTTGACGCCCCTGCTCTATGCAGGGGCGGATTAAGGCTCACGGGTGCCCTGAGCACTGACCAATCTGGGTGCCCCCCTCCTTTCCACACTGACCCCGTCCGTTTTAGTTGTTGACCTGTCTGACCAGATATACAATGCAGGTTGCAGCCATACAAAAATGTATTCATACGATAACACAATATACTGTACAAACTAAGCCAAGCTTTGGCTACATAAAATTCTACAAAAACGCGATACAACATCTATTTTGCAAATCTTCATTTTTTTTTCTCTTTTCACCCTTTTCCCAACTTTGTGGTGCCCCCTTTGGCCCTGGTGCCCGAAGCACGTGCTTCGTCTGCCTAAGGGTTAATCTGCCACTGGCTCTATGCCACTGTACCCCGCTGAGGCCCCTCCTCAAACCCTGCCCTCCCCAGGTTCCACTACCAAATCTCCAAGAATATCCCCGACCTAGAGCTGGCAACCCTAAATTGTAATCATAGCTTCGGTTGCTCCGGTGCCATCCCATGCCGCTCCAAAGCCCAAGTAATTGGCCGGGAGATCAATGGCTCGTTGAATTCTCACTTTATTAGCTCAACCTTGAAAAGGCCCATCGAACTGTCTGTTTCTGCTCTTTCCCGGGGCCTCGTCTTCTGACTTCCAAGGGGACACAACTATTTCTGCTTCGTCTCAGATTTACACACCAAAAGAGAAACGTGTCAAGATGATCTATTCCTCCACAGCTTGCAGAAATGCGGGGAAATAGATGAGCGGTGTTGGAAGGTGTTGCACGTCCTCTAACTCAACGTGGCAAAGATCCAAGAGGAGAGCAGCCTCTCGGATGAGACGCTCAGATGAAAATTTATAACTTTTGGATGGATCTTAAAGGCCGTGGAACTGAGCAAAAGGGGGGGGGACTGCATTTCAGTTTCTGGATTTATTGATAAGCAAGCACGTAGGAAAAGGTGCACCTAGCAACACCTGGGGATACTTCCATTAGAACGAAGGCAATAGACCGATTTCTTCGAGCCCCCCGAACCGGAGTTGAACGACAAGAGGCTGTTTTGTGTTGCAAAGCTGAAATGCAAGCAACACAAAAGAAGGGGCAAAAACCCAATCCCAAAATGGAACTGGATACCTAAAAGAGTGAGGGTACAAACTGCTGGAGCGAGCGACTCAGCATGCCTGGACATTGGGGGTGGGGGGCTACATCACTCTAAGTGTGTATAGGTGTTATGTCTTTGAATGGGATGCCTTTTTTTTTTTTTTTTGTCTTAACCTGGGAGCTGCCCTCTGATCCCCTCCTCTCTCTCCCTTTGTCCTCTCCCTCGCTTCACATGGCCTTCCACGAAGACACAGGACTCTGCGGGTCTCTCCTGTAGATACAGTGCCCTCATACTCCCCACACATGTGATGCAGGATTAGCTGGCCATTTGTGATAGGGAAAGTACTCTTTAGATTATATCCTTTTTGTGCCTTCACCTGGGAGCTGGCCTCTGACCTCTCCTGTCTTCCCGTGTTCTTTGTCCTCTCATTCTCTACATGGCCTTCCCTGGAAACACACGTGTCTGCAGGTCTCTCCCTGGCTGACAATCACCTTCCCTTCCTCTCCCCACAACAGGGACCTTGTGAGGCAGGTGGGGCTGAGAGAGTTATGGGAGAATGGTGACTGGCTCAAGGCCATCTTCTCCAGGGCAACTGATCTCTGTCGACTGGAGATCAGTTGTAATTCTGGGAGATCTCCAGGCCCCACCTGGAAGGTGGCAATCCTACCTACATAGCCAAAGGTAAAATTATTTTTCCATCTCAGGTTACAAATGTAATCAAAACCCAAACTGTGATTAATCTTTGCTTCCCCTCCAGCAAACATAACAGAGCAATTTTTCACCTTTTTTTTCTTAGCTAGGGAAGTTGGGAGATTTTGCAAATGATACCTGGGAATAGAACTAGAAAAGCTTCCACTCAGTCAAGACAAAAAATGTATAGACGGCTACACTTGTTTCAATTTCACACAATTGCTTGCTTCTGGAGAAGAAGAAGAAGAAGAAGAAGAAGAAGAAGAAGAAGAAGAAGAAGAAGAAGAAGAAGAAGAAGAAGAAGAAGAAGAAGAAGAAGAAGAAGAAGAAGAAGAAGAAGAAGAAGAAGAAGAAGAAGAAGAAGAAGAGCAGGTCTTTATACCCCGCTTTTCTCTATCCTAAGGAGTTTCAAAGCAGCTGACAATCGCCTTCCTTTCCTCTCCCCACAACAGGCCCCTTGTGAGGCAGGTGCGGCTGAGAGAGTTCTGAGAGAACTGTGACTGGACCAAGGTCACCCAGCAGGCCTCATGGGTCTCAGAGTGGCTGACAATCACCTTCCCTTCCTCTCCCCACAACAGGCACCTTGTGAGGCAGGTGGGGCTGAGAGAGTCCTGAGAGAACTGTGACTGGCTCAAGGTCACCCGGCAGGCCTCATTTATCTCAAGGAGGCTGACAATCGCCTTCCCTTCCTCTCCCCACAACAGGCACCCTGTGAGGCAGGTGGGGCTGAGAGAGTCCAGAGAGAACTGGGACTGGCCCAAGGTCACCCAGCAGGCCTCGTGTGGCTCAAAGCAACCATCTTCCCTTCCTCTCCCCACAACAGGCCCCTTGTGAGGTCAGTGGGGCTGAGAGACTCCTCAGAGAACCAGGACCGGTCCAGGGTCACCCAGCAAGCTTCATGTGGAAGCACGGGGAATCAAACCCGGTTCTCTAGATTAGAGTCCGCTGTTTTCAACCAATGCACCATGCTGGGTCTCGCACAATATTTATTTATTTATTTAGATTTTTATCCCGCCCTCCCCCACAAGCAGGGCTCAGGGCGGCTTACAGCATGTGTAAATACAACAATTTAAAATTTAAAACATTATACAATAAAATCAGTTCAGTATAACATACCATACACCAGTTTGGTGCAGTGGTTAAGTGCGCGGACTCTGATCTGGGAGAACCGGGTTTGATTCCCCACTCCTCCACATGCAGCTGCTGGTGTGACCTCGGGTCAGTCACAAGCTCTGGCACAGCTGTTCTTGAAAAAGAGCCGTTTCTGTCAGAGTTCTCTCAGCCCCACCTATCTCCCAGGGTGTCTGTTGTGGGGAGGGGAAGGGAAAGGAGTTTGTCAGCCGCTCTGAGACTCCAAGTGAAGGGCAAGGTATAAATCCAATCTCCTCCTCCCCCTCCCCCTCCCCCCTCCCCCTCCCCCTCCCCCTCCCCCTCCCCCTCCCCCTCCCCCCTCCCCCTCCTCCTCCTCTTCTTCTTCTTCTTCTTCTTCTTCTTCTTCTTCTTCTTCTTCTTCTTCTTCTTCATAAAGTGCAAGATGGCTCCAGTGTAGTAAAATTACTCATATCTTTCCATCATAAGTGTGCTCAGATGATTTGATAGCTCGATGAGTGGCAAAACTCCCACCAGTAATAACATAAAAATGATGCCTGCAGTAGTGGTCAGCAAGTGGAACGGGGGAGTGGAGCGGGGGGGACATTATAGTTTGGTGTCCGCCACCTCAGCCAAAGGCCTGGCAGAACATCTCTGTTTTACAGGCCCTGCTGAAATGTTATAAGTCCCACGGGGCCCTGATGTCACTTGGGAGCCTGTTCCACCAGGCTGGAGCCGGAGCCGAAAAGGTGGGTGTGGCTGGATGACCACACTTCTGGTAACATGGGGGTGTGGACTAATATTCTAATGAGCTGTGCTGTCAGGGGTGTGGACTAATATGCTAATGAGTTCCTCCTGGGCTTTTTCTACAAAAAAAGCCCTGCTTCCAGGCATACAAAAATACACACACACACAAAATACTCAAAAAACAAACAAGCACATTATTCCAATAAAAAGTCATTTCCTCATATAACTGAATTGGCTTGAGTATAAAATTTGAAGCACATGATTTATATTTCCCCTAATCCAGCATGTCACTTCATGCATTTGCTGCTGTTGGGACATAAAATTAACATGGAAGACGCTTTAAATTTTGTTTTCTAAATATAAACAAATGCATTAGGTCGGAACATGCTCTAGTCCAGCCCTATTGCCAACTTTGGCTTGGGGAAATTCCTGGAGAGTTGTGGATGGTGTGTGGAGGGGAGCAAGAGTCTGGGGAGGGAGCTCAGCCAGGGTGTGATGCCATAGAATCTGCCCTCAAAAGCTACCATTTCCTCCAGGGGGAGTGATCTCTGTACTCTGGAGATGGGCTGCAATTCCGGGAGAACTCCAGGCCCTACCTAGTGATTGACAACGATCTTGCTTTACAGAAAAAAAAACCAGGGTTGCACTCAAACTAGGAGAGACTCGGGTTAGGGTTGCAGGTCCCCCCTGGCCCACTGGAAGGAGATAGGGGGGTCAGGTGTCCCGACTTGGGAATGTCCTGGAGATTTGAGGATACAGCCTGGAGAGGACAGGGATCTCATTGAGGTACAATGCCATGGAGTCTACCATCACAGGGGATATCCAACTGACTCTTCTCTTCCTTCCTCCAAGTTTGGTGAGGATTGGTCCTTGTTACGGCCCCCCAAAGAAGGTGCCCCAGGAAAGTGCTTTCTGGGGAAATGACCACCCATCCTCACCAAACTTGGAGGGCAGGTAGAGGAGAGTCAGCTGGCGATCCCCTGTGAGTTGATGACTCTAGTATGCACAGGATCCATTCTATACACTCCTGAACCTCCTGAACCTGCACCTGTCAAAATGACAGCTGACAGATGGTCATTTTGACAGGTGCAGGTTAAGAAGTGTATAGAACGGATCCTGTGAAAGCTAGAGACACCAAACTTGGAGGGCTTGTAGAGGAGCACCTGGGGGAGGTCTGCTGCAAGTTTGGTGTCTTTAGCTTGCACAGGATCTGTTCTATACACTAGTGAATCTCCTGAACTTGTGCTTGTCAAAATGACAGCTGACAGGTGACCAAGGTTCAGGAGTGCATAGAATGGATCCTGTGCAAGCTAGAGACACCAAAGTCACTGGGGCCTCCCCTAGATGCTCTTCTCCATGGCCTCTGAGTTGTCGCCTTGAAGTTCTATAAACATTTTGATTGAGGGGAGTCAGTCTGTCTGGGAACGTCTCCGCTCACAAACCAGCACGAACCTTCACAAACAGCTTGGAAGTTCATGGAACATTCGTGCTGGATGACCTGCCATGAATTTGATTTCATGAAGCATGAACCAGCCAAAATTCATCACTAACTTTTGTTTGTGAGCCAGTTCGAGGCCATCTCTACACCTAAATGAAGGGTAGTGATCATGTTGTGGGGCTGGTAACTTTCACTCCCACATCACAGTCTTTGTAGACATTCACCATAACACAACAGATACTGAGGCTTCTCCAAGCTTCTTGAAGTCCCTCGTTCATTGTGAACAAAAGGAGGTCTTTAGCCCCGTATAGCAGATCACATAAAGAATGTTTAAACCAGGTTGCCCCCTTTCCCCAGTATTTTATTAATTATATAAAAATTCAGCAGAAAAAACATTAGGCTGAGGTAAGCTATACTTGTTGAGTTTCTGCCTGTCATGACGAATGCAGTAATCCCATTTCCTAAGCAAACAGCCCAGTCCAATATGTGTTTATTCAGAACAAGATCCAATGGATTTTATACGACACAACAGTCTTTTAGGCATATCTGGAACTGTCATCAAGTGACAGACAATAGACTTATTTATTTATTATTTCAATTTATATGCTACCCCTCTCAAACAAAGTGGGGCTTGGAGTGGTTCATAAAACTATAAAGCAAACATAATAAGTATACTTAACAGTATAAAAAAAAGTATAAAAAGCAAACAACTCACAACTGACAATGGTGGATCCAACATTAAGCCGCAGAACTAAGCTCAACCAGGAAATGTCTGTTGGAAAAACTCAGCCTTAAACTGAGCTTTGGTTTTAAGCTGAGATGGATCTGACCCAGCCCAATATATATCTACAAGTCAACTGGGACCCACAAGAATCATGGGGAGATTACCCCAACATGCCCAACCCCAGCTTTGTCACAGTGGTGGCTCCCCCCGCCCAGCCCCACTGCTTCAATGGTGGCAGTTCCCCCCAGACCACTCACTTCAGATTTGCTGTGGCAATGACTGCTCCCCCCAAACTTGCCCAGTCCTATCTTTACCACCTCAATGCCCTGACCACAGTGGAGGACTAGGAGCTCTTATATTCAGGGGAATTTAAACTCCCCAACAGGTCACAGCCACTGGCCCACCAAGCCTTCTCCCTCCCCCCCCAGCATCGGCAGCAGCGGGACAGTTCCCAGGGCATTCTCTGCACATGCACAGGGAACAATCTTACTTTTGGGGGGGGATTTAAGTATCCCCTGTATAGTTTTTTAAACTTTTCAGATTTTTCTGCACACCTAGGGAGTGCCCCAAGTGTGCAGGAAAATCTCTCTGCCTCCCACGTGCCCCTGATGTGCGGATTTAGATATCCGCACAGAGGGGGGCCTCTTAGCTATTACTATATAGATGGTACTTTGAACAAACGAGCTTGCCAATGACATTAAAATGGTAATGCTGAATGCGAAGTACGATCCATTCCAGCAGGCTCTGCCTTTTCTACAGCCTCGGTAATATGCGTCTCGAAGCAATGAAACAGCTCCGAGAATATTGCCCATCACAGATTCTTTCCCGCGTGCTTTCGATGCCTGGCGTAGTTAAGAAGGCAACATGCAGACTCCCACCTGGCTCTTTCTTCTCCCTCGATCAGCTGCTTACGGTGGAATCCAGCCCTGCAAGATGCTGCTGCTCATTCTAAGTGCCCGGCCAATAAAAAGGCACCAGATTGCACATTAGAAACAGGTAATTAAGTCAGTCTCTAAATCACAGGATGCTGCAACTCCCATTTTGTTCTGCTAATCAATCCAGCACTTAGATATCGAGGTGAAGTTCATTCCAGGCAGAGGAGAGACAAGGATGCAAAAAGGAGCTTATGGATTTAGAAGTGCAAGGTACTTAGTCCTGGGAAAAGCAGGAGTAACAGAATAATTCCTCTGAAGACGGTGGCTTTTTCACAGATACTCTCTCGGGAGTCACTTTGCCTAGCCAGTTGCACACCCCCAGGTCTTTTGCAGCAGCCTATCTTTCACAGGTGAAGCTTTCCATATTTCACCTCTACAGCCGCTGGCTCTCAACCCATCTTGCTGAGTGCTTGTAAAGATAAAATGGATGGGAGGAGGAAATCCTATTTCCATGGCACTAATTTGGGGAGGGGCGAAGGAAGGTAGGATATGAATGAGGAGTAGAGAATGGGAAACAACATGGAGTACAAGAGTTGCTAGGTCTTATCCGGCTGCTGGTGGTGGAGGGGAGTCCCTCCCTCTCTGCAACCTTTTCGGTGCATGGGCTTTGTGTGCCACAATGACATCATCCAGAAGTGATGTCATCATGCAGGGTGTTGCGAGGGATGTTCTATCATTTGAGGGAAAATGGTGGATCCAACATTAAGCACCAGAACTAAGCTCAATGATCGGGCTGGTGGACCAGGGCCTCCAAAAGCAGGCAAACCCACACCCATGTCAGGGGAATGGCAACCTGTATGCCAGAGGTTCTCAACATGGTGCCTACTAACACCTTTTGTGGCACCCAGTGAGTGTTTTCAGAAAGTGGGTGGGGCCAGGATGGACTCTTGCCTAGCAGGGCTTTCAATTGGCCACCGAAGATCTGATTGGCTATGCAGATGAAAATAACATTGTTTTAGTGGCCGCTGCCATCACAGTGTTTGCTTCATGCTCTTTCACATCTTGTTCACACTAGTTTAGTGGAGAGCCAGTTTGGTGGCAAGCCAGTTTGGTGTAGCGGTTAAGTGCACAGACTCTAATCTGGGAGAGCTATGTTTTATTCCCCACTCCTCCACTTGCAGCTGCTGGATGACCTTGGGCAAGCCATAGTTCTGTCAGAGCTGTTCTCTCGAGGACAGTTCTTTCAGAGCTCTCTCAGCCCCACCTACCTCACAGGGTGTCTGTTGTGGGGAGGGGAAGGGAAAGGAGTCTGTAAGCCGCTCTGAGACTCCGAGTGAAGGGTGGGGTATAAATCCAGTCTCCTCTTCCTCCTCTTCCTCTTCTTTCCTAGTGTATTTTTTAATTTCCCCTCTTCTCCCCTGCATTTGGGCTTCCTCTGTGGGTATGTGTAGCTCTGCCTCCTGCAACTGGCATTTTGTGGTTGGCTCCGCCTCTTACGGCAGCCATTTTAGGGTTGCATCCACCACCCCATGTCAGAATTGCAAAGGTTGCCCATAGATTTAAAAAGCTGGGAACCCCTGCTATATATGCTAACAATAAGTCATGCGATTCGGTTTTGTTTGGTCTGGGTGAGGCAAGGGACGGCCCAGAGGGCATCTTTGTCTGGGAGTCCATGATGGCTCCAGGAAGCCCTGAAGAGCTCTACTACTACTGAGGATGTTTTATGGAAAGTATGGCACTTTAGACAAGAGTTGCCAGCTCTGGGTTGGGAAATACCTGGAGATTTGGGGGATGCAGCCTGGGAAACGTGGGGTTCGAGGAGAGGAGTGGCCCCAGCAAGTTATAATGCCATACAGTTCACCCCCCCCAAAGCAGCCATTTTCTCCAGGGGTCTTCATAGTCTGGAGAGCCATTGTAATAGTGGGAGACCTCCAGGAGCCACGTGTGCAAACTGGCAAACCCTACTTTAGAATCACGGCCTAATCAGAGAACAAATGTAAAGAAAACAAGTCGTGAGAGTCTGGCCCACAGATCAAGCGGTCAACAACTTGCAAAGAAAACGCTTTCTGTATATTATGGTCAATAAGCACTACAACACAATAAACAGATTCCTTCAAATCCTAAGGAAATCCTAGTGTGAAAATACCTCATCAACGTCGTCTCCGGATTATATAACAACGTTTCAAAATTGGATCTTCCTCAGGGAATATTAGAGTAGTACAAAAGCTCTCTTGCTCATAAAGTGCCTTACAAAAAAAATCAGGAAAGATAATACATTTAGATAGGATGCTGATCTCAACAAGTATTCAGGCTCAAATATGCTACTAAGCTTCTAATGGATCCCAGGCATCTCACCCTGATTTAGACCACCACAGTTTAGTTCTCTGCACAAAACCCCAACTTCCTTATCTGTGACATAATCAAAATAAATCCACTTTCTCACATGGGGATAATGTTATCATAAGAACATAAGAACATAAGAGAAGCCAATGTTGAATCAGGCCAATGGCCCATCTAGTCCAACACTCTGTCACACAGCGGCCAAAATATACCAGGTGCCATCAGGAGGTCCAGCAGTGGGGCCAGGGCACCAGAAGCAACACGACTGAGCAACACGACTGCGTTCTCTCTGGGTGCGCCACTCGACACCGCATCCTGAGCCCGTTATGGGGAGGGCGGACTATAAGTCGAATGGAATAAATAAATAAATCCTCCATTTGCTACCGCTGATTTCCAGGAAGGCTTCACATCCAAATGGGTCATTATCTCTTTGCTTTTCCAGTTAAGGCACTCGGCCTCCTACGTGAGGTTCAGTTTATGAGTTGAATCCGCGCTAATAAGACACGAATGTTACATTCTCAGAGCGTGGACTCGTAAGCGAGCTCAATGCAATATTTTAATGGCACGAGCACATTGTTTCCCATCACTGGTAACAGAAATCTATTTCTTTCTCCGAGAGTTTTGGAAACACACGCATCCAGCTGACTCGTTCCAAACAGCAATAAATCTTGAAAATTACCGCACACTGCCTTTACCAGCTGAGCACCTAACGCGTAGGGATTTAACTTGTTTAAATGCTAATCAGGGCACCATTTGGCCCCGAGATCACCCTCTGAGGAAAAATGCCTCTTCCCAAAGTTCAGACAAAAGGGACTGGATGCTCAGATGGGGGATGCACAACCACAGAAGCCCGTTAAGAATGGCTATTGATCTTGTGATTGAAGAGCAGCCAGAAGACTGCTGTAAACCACTGCCCTAAGTAACAATCTGTCACCCCCCAGTGCTTCTCCTGGCTATGGTGAAAATAGATAAGAACACAAGAGAAGCCATGTTGGATCAGGCCAACACTTTGTGTCGCACAGTGGCCAAAACCCAGGGGCCATCAGAAGGTTGACCAGCAGGGCCATAACTCCAGAAGACCTCCCACTGTTGCCTGCCCCCCAGCACCAAGAATACAGAGCATCACTGCCCCAGACACAAGAACATAAGAGAAGCCACGTTGGATCTGGCCAATGGCCCATCCAGTCCAACATTCTGTGTCACACAGTGGCCAAAACCCAGGTGCCATCAGGAGGTCCACCAGTGGGGCCAGAACTCCAGAAGCCCTCCCACTCTTGCCCCCAAGCACCAAGAATACATAGCTTCACTGCCCCAGACACAAGAACATAAGAGAAGCCATGCTGGATCAGGCCAATGGCCCATCCAGTCCAACACTCTGTGTCACACAGTGGCCAAAACCCAGGGGCCATCAGGAGGTCCACCAGCAGGGCCAGAACTCCAGAAACCCTCCCACTGTTGCCCCCCAAGCACCAAGATCACTGTCCCAGACCCAAGAATCTAAGAGAAGCCATGCTGGATCAGGCCAGTGTCCCATCCAGTCCAACACTCTGTGTCACACAGTGGCCAAAACCCAGGGTCCATCAAGAAGTCCACTAGCAGGGCCAGAACTCCAGAAACCCACCCACTGTTGTTCCCCAGCACCAAGAATACAGAGCATCACTGCCCCAGACATAGTGTTCCATTTGTACCTTCTGGCTTATAGCCATTGATGGACCTCTGATCTAGGTGTTTACCCAACCTCCTCTTGATGCTGTCCATGCTTGTAGCTGCCACCACTTCTTGCAGCAGTGAATTCTGTATGTTAATTTCTCTTTGGGTTCTTGTGAACATACGGTTCGGCTAGTTAGGAAGGCAAACATGGAGCTTTAAACTATCTTACTACCAGAGTAGAAAGGGTAACTCCATGTTTAAGCAGGAACATGTAATTATTAAAAAAACAATCCAGGCAACTGTATGAACACACATAAAGCTGCCTTATACTGAATCAGACCCTGGGCCCATCAAGGTCAGTTTTGTCTACTCAGACTGGCAGCAGCTCTCCAGGGTCTCAGGCAGAGGTCTTTCACATCACCTGCTGCCTGATTCTTTTAACTGGTGATGCCAAGGATTGAACTTGAGACCTTCGGCGTGACAAGTAGGTACTTTACCACTGAACCATGGCCCCTCCTCACCATCCGTCCATCAAAGTTAGTATTGTCTGCTTAGGCTAGTAGTCGCTTTCTAGGGTCTCAGGGTGAGGTCTTTCATGTCACCTACATCGTGATCCTTGCTGCAGGTGCCAGGGATTGAACCGGGGACCTTCTGCATGCACTCCACCGCACAGCCTGTTGCCTCACCAGAAGTTTGTCCCCAATGAAGAAGAAGAAGAAGAGTTGGTTTTATACCCCACCCTTCACTACCCAAAGGATTCTCAGAGTGGCTTACAATCACCTTCCTTTCCTCTCCCCACAACGGGCACCTTGTGAGTAGGTGGGGCTGAGTCCCGAGAAAACAGTGACTTGCCCAAGGTCACCCAGCAGGCTGCATGTGTCTCAAAGCAGCTTACAATCTCCTTCCCTTCCTCTCCCCACAACAGCCACCTTGAGAGGCTAGTCGGGCTGGGAGAGTTCTTAGAGAACTGGGACTGGCCCAAGGTCACCCAGCAGGCCTCATGTGGAGGAGCGAGGATTCTAATCTCGCTCTCCAGATTAGAGTCTTCCTCTCTTAACTGCTGCACCTCACTGGCTCTCCAATCAATCCCTCAGGCTTCTCAAAGCCCTGTACTACTTCAGCCCCGTAGCAATAGCAGCTGCCATAAGTAGGAATGGCACCTTCAAATACTGGTAGCCTGCTCCCGCCCTGGTTAGCCCAATCTTGTCAGATCTTGGGAACTAAGCAGGGAGACCACCAAGGAAGTCCAGGGTTGTTATGCAGAGGCAGGCAAAGGTATCTCTTGCCTTGAAAATCCCATAGGGTTGCCATAAGTCTGCTCCTGGAGGGGAGGGGCCTGTAAGCTCCACCTCCTTGCAGGAGTATCGAAGGCCTTGGCTCACCCTCACCCTTTGCTGGTAGAACATCCATGATACAGAACTGTAGGCTCCAGTTCCTGGACTCGATGCCTACGTTGAGTAGGACTAGTACATGAATACATGAAAAGTACCCCAACGAACAAGCCATTTTGTCTCAGCTACACTTATCAATCATTAGGAGAAGGCAAGAGTCACCAAAGAAGGCAATAATGCTAGGAGAAGCTGAAGGCAGCAGGGAAAGAAGAAGACCCAGCTCAAGATGGATTGACTGGGGTCCATTCTCCATCTGGCATTCCCTCCACATTTTCTCAGCACTCGACCTGGTTCCCCCTTGCCTTGGAATATCTGTTTTCACTCAATCTGGTATGCAGATTTTCCTGTGTCAGTACTTGCCTCAGTGGCCATTAGCTGCTTAAGCCAAGTAATTCATGGTGTGGTGATAAATACAGAGGGGGAAATAGGGGCAGGGGAACTGACGGACACCAATGAAGCCATGTCAAGTTGTGTGCTTATTGTTCCCTTCAAATCGTAAGCAGAAGTAGGAAAAGGTGCAGCTCAAAACCCCATTAAGGATACCCCGGGGAAACGCCGTACTGACTGCGAAGTCAACCCCTGAACAACCAAAAATCTATGCAGAAGGTACCATAAAACCCTATGAACAAAGAAAGTGAAAGTGGCACACAGTGTAGAGGGAGATTAACCTCTCAACATGGCTGGGAAAAAACTGTGAGGAAACAGATGGGTGCAGAATCAGCCTTAATCAAGGAAGCCACAGTTTACAAGACCCAAGCAAAGCTGTCGATGATAGGTCATTTTGGAGGTCATTCATTCACAGGGTCGCCATAATTTGGGAGTGACTTGCCAGCACTTATCGCACACACACAAACTGACCAATGAAAAATCTGCTCACAGTTGTGACTGGCGAGCAGACTGTAAGCCAAAACAGTGGGTGTCCAGACATCCCTAGAGCAAATAGGAAAGCCCACACTTCTAAACAGTTTGAGGGAACCAACTCTTACGAAAACCAACAGGAATGATTTCTGAGTAAACATCAGATCAGGCTGAGAAAGGGATGTCACCCTGTGTTCTCATAACAAGCTAAGATTGCCAGTGTTTTCACTGGCCCAGCTACTGTGCTTTTATCGGCAGCGTGAAACACAGACATTGAGCAGATGATCTTTTCCCACTGTTTGTCTCCGTGCCAAGACAGATTTCAAGAGCTAAATTTCAACGCCTCAGACTGCTGCTGCAGCAACAGGAACAGGTAAAAACAACAACACGATACTGAAGTCACTTCAGAGCAGAGCAGGATTGTTATTTCCTCCTCAACATCCCAAGATGCTGAGCCTGCCCTGGCGGGGAGGGCAGGGTGTAAATCGAATAAAATAAATAGATGATAGATAGATAGATAGATAGATAGATAGATAGATAGATAGATAGATAGATAGATAGATAGATGATAGATAGATAGATAGATAGATAGATAGATAGATAGATAGATAGATAGATAGATAGAACATTTAAATCTCGAGTCGAGGAGCCAAGGGAAACAAGACAGGAGGCAGGTGGTGCAGAGCATCATCAAACTGACTAGTTACTGGCACGATTTGTCAGCGTTCTAGTGAGGGCTAAATCGTACTCCAGGTGGTCGGCAATTAGCACGCTCCAAGCACGTCCTGGCTCCCGCTAGTACTCAGGGCTAAACGAGTGACGGGTGCGCATGCATGCTTCTCGCCGCCAGGCTGCCATGTCCCATCAGTGTTGCTCTCATAAACGAGACACCGGTGGTGGCAAATCAGGGGGCATGCCAGGTGAGCAGGGATCTGCCCCAACTGTTGCTGGGCCCGCCTCGGAGCTCGCTGCACTGTCAGGTGTGGAGGTTTCTGATGACGGGAGCTCATCCCTGGCAGAACTTAGCTCCTCTGCTGGAGCCAGGGGCTCAGGCTCAGCAGGCGTCATGACATTCATGTCACCGTCATTTTGGCCAGCCTTAAGATGCTGCTCAATCATCTGTGTCACTGTGACACAGAGCACTGGACTGGATGGGCCACTGGCCCGATCCAACATGGCTTCTCTTACGTTCTTACATTCTTATCTCATTACAATGCATGACAAATGGTTTCTGAGGAGAGAAACAAGCAATTGTGAGAGAGATGGTCAGGATTCGGGTGACGCTGCATTTTCTTTTTTCTTATTCAGATCTTGCTAATGAAGTTACCCTCTGAGAAGAGTTAAGGACCAAACTAGAAGTGGTGGTGGGCACAGATCCATCCTGTGGCCGCCAACAGCATTTTAAAAGCATTTGTCATTAATGAAAATTGGCCGCAAGGCTCCGGTCCAGATCAGAAACATGGCATGGTGGCCCCAGAAGATCATGCTTCTCCTAGTGCTTTTTCAAGTGTACAAAACCTCCATGGGGGTCTTTTTCTGCACCTGAAAAGGCACGGGGAAGGGGGAACAAAATGTTGGAGTGAGCAACTCAGCATGCCTGATTTGGATGTCACAACAAATTGTGCTTAGATGGAAGACTTCCTATCCAGGAATTTCTGAAGTGCCTTACGGTACATGGGAGAGGAGGGATATGCAGATTCCTGGTTGGCTATTAAGACAAATACATTCCAGATTTTTTGGGATGCCCGAATACAGGCCCAGTGCCCCTGCTTCTTATATACCTCTGTCTCTCCTTTCCTCTAAACTAAGCTCTGGTGGAGAGATCATTCAAATACAAAGATTCCCAGCCTATCAGGAAACAACTTCCTAAGTCTTTGCTCGCACCAATCAGAACTTCTTCCAACTGTCAGCCAGCAGCCGTAACAAAACAGGCAAAACACAAATGCAACCAATACCTCCATGCATGGTTCACCAAGGCAGTTTCTGATTGGTTTATAATAGCATATGATGTCATTTACAGAAATTCTCACCTGTATGGTTGATAGAGGAAGAGCTGGAGATTTGGGTTCAATCTAACGTCAACGACGGTGTCTGCCCATCTGTGCAAACCTACGGCATGCGTAGAACCACACAGAAGGAAAAGATCTTCCTTTGCAAGCTTTTAAAATGCTTTCTTACAGAGAAGTCTCAGAAAGATAGGCAATACAGATCTTGGTGCATCATGGGAATTGTAGCACTTAAACACCATCACCAAGAGAACTCGTTTTGCCACAAACATTGATTTTTCCAAAAGATCCAACCAGCTCCAAATTAGGACCAAATGACAAGTGATAGTGGGCACGAATCCATACCATGGCTGCTGATTCCATTAAAAAAAAATCATAATTCTTTAAAATTGCTGCAAGGCCCTGATCCAGATTAAGCACATGATACAGCAGCCCCAAATGTCCTGTACTGGTATATTTGGTTAATATAGGCCCCGTCCACACTGAGCATTTGCCCCCTTGAAGGCACGGGAGCCCTGCGGACTTTCCGTGCACGATCATACCAGCACATCTGGGAGGCATAGTGCTCCCGTGGCCAACTCGCAGCTTCCCGTGGAAAACGCGGAGTAAAAAACTAGTAGGTCGGAAGTACTAGTTTCCAGAAACCCCGGGGCAAAGGCTGACGTCTGATCGCGGGAGCGCCAGTATCCCGCGGCTTCCGACGCCCACCCATGTCCCCTGGGGTTTCCGGATGTTGTAAGTGTCCATGGGATGTGCATCAACGCTGAACAGCACATGTGCACACACAAGACACCGACAGTGGCCCACCCCCCAATGGCACATGCGCACTTTGCTGCTTTTTTACTGCGCTGCAGCAGCGCAGTGTGATCGGGGCGCAGAGCTGGAGCGTGGCAACCCAGTGGCCCGTATGATCGGGCTACCGCGCCTTATTTAGCTCCGGGGCGAACTGCCATGCCTCTCCCCCACGTTTTCTGGCCCGTATGACTGGGGCCATAGTAGAGTTTTGCCCAGTTATAGAAGCGTGATCCTGAGTTCAGGAAATAAATCTCCCAAGAAGTATATGCAAAAAAAGGTAAACTTAGGCTGCGGTCACACGCGCCATTTGGAGCGATGGGGAAGCGCCCCTATTTCCTCTGGAGGGATTTGATTCATAGTTGCGAGACCACGCGTCCCTTTGTGCTGCAGCCTGTCACTGTGTAATCAGATGCCACTGTGTGCGAGTGGGGTATTTTTTTTGCCATTTGTTTCCCACGCGCATAAACAAGGGATCGCCCCTCCACACTGAGGATTCTCCATGGAGTGTGTGATTAAGCGCATACTGCTAAGCAGGAAAAAAAATGGCACCACATCGGGATGGAATGATCGGACCGCCCTGACGGCTTGAGAGGGTGCTCGAGCGGTCAGACAGGGGAAAGTCTGTCTGTGGCCCGTCAGCCAGTGTTAGGACTCGTCTTTCCCTGGTGTCTTTTAACTCTGTTTCTGTGGTGGAGCAGCACAGGGTGCTGGCGACTGTGGGACCTTTCCCAGATGTTTATATATGTCTACACATACACACACACACACAGGGCTTTTTTTTTTGTAGAAAAAGCCCAGCAGGAACTCATTAGCATAATAGGCCACACCCAACAGCAGAAACTCATTAGTATAGCAGGCCACACCTCTCACAGCACAGCTCATTAGCCTATTAGGCCACACCCCCATACTATCACAAGTGTGATCATCCAGCCACACCCACCTTTTGCTTCTTATTCTGTTTACCTTGTTTGTTGTCAAAACCCATGGCTTTTTTGTAGCAGGAACTCTTTTTCATGTTAGACCACACACCCCTAATGTAGCCAATCCTAATGAGTTTCTGCTGTTGGGTGTGGCCTATTATGCTAATGAGTTCCTGGTGGGTGTGGCCAACTCAGGAGCCAGCCAGAACACCATTCCTGTGCATTCCTGCCCAAAAATAGCCATCTGGGAAAGGTCGCAGATGTTGTTGTCTGACTGTGCCCTTTAGGTCCGTTAGGCATTTGCAGCTATGTCGGATATAAATGTGCATGTGACCACAACCTTACATTTATTCAAGTAGACATTCAGTTCACATTCAGGTTGCAGTCAAAAGGAGAGAGAGAAGACTAATCTAAAGAGGACTTTCCCTGTATCAGATGGCAAGCTTGTCCAGCATTGTGTGTGTGGGAGGAGGAGGAGGGCATTGTCTCTACAGGAGAGACCTTCAGAGACATCTGTCCCCATGGAAGGTCATGTGTAGAGAGGGGGAGGACAAAGGGGAAAGAGAGAGGAGGAGTCAGAGGGCAGCTCCCAGCTTAAGACAAAGACAGGCATCCCATTCAAGGTGATAACACCTATGCACATTCTGACCATTTCCACAGTAGTGAAATTCCCCACACTGACATTTTAAAAACTGTGCGTTATGTGAAATTTCCCACAGTAGATTCTTTTCCTCACCAGATGCAAACCTGAAGGGTTTTTCCCCCTTCTTACCCTGTGTTTTCAGAAGCCCTAGTTTTAGCAAGTTCTGAAAACGTGCAGTAAGAAGGAGAAAACTTTGGGCTTGCCATTGTTCTTAATGGCAGGGTGGATTCCGTAATGGGAGCAGCTTATGGCAAGCAGGGGCTTTTGCAAGGAATGCCACAGCACTTTTCTTCTCCCTGTCACAGTCCTGGGGCAGAGCACCTGGGGTGGAACATCCTCGGGGAGAAAGCCTGGGATAGGGAAGACCCCTAAGCCAGCCTGCAGCACATCTCCTGGGCAGGGGCTGTGGGCATGGGGTGGGGGATGACGACATGAGGCTGGCTGCAGTGTCACGTCACTTCTGGTACCTTTTACCAGAAATGGCATAGGTTACTCTAGGAATCGCCAGACACTCTATAGTAAAAACACAGGGTTTCCGGCAATTCCTAGAGCGACCCCACAAATGATAACAGGTAGCTCTAGAAATCATCGGAAATACTATGATAGAACCATAGTGTTTGGGGGCGATTCCCAGCGCCAATGCTCCCTCTAAGCTGTGGAGTCTCGTGAGCAAGTATTCTACTTTGTGAGCTACCGGCATGGAAGCTGTGAGCGAGCAATCGGGCTCCTGCTCTGTAGCCCTCCTTCCCTGAGCGAAGGCAAAAACGCGTGAGCCGGAGGCTAAAAAACTGTGAACCAGCTCACACTCACTCAGCTTAGAGGGAACACTGCCCAGAACTCCCTTTTGCCACTTCTGGTTGGTTTTTGTTTTTTACCCTAAGTGACGTGACCCTGCATGGCATTTTTATTCTCCTCCCCCACAGCCACTCAGCAGCTGCAGGAGGAAATGGAGAATTCCCTGCTCTGACTGGAGGCCAAGCAGCCCTGGCTGCTTTACTGGGCGAACTCTATGGCGTTGTACCCTGCTGAGGTCTCCCCTTCCCAAATCCTGCCTTCCCCAGGCTCCACCCCCCAAATCTCCAGGCAGGGCTCTTTCTGTAGCAGGAACTCCTTTGCTTATTAGGTGACACACCCTTAATGTAGCCAATCCTCCAAGAGCTTACATTAGCCCCTGTAAGAAGAGCTCTGTAAATTCTTGGAGGAATGGCTACATTAGGGGTGTGTGGCCTCATATGCAAAGGAGCCTGCTACAGAAAGAGCCCTGGGCCACACACCCCTAATGTAGCCAATCCTCCAAGAGCTTACTGAGCTCTTCTTACAGGGACTACTGTAAGCTCTTGGAGGATTGGCTACATTAGGGGTGTGTGGCCTAATATGCAAAGGAGTTCCTGCTACAGAAAGAGCCCTGTCTCCAGGTATTTCCTAACCCAGAGCTGGCAACCTTACCCCTTACCCAAGGGGCTTCAAAAAGACTTGTGACTCTCGTAGTGGAACAATATTCTAGACTCCCCCCCTTTTTTTGCCTACTGCAGATTATTTCATGTCTACCAAGCCACCATCTCACCTTCACCTTCAGAACCAAGTAACTGAGAGGCTGGAGCATTAAAACTAAAAATAAGTAACTCCAAGAAGTGAAGCTTTAATGCATTGCATCAAGTGCCGTTTCGGAAAACATTAAGGGAGGCAAGACAAACGAGCCGCCATTCCTCGTTGCACAAATGAAAGATAGACGGCGGCGGCATCTCTCGTGTTCTTCGCCATGGCTTTCCTATCTCACCTCTGCCTCGGTGGCTCATCCGTTATAGCCAAAGTTTCCTTGTCATTTGGCTCGGTCTAAATCATAAAAGAGACACCCATCAATTACATCGAGCAATTGCCGGAATCCAGCCGTTCGTATTCTTCATTTTCACGGTCGCCGCAAAAATAAATAAATAAATCTTTTTTTTTTCACATTCCGTCTCCTTAATGAGCAAACATCTTGTCGTTAGATCTTTGTATAAGCTTTGCTTTATTGCTCGTCGTTCATCTCTTTTGCTAGCGCTCGTACGGCTGATTAATTAAAACTGAACGCGCCGACAAGCATTCTCGTTGCTAAATACTTAATTTTGCAGGATTAAAAAAAGAAAAAGAAAAAAGCCCTAGGCGTCTGCAAACATAAATGGGGAAATGACATTTATGAAACTTTCCCAAGACGGTTAAATATTACCAAGACAGTAGTAATTATTGACATGGCAAAAAACAAGAATGCCTGTTCAACATCTGGGGAAATTATGAATCGAGAAGAGAAAAAGGGCAAAATAACCCCAAATCAGTTTCTAGTTTAAAGATATGCACGTGAGGCTGCTTTGGACTGGATCAGACCACCAGTCCGTCTAGCTCGGTATTGCCCAGTATTGGCATAGGGATACCAGCCTCCAGGTGGAGCCAGGAGATCTCCCAGAAATACATCTCATCTCCAGACTAGGATCAGCTCCCCTGGAGAAAATAGCTGATTTGGAGGGCAGACTCTTTGGATTTATATCCCGCTGAGGTCCCCTGCCCTCCCCTCCCTAACCTGGCCCTCCTCATGCTCCACTCCCCCAAATGTCCAGGAATTTCCCAAATCTCCAGGAATCTCCCAACCGTGAACTCAGACAAAACGTGATCCACTGGAGAAGGAAATGGCAACCCACTCCAGTATCTTTGCCAAGAAAACCCCATGGACAGTAACAAAAGGCTAAAAGATATGATGCCAGAAGATGAGCCCCCCAGGTCGGAAGGTGTCCAGTATGCTACCGGGGAAGAGCAGAGGGGAAGTACAAGTAACCCCAGAAAGAGCAAAGTGGCTGGGCCAAAGCCGAAAGGACGCTCAGCTGTGGATGTGTCTGATGGTGAAAGGAAAGTCCGATGCTGCAAAGAACAATAAATTAAGCAAATTCCGGAGGATGGCGGAAGACAGGAGGGCCTGGTGTGATGTGGTCCACGGGGTCACGAAGAATTTGACTCGACTGTGTGACTGAACAACAACACCACCAACAACAAAAGGGTTCCCAGCTCAGGGTTGGGAAATACTTTGAGATATTGGGGGGTGCAGCTGGAGGAGGGCGGGGTTTGGAGAGGGGAAGGAACTCAGCAGGGCACAGTGCCATACAGTCCACCCTCCAAAGCAGTCGTTTTCTCCAGGGGAACTGACCTTGGTCATCTGGAGAGCAACTCTAATAGCAGGAGATCTTCAGCTGCCTATTTTAGTCTGTATAGCTGATAAGATCTTCAGGAGTCAACCAGAAACTCTACTGGACAAGAGCCCCACCTTTCCCCACCCTCTTTCTGACAACACATGACGAACACCAAGAAAGGTGTTGATGGGCACCATGACACCCACAAACACCATGTTGGAGACCAAATATAGATTTTTTGTTGTTGTTGTTTGTGTCTACTGGTTCAAAATATGACTCGTTTCTTTCTCATTTACGGCTTTCTAGATTGTTCACTTTGGTCAAGTATTCTTTCCCTCTGGGGGCATGCAAACAAAGGATATTATTTATCACAAGGCATATCATATTTCCCACATAACGCCAGTACTCATGAGGCAAGTGTCTATCTGGAATGAAAACACTCTCTGACTTGGCCGCAATTAGTAAATACAGTCAACACGGGAAACAGAGAAGAGGAAACAGAGAAGAGAAATGGAGGTGCTTGGTCAGAATTCCAGTTGCCACTGATTACCTGCTTTTGCAATTGAATCCTGAATGCTTTGACAGTATATACACATTTAATAAGTATTTTTAGTATAGTATAGTCAATTTTTAGTATAGTAACTACCCAAATTAAGTTGGTTAGGCTTCTCGCTGTGCTGTGAAAGTAGCAATGTTTCTGGCCACGGAGCCTCTGCTACGATATCAGGTGGAGATGGTTGCGGAAAGTGCCGTCAAGCCGCAGCTGACTTATGACAATTCCGTAGGGTTTTCAAGGCAAGAGCTGTTAAGAGGTGGTTTGCCATTGCCTGCCTCAGCATAGCAGCCTGGGATTTCCTTGGTGGTCTCTAGAGTTGCCAACTCTCTGGTGGTCGAAGCCAAAAGTGAGAGATCTCAGGAGGAGATGGAAGTCCAAACAAAACACCTGTGACAAAAATAACAAAGAGCCCATAAAGATATATATGCAAAATTGTTTACTACAATAATTATAATTCGGTGGAAAACTCTCTTCTTTTATCACTCACAAGCAATGAATTTTGTGCGAAGAAGGAAAAGGAGGAGAAGGAGAAGGAGAAGAAGAGGAGGAGGAGGAGGAGGAGAAGGAGAAGGAGAAGGAGAAGAAGAAGAAGAGGAGGAGGAGGAGAAGGAGGAGGAGAAGAAGAGGAGGAGGAGGAGGAGGAGGAGGAGGAGAAGGAGAAGAAGAAGAAGAGGAGGAGGAGGAGGAGAAGAAGGAGAAGGAGGAGGAGAAGGAGAAGAAGAAGAAGAGGAGGAGGAGGAGGAGGAGAAGGAGAAGAAGAAGAAGAGGAGGAGGAGGAGGAGGTGGAGATTGGATTTATACCCTGCCCTTCACTACCCAAAGGAATCACAATGGATTAGCTGGTTTCATTGCGAAGACCGTGGGTTCTGATATCAGAGAGTCAACATGGGGTGCTTATTTCAATTGCTGATAAGTGGAAATTGATAGGAGTTGTGATTACTACACACTCAGATAAAGCAATCCTTGTGAAACGGATCTATTTTTACTGCGCAAAATTCGTTGCGTGTGAGCAATAAAAGAAGAGAGTTTTCCACGGAATTATAATTATTGAAGTAAACTATTTCACATATATATCTTTACTGACTCTTTGTTGTTTTTGTCATGGATGTTTTGTTTGGATTTCCAACTCTCAGCTGGTGGCTGGAGATCTCAAGGGGATTACAGCTGATTTTATGATGGAACCCACCCTGAGTCCACCTGCAGGGAGGGCAGGACACAAATTGAATTAAATAAATAAATAAGAAGAAGAGATTTAGGGTGATTTCCCACTAAAGCTGCCACGGGGTTGTGCCGCCGTTTGCCCCGAGATTTTTAGTCAATTTCACACCCGAAGCCGCGGGGCTGCATTTTGACCCGCGGCTTCGCTCGATTTCCCCGCAGTTTCGTGATCCTGTTTTTTGAGGATTACGAAACTGCGGGGGAAATCGGGCGAGCTGCGGGTCAAAATGCAGCCCCGCGGCTTCGGGTGTAAAATTGACTAAAAATCTCGGGGCAAATGGCGGCGCAACCCCGCGGCAGCTTTAGTGGGAAATCACCCTGGGTTTATACTCTGCCCTTCACTCGGAGTCTCAGAGCAACTTATAAACTCCCTTCCCTTCCCCTCCCCACGACAGATACCCTGTGAGGTAGGTGGGGCTGAGAGAACTCTGGCAGAAACTGCTTTTTTTCAAGAACAGCTCTTATCAGAACTATGGCTTGCCCAAAGTCATCCAGCAGCTGCAAATGGAGGAGTGGGGAATCAAACCCGGTTCTCCCAGATTAGAGTCCGCACACTTAACCACTACACCAAACTGACTCTCAGAGATCAGTTCACCTGGAGAAAATGGCCACTTCGGACTCCCTAGGAAGGTCGAATATGAAACCTTTCTTTTCTGTAATGAGAGATTTCTACTGCCTCTCTGAACTGACCTGAGTGGCCCAGTCTAATATGATCTCATCAGAATTTGGAATTATACCCCACTGAAGTCCCTTCCCCCACCAAACCCTGCCCTCCTCAGGCTTCTTCCCCAAATCCCCAGGTATTTTCCAACCTGGAGTCAGCAACCCTAGTGGTCTCCCATCCAAATACAAACCAGGGCCGATCCTGCTTAGCTTTCAAATTCTGATGAGATCGGACTAGACTGGGCCACTCAGGTCAGTTCAGGGAGGCAGTAGGAATCTCTCATTACAGAAAAGAAAGGTTTCATCTTCGACCTTCCTAGGGAGTCCAAGGCGTTGCCTTCTATTAAATACCAAAGCTCTGACTCTCACAATCTGCTCGCTAACCTATTTTCTGATTAGTTATGCCTGCCGTGAACTGTGAACCTTAGCCTTCGTTGCAAATAGCATTGCGGGTGGCAGTTTCTGAAGATACCCTGGGCCAGGACATTTTGAATCCTTTCATTTCTTTGGGTATTGTAACGCTGCATGCAAGAGGATCTGGAAGGGAAAGGGTTAAGAGAATTCTCTCAGTAGGGTTCACTTGCCAATTGGACCCTCCCTGTCATCAGTCAAATGTTGAGCCTCTTTGGCCCTTGCTTGCCTTCTGTTTCATCTTATATAGGACCTCTCTTCTTCTCTCCGGCTGCGGTCACACACGCTAAGTAATCCACTTTCGATCCACTTTCCGACTTGATTTTGCCAGTTCACACAGTAAAATCCAGTTGGAAAGTGCATCGAAAGTAGAGTATTTAGTGTGTGTGACCGCAGCCTCTCTTACCTGGGCTCGGAGCTGTGACAAGTTGACCTTTTGGGAATCCATCTGTTCACAATAAGTTAAATGCACCTACACAAATATGTCACATAAGATGCGCTTCTATTTTTGTTGGTAAAATTTCTTTCTCTTGTTGCCATTGGAGTCGGGTCATCTTTGTAATTTCTTTGAACAGCTTTTTCACCCTTAACCAGGAAACGTGGAAACTTGGGTATAGTGCAAAAAACTTCTGTACTTCCAAGGCAAATGTTATTTCTTTTTACATTTTTTTACATGTTTTTGGCACTGCGACTCCGATGATCATCCTGAAGGTGGTGGCCAATTCTGAGCTCCTTTTGTTTTCTGATGAGTCTTGCCAGCCAGGCATCCTTTCGTTATTATAGATGACCATTGGCTGTCTAGCATAGCTCTCTGATGGCTGGCGGCGGCGGCAGCTCTGCAGAGTTGCAGGGAGTTTCAATACGCCAGGTAGTTGTCTGGAAGTTAATAGGCTTCGGCTTCAGAACAGTGATTGATAGGGAAGCCGTGTGCCACTCTTACTAGAAGGCATTTGGACACCGGGCCGCATGGCTGCTTAGTAACTGGCAGCCCCTCACATGAATGCAAGCCATGATATCAGCCTCTCCTTCTGTTCTATCATCGCTCCATGGCAGATGCCTGTTCACCGCCTATGAACTGTCTCTGGAGCTCTGCTGGTTATGGTCAAGGGTCAACCCAGTCACCCCCACTGGTGGACCTCCTGATGGCACCTGGGTTTTGGCCACTGTGTGACACAGAGAGTTGGACTGGATGGGCCATTGGCCTGCTCCAACAGGGTTTTTTTAATCTTCTTATGTCTGAGGCAGTGATGCTCTGTATTCTTGATGCTTCGGGGGCAACAGTGGGAAGGCTTCTGGAGCTCTGGCCCTGCTGGTGGATCTCCTGATAGCACCTGGGTTTTGGCCACTATGTGACACAGAGCTTTGGACTGGATGGGCCATTGACCTGCTCCCACATGGCTGCTCTTATGTTCTTGGGTCTGGGACAGTGATGCTCTGTCTTCTTGGTGCTTGGGGGTCAGCAGTGGGAGGGCTTCTGGAGTTCTGGCTCTGCTGGTGGACTTTCTGATGGCATCTGGGTTTCAGCCACTGTGTGACACAGAATGTTGGGCTGGATGGGCCATTGGCCTGCTCCAACATGGTTTTTCTTTTGTTCTTATGTCTGGGGCAGTGATGCTCTGTATTCTTGGTGCTGGGGTGGGGGCAACAGTGGGAGGGCTTCTGGAGTTCTGGCCCCACTGATGGACCTCCTGGGTTTTGGCCACTGTGTGACACAGAGCGTTGGACTGGACGGGCCCTTGGCCTGATCCAACATGGCTTCTCTTATGTTCTTATGTCTGGGGCAGTGATGCTCTGAATTCCATGTGTTGGGTGAAGAAGTACTTCCTTTTATCCGTTCTAACCTGACTGCTCAGCAATTTCATGGAGTGCCCAGGAGTCCTTGTATTGTGAGAAAGGGAGAAAAGGACTTCTTTCTCTACCTGCTCTATCCCATGCATAATCTTATAAACCTTGATCGTATCTCCCCTCAGCTGTCATTTCTCCAAGCTAAAGAGCCCCCAAGCGCTTTAACCTTTCTCCATAGGGAAAGTGTTCCAACCCTTTGCAATCCTCTTCTGCGTGTCTCTGACTCTAACCTGGACGGCCCAGCCTAGCCCACTCGCATCAGGTCTTGGCTGCTAACCTGGAGTCAACTCTCGTTAGCTCTCAGCCCCCATTAGGACTTAGACAGGAGACCCCCAGAGAAATCCAGGGCTGCTACATGGAGGCAGGCAATAGCAAACCACCTCTGTTCATCTGTGGGATGGCAGACCTCCAAGTCTGAGGAGTCCCTATTCTCCTGTTCACTGGGAGCTGCATACAGCAGACACTAGGAAGAAGCCATCTCTCTGGGATGGCAAGTTTTGTGTCGGGACATGGTTGTCACATGGGGACAGCTTCACTCTGAGATGGATGAGCTCTGTCCAGCTCTCCTCCAAAACAAACCCAGGCAAGCCAAGCAATGTTATGGGTAAACAGGCAAGTAGTTTGGTTTTATCATGGATCCGAGAGCTTGGGACACCAGGAGAACCCCTAATGATGTCATCCCAGGTGGCCCCTCCTCCCCTTTCTTCCACTCCATCCCACCTTCTCTGCTCTTCTGATGGGGAACAAGGCTGATGGGGAACCGGCCAGGCAGGTGAATGGAAGGAAAAGCCCCGCTAGCTCCCTCGCCTCTCACTGTCCCTCCTCTTCTTCTCTGACCCCCTTTGGCAAGAAAGAATTCAGGCGGAAAGGATTTAGAGTCCTTGATAGGGCTGCCAGGTCTGGGTTGGGAAATTCCAGGAGATCTGACGGGGGGTGGAGCCTGGGGAGGGGAGGGACCTCAGCAGGGCATAATACCATAGAGTTTGACTTGCCAATCCCCAGGCTGGCGTAGCAACCCGAGCTGCAGGGTTAGGAGAGTCAAGTAACGAATAAATCTACACTGCAAGAAACTTTTGTAAATTAACGTGTTCTGTTTATAACTATCATTCTATAAAGTGCGTTGCATGCTATTATAACACCTTTGTCAGGTACATAGATTCAGTACATTCAGTATAGCAGTAACATTCCGTTCATACAATTTCACAGCCGCCAGTCCATTGTGCATCAGCATTTTAAAAGTCAAGTCCCAACAGGAGTTTCCAGAATTACACGCCTGCTTCTACTTGCATGAAGTCTTCCAAAAAGGGAGGAGGGAAAAGCCAGTTTAGTGTAGTAGTTAAGTGCATGGACTCTAATCTGGGAGAACTGGGTTTGATTCCCCACTCCTCCACTTGTACCTGCTGATGTGACCTTGGGTCAGTCACAAGCTCTGCCATAGCTGTTCTTGAAAAAGAGCAGTTTCTGTCAGAGTTCTCTCAGCCCCGCCTACCTCACAAGGGTGTCTGTTGTGGCGAGGGGAAGGGAAAGGAGTTTGTAAGCCACTCTGAGACTCCCTTGGGTAGTGAAGGGTGGAGTATAAATCCAATTCCTCCTCCTTCTCCTCCTCTTCTTCTTCTCCTTCTTCTTCTCCCCTTCCTTCCTTCCTTCCTTCCTTCCTTCCTTCCTCCCTCCCTCCCTCCCTCCCTCCCTCCCTCCCTCCCTTCCTTCCTTCCTTCCTTCCTTCCTTCCTTCCTCCCTCCCTCCCTCCCTCCCTCCCTCCCTCCCTCCCTCCCTTCCTTCCTCCCTCCCTCCCTCCCTCCCTCCCTCCCTTCCTTCCTTCCTTCCTTCCTTCCTTCCTTCCTTCCTTCCTTCCTTCTCTCCCTCCCTCCCTCCCTCCCTCCTTCCCTCCTTCCTTCCCTCCCACCCTCCCTCCTTCTTTCTTCCTTCCTTCCTTCCTTCCCTCCCTCCCTCCTTCCTTCCCTCCCACCCTCCCTCTTTCTTTCTTTCTTTCTTTCTTTCTTTCTTTCTTTCTTTCTTTCTTTCTTTCTTTCTTTCTTTCTTTCTTTCTTTCTTTCTTTCTTTCTTTCTTTCTTCCTTCCTTCCTTCCTTCCTTCCTTCCTTCCTTCCTTCCTTCCTTCCTTTCTTTCTTTCTCTCTCTCTCTCTCTCTCTCTCTCTCTCTCTCTCTCTCTCTCTCTCTTCCTTCCTTCCCTCCCTCCCTCCCTCCCTCCCTCCTTCCCTCCCTCCCTCTTCCTTCCTTCCTTCCTTCCTTCCTTCCTTCCTTCCTTCCTTCCTTCCTTCCTTCCTTCCTTCCTCCCTCCCTCCCTCCCCCCTCCCTCCCTCCCTCCCTCCCTCCCTTCCTTCCTTCCTTCCTTCCTTCCTTCCTTCCTTCCTCCCTCCCTCCCTCCCTCCCTCCCTCCCTCCCTCCCTTCCTTCCTCCCTCCCTCCCTCCCTCCCTCCCTCCCTCCCTCCCTCCCTTCCTTCCTTCCTTCCTCCCTCCCTCCCTCCCTCCCTCCCTCCCTCCCTCCCTCCCTCCCTCCCTCCCTCCCTCCCTCCTTCCCTCCCTCCCTTCCTTCCTTCCTTCCTTCCTTCCTTCCTTCCTTCCTTCCTTCCTTCCTTCCTTCCTTCCTTCCTTTCATAATTGTTTTGATACTTATTGCCAGTCCTACAAAAGATACCTTGTGCAGCTAAGATTCATGGACGGAGTACTCCTGTCATTCTCAAGGCTGCAGTTTATATAATGATAGTTATAAACAGAACACATTAATTTACAAGTTTCTTGCAGTGTATATTTATTCATTACTTGAATCCCCAGGCCGGGGCAGGGGTTCCCCCAGTTTTCGGGGCTTCTCCCTGCCACCAGCCAGCAGGCCAGCAAGGGAAACCCCGTCCCCAAACAGCCACATTCCTGCATGACTTCCCCCAACATGATGACATCACCCAGAAGTGACATCATCATGCTGGGGGCATCCTGTGGGAATGCTCTGGTTTAAAGGCAAAACTCAACAGTTTTAAGCCAGTTTTACCATAGAGTTTCGCCCTTAAACCAGAGTGTCCCCATGTGACACCCTCAGCATGATGATGTCACTTCCAGGTGACGTCATCATGTCGGGGACTTCCCGGAATGTCAGCAAATCCCCCCACTGGAGCGATGAGGGGACCTGGTAACTCTACGTAAAGTTCAACCTCCAAAGCAGCCATTTTCTCCAGGCTAACTGATCTCTGTCATCTCAAGATCTGTTGGAATTCTGGGCGATCTCCAGGTGCCACCTAGTCCTTGAGCACCTGCAACTTCTTAAAAAAAAAAACTGAAAAGTTACAGGCTCACCCCTCCCAAATTATTCGCCAACTGCTTTAATTTTTGAGCACTTCCTGTACCATCTGCAGCCGCTTCATAATCCACCAGAAAATTAGATAAATACCCTCTCTAGCAAAGTGCCTCCATAATGCATTGCCAACTTCCTTTGAAAGTGATCGACTCTCTCAGCATTAGCATACATTACATTTCAATGAACCCGCACGGTTCAGGCACCGTCTTGAAATCTCCTCTTCTTCACAAATCCCCCCCCAATTTCCAAATGTGCTTCTTTATTAAATTTCCTAGGAGCTGCGGTGGCTCAAGTGGTTAAGACACTGAACTGCAGGCTGTGGAAGGTCAGTAGTTCAGCAGTTCAAGACCCGAGAGTGCCGCAAGACGAGAGTGAGCTCCCGTCTCTAGTTCCAGCTCCTGCCAACCTAGCAGTTCGAAAGCAAGAAATTGCAAGTAGATAAATAGGTACCACTTCGGTGGGAAGGTAACAGCATTCCGTGCGCCTTGGTGTTTAGTCATGCCGGCCACGTGACCACGGAGACGTCTTTGGACAATGCTGGCTCTTCGGCTTTGAAACGGAGATGAGCACCGCAACCCTAGAGTCGGATTCGACTGGCTTTCAAGCAAGGGAACCGTTACCTTTACCTTTATTAAATTTCCTTATATTTTGAACATTCAAAGCATGGCCTCTGTGAACACGTCAGACCTATTTGGTCTTGGGATCGGAAGAGCCCAGGTTAGTAGGTTAGTCTGATCTCATCTGAGCACAGAAGCTGAGCAGGGTCAGCCCTGGTTAGTACTTGGATGGGAGACCCCCCCCCCAAGGAACAAAGGTAGCTACGCAGAGGGCAAGCAATGGCAACCCACCTGTGAAAGTCTCTGGCCTTGAAAACCCTACGATAAGTTGACTGGGACTCAATAGCACTTTCAACCATCATCAGGGCTTTTTTTTTTTTGCAGAAAAAGCCCAGCAGGAACTCATTCGTATCATAGGCCACACCCAGCAGCAGAAACTCATTAGCATATTAGGCCACACACCCGACAGTGCAGCTCATTAGCATATTAAACCACACCCCATGCATTCCCTTGGCTTGCCCGGGCATCCCACGGCTGCAGAGAGCCCAGGCAAGCCAGCCCTTGGACAGGCTGGGGAAGGCACAGGGAGGCATTTAAATGCCTCCCCGATTCTTCCAGGGCCCTCCCTGGCCTGCCCGCCTTGGAGTCACCAGGTGGGGAGTGTTCGTTCTCCAGGCCTTCAATCCACTTTCAGTGCACTTTCCAACTGGATTTTACTGTGTGAACTGGCAGAACCCAGTTGGAAAGTACATTGAAAGTTGATTGGAAGTGGGTTATTTAGTGTGTGCGCTCACAGCCCAGGATAATCAGGGCTTTTTCTCTGGGGAACATGCCGGACGGGAGTTCTGGAACCTCTTTGACAAAATTCTTTTAAAGATGTTTAAAAGTTCATGAGTTTTCAGTATACGGATTGAAAACTTCATTTCCCTCTTGAGAGTTCCGGCAACTCTTGTTCCAAAACACAAAGAAGCCCAAGAGACCACCTAGAAAAGATGAGTGGATTTCCTCTGCACCATCGCTTTATTGTTTCAGAATTTCCCCCTGTGCTGTCTTTTATTCATGTTCAGCTCCCCCCTTTGCTAGGATGTTGCACGGTTGCCCACAGCATTTTGGAGGAGGAGGAATTCAGAAGGATCCCAGATTACAAAGAAACCAGCCAGTATCATCATGCCCCTGTATACATCGATGGTGCAACCTCATCTGGAGTACTGTGTACAGTTCTGGTCCTTCTTCACCCAAAGAGTGATTAAGACATGGGATTCACTGCCACAGGAGGTGGTGGCAGCTACAAGCATGGACAGCTTCAAGAGGGAATTGTATAAACATATGGAGCTGCGGTGGCTCAAGTGGTTAAGACACTGAACTGCAGGCTGTGGAAGGTCAGTAGTTCAGCAGTTCAAGACCTGTGAGTGCCGCATGACGGGGTGAGCTTCCGTCTCTAGTTCCAGCTCCTGCCAACCTAGCAGTTCGAAAGCAAGAAATTGCAAGTAGATAAATAGGTACCACTTCAGTGGGAAGGTAACAGCGTTCCGTGCGCCTTGGTGTTTAGTCATGCCGGCCACATGACCACGGAAACGTCTTCGGACAGCGCTGGCTCTTCAGCTTTGAAACGGAGATGAGCACCGCAACCCTAGAGTCGGATTCGACTGGCTTTCGAGCAAGGGAACCTTTACCTTTACCTATGGAGCAGAGGTCCATCAGTGGCTATTAGCCACAAGGTACAGATAGGAACTCTCAGTCTTGTGCAAGTGATGCTCTGTATTCTTGGTGGTTGGGGGGGTGAGGGGCAACAGTGGGAGGGGCTTCTAGTGTCCTGGCCCCACTGCTGGACCTCCCGATGATACCTGGTATTTTTGGCCATTGTGTGACAGAGTGTTGGACTGGATGGGCCTTTGGCCTGATCCAGCATTGGCTTCTCTTATGTTCTTATGTACTGATGTACTACTGAACAGGACAAACGACTCTGGGTTATAATACACTTAATTCCCGATTTGATTTTAGTTAGTAAGGGCCAATCTGCATTTAGCATTTTTACCAAACCCACACTGGAACAGAAAAAGGTGCAGTTCAAAACCACATTCAACTATCCCGGGCCAACACCTTACTGACTGCAGAGTCACCCCCGAATGGCCATAAAACAGCCATCAACCTATGCAGACAGCCACCATTAAACCAGAGATGAAACGAAGGGAAAGCAGCATGCAAGCCGGACACTGCCATAAAATGCGACACTCAATCAAAGTGAAAGTGGCCTGCAATGTAGATGGGGATTTCTGTTCCAGTGTGGGTTTGGTAAGACCAGGGCTTTTTTGTAGAAAGAGCCCAGCAGGAACTCATTAGCATAATAGGCCACACCCAAGAGCAAAAAACCTTATTACCACATTAGGCCACACCCTGACAGCACAGCTTATTAGCATATTAGGCCACACCCCCATGTTACCAGAAGTGTGGTCATCCAGCCACACCCACCTTTTGCTTCTTATTCTGTTTATTTTGCTTGTTAAAACCCGGGGGGGGGGGTTGGAGCCGGAACTCCTTTGCATGTGAGGCCACACACCCCTCATGTAGCCAATCCTACTGAGTTCTTGCTGTTGGGTGTGGCCTGTTATGCTAATGAGTTCCTGCTGGGCGTGGCCAACTCAGGAGCCAGCCAGAACTCCGTTCCTGTGCGTTCCTGACCCAAAATAGCCCTGGGTAAGACAGTGGAGCGAATGCTAGATGCAGATCGGGCCTAAGTCTCAAGTGACTGCGGGAATGTCAGTCATTGAGTTGTTCTTGCTCCCCCCCCCCGCCCCTTCTTGTTGTTCTTTTCTGCTTTTCTGAAGAACTTACAAAAACTGTGTAACCATCCCGGTCTTTCTGTGGAGTGCTTTGGGCAATATGTCATGCTGTTCTTATGGGGGGTGGGAGGGGAGACGGAACAAATGAAAAATACGGGATTTGAAGTTGGCAGTTCAAAAGGAAAGGATCCTTAGGGGGGAGCAAGAGAACAATCACCTGAAAAAAAATTAGCGATTGTTATAGCCCGGAGCGACAAGATTAAAAGGCAGGAGCGTTCTGCGGTTGCATGGGCTGATAACGGAGTTCAGAAACACGGAAATGGTTTATGGCGCAGGTGTGCTGCTGTGAAGAAGAGTCATGCTTCAAGGCACTCAGTGTCTTCATGGATGCTGATTCTCCCCAATGGGGACCCAAAATGGCTCACAATTTCATACTGCCCTTCTCCGTTTCATGGTGCACGTGGGTTCGACTGGTTTCCCCCACGCCTTTGAAGAAAGAATCTGGATTAGGTCTCCATTATATTATTTTCAATCACTCTGGATGGTAGTTTAGGCTAAGAGCGTATGACTGGCCCAAGAACACCCAGCGAGAGTGGGGATTTGAACCCAAGTGTCATAAGAACTATAGAAGAGCCCTGCAGGATCAGGCCAGTGGTCCCTCTAGTCCAGCATCCCATCTCGCACAGTGGCCAACCAGTTCCTCTGGAGGGCCAACAGCAGGGCAGAGAGGCCAAGGCCTTCCTAAGAACAGAAGAGCCTTGCTGGGTCAGACCAATAGTCCATCTAGTCCAGCATTCCATCTCGCACAGTGGCCAACCAGTTCCTCTGGAGGGCCAACAACAAGGCAGAGAGGCCAAGGCCTTCCTAAGAGCATAAGGATAGCCCTGGTGAATGGGACCATCTAGTCCAGCATCCAGGCTCACTCAGTGGCCAACCAGTTCCTCTGAACGGCCAGCAACAGAGCATAGATGCCAACAGCTTTCCCTGATGTTGTCTTCTGGCACTAGGGCTGCCATCCTCCAGGTGGTAGCTGGAGACCCCCCACTATTACAACTGATCTCCAGGTGACAGAGATGAGTTCACCTGGAGAAAATGGCCTCTTTGGAAGGTGGACTCTATGGCATTATACTCTGTTGGAGTCCATCCTCTCCTCAAACCCCGCCCTCGTCAGGCTCCCCTCCCCCAAATCTCCAATTATTTACCAACCCTGAGCTGGCAACCTTACCTGGCACTGGTATTGAGAGGTCTTATTGTCTCTGAATGTGGCGGTTCCCCCGAGACACCATGGATAGTAGCCACTGATGGACCTCCAGGTGACATCTGGAGATCTCCTGCTACTACAATTGATCTCTGGATAACAGAGATCATCTCTTCTGGAGAAAATGGCTCTTTGGAGGGTGGACACTATGGCATTATACCCGACTGAAGTCCCTTCCCTCCCCAAACCCCGACGCGTCCTGGCTCCATCCCCAAAATTCCCAGGTATCTTTCAACCTTGAGTGGGCAGCCCTACACCACTCCAACCCAGAGCTGGCAAACTTACTTAACCTCCATGAATCTGCCTAATCCCCTTTTAAAGCTATTTATTCCTGTGCCCATCACTGAATCCTCTGGCAGGGAATTCCACATGTGAATCGCTCTCTGTGTAAAGCAGTGTTTCGTTTTGTCCGTCCTGAATGTGCTGCCCCATCAGCTTCATTGGATACCCTCGAGTTCTACAATTCTGGGAGAGGGAGAAATAATTCCCTTTGTCTCCACCCCACGCATAATTTTATAAGCCTCTAGTGTGTTCCCCCCCCCCTTAGTCATCTCTTCTCTAAACTCAAGGCAATGTTGGAGTGAGCGACTCGGCATGCCTGGACATTGGGGGACGCTACATCACTCTAAGGGTGTATATAAATGTTATCTCCTTGAATGGGATTCCTCTCTTATTCCTAATCTGGGGACTGCCCTCTGACCCCTCCTCTCCCTTGGTCCTTTCCCTCTCTACACATGGCCTTCCATGGAGACACAATGCCCTCGAACTCCCACACGCATGATGCTGGATTAGCTCTGGCCGTTTGTGATAGGGAAAGTACTATTTGTATCAGGGTGATTTCCCACTACAGCTGCCTCGGGATTGCGCCGCCATTCGCCCCGATACTATTTGTCAATTTCACACCCGAAGCCGCGGGGCTGCATTTTGACCTGCGGCTTCGCCCGATTTCCCCCGCAGTTTCGTAATCCTCAAAAAACAGGAAATCGGGCGAAGCTGCGGGTCAAAATGCAGCCCTGCGGCTTCGGGTGTGAAATTGACGAATTTTATCAAGGCAAACGGCAGTGCAACCCTGAGGCAGCTGTAGTGGGAAATCACCCTCAGTCTCCTTTTGACTGCAGCCTGAATGTGAATTGGATCTTCTTGAATCAATGTAAGTTTACCCTTTTTGCAATGTATTTCTTGGGAGGTTTATTTACCGCACTCAATATCATGCTTCTATGCCTGGGCAACCCACACACACACACATGCATAGCCCGGAGGCTGTATCCTCAGGGATATTGCTACTGCTGCAGCGCACACCACATATCCCGTTCAACTATAACCCCAAACACAGGCAATGTAAATCATGTGGGAAAATCAAACGTTAATCTTGGTTAGGGCTCAGTTCCACATCAGAGGGCAGATTTGTCAGCCTCATTACGTGAAGGGAGAAGTACTGGGTTTTTTCCCCCTTGATCCTAACGTGCTTTAAAAGTATTTTTTATACATGAGCTGCCAGTCTGCTGGTCATGTCGTTGGCTCAAAGGAGTTAGGGGATTAGTGGGCCCGGCCAAGCCAAACGCCGCTCTTGCCAAAGTTGGCCACTGAAGGCTTTCTGTTTACCAGTTTTAATTGTGCCCGGCCAGAGAAATGTGACTTTGGCTGCAGTCCCTAAGAACGGTTTCCTGGAAATAAGCTCCATTGAATGAAATGGGCCTTGTATTTGAGTGGCCCTTCTTAGAGTGGCTCCCGTTGTCTCCGTAGGAGCTCCGTGAATTCCAGTTGCTACGTTATCCTTTGAGGGTCAAGAAATTCCCGGATTGCGTGTCTCGTGGTGACACTCTCATAAAATGATTAACTATGGCTGCCATTATACACACAATTAGACCTGACATAGGTCCAAATGCCGGGCGGATTTAAAGGGCATGATCAGACAACAACATCTGGGAAGCGCCCTGCAGCCATCGGCAACCCGTTCTGCTCCGCCGCAGAAGCAGAGTTAAAAGACACCGGGGAAAATCCGGTAGTAAACGGGTTGCGACGGGCCACAGACGGACTTTCCCATGTCTGATGGCTCCAGAGCGTTCTCATGGCATCAGGATGGTCTGATCAAGCCATCCTGACTTGGAGCCGTTGTCCCCCCCCCTTCGTAGTATGTGCATCATTGCACGCTCCATAGGGAGCCCTCAGTACGGAGGTGCGATTCATCAGTCCCTCGGTTAAGCGCATGGGGGGGGGAAGGCACACAAAAAAAGACTCACTCACAGTTGCGTCTGATCACACACTGATGGACAACACCCGCAGCTTGAAAGGGAGGTCTGATCGTGCAACTGCAGGTCAAATTCCTCCATAGGAAATAACCTTACTCCCCCCCTTTTTCTAGTGTGCGTGACCACAACCTAAGAAGCAGCATGCACTGTTTGTTTATTTATTTATTTATTTATTTTATACCCCACCCTCACCGCCAAGGCAGGCTCAGTTAATTAATTAAACAGTTAATAAACAGTGAACAATTAATTAATAAATACTTGATTAATTAATTAGTAATTAATAGTCACTATGTGTTTTAAATTCATTAATTAAATAAGTAATCATTAGGTTACCTAAGCAATTAATTAATTAATTTTAAATTTAACGGCAGAGTAGCATCAACACACTGGTCAATGCAATTGGTATTAGATTTTAGTGTCGGCAGAACTCAGGCTGTCGATGATGGTATCGGGCCCAGGGCCTTGGGATATTGGGTGCGGCTCCTTAATCAGCTGTAGGGCCGCCAGCTCTAGGGTGGGAAATTTCTCAAGATTTGGGGGGGTGAGGCCTGAGGAGGGAGGGGTTTGGGGAGGGGAGGGACTGCAATGGGGTGTAATGCCATCCAGTCCACACTCCAAAGCAGCCATTTTCTCCAGGTGAACTGATTTCTATTGCCTGGAGATCAGTTGTAATAGAGATTCCCGGTTACCTCCTGGACACCGGCAAACCTGGGTGCTTTGTGCATTGAAATTCTAGTGCATTACAATTGATCTCTGGCCAGTTTGGTGCACTGGTTAAGTGCACGGGCTCTAATCTGGGAGAACCAGGTTTGATTCCCCACTCCTCCACTTGCACCTGGCTGGATGACCTTGGGCAAGCTGTAGTTCTGATAAGAGCTGTTCTTGAAAAAGAGCAGTTTCTCTCAAGAGCTCTCTCAACCCCACCTACCTCACAGGGTGTCTGTTGTGGGGAGGGGAAGGGAAAGGAAATTGTAAGCCACTCTGAAACACCTTTGGGTAGTGAAGGGCAGGGTATAAATCCAATCTCCTCCTCCTCCTCCTCCTCCTCCTCCTCCTCCTCCTCCTCCTCCCCTTCTTCTTCTTCTTCTTCTCTGACAATGGTCAGCTCCCCTGGAGAAAATGGCTGCTTTAAAGAGTGGACTCTATGGCATTGTGTCATGAGCCCCAGGTCTTCCCCCTGTTGCCATGTCACCTGTAGGCTTTGCTTCCGCTGACCCTCGCTTCTGCTGTGGGGCAAAAGGGGGGGGGTATGGCTCGGGCAGCTGTGTAGGCTCTCAAGGGCCTTGAGGAAGGAGGACCCTCAGACCAGGAATGCCACGAAAGGGGTTATTCCACCCCCGTGTCCCTAGGAGATAGGCACTGTGTGTGTCTCTCTCTGGGTCTGTGCTTTGTCTCCTCTTCCTCCCTGGCACCTCTTCCTCTCCCCCTTTTATTGCTTCCCCAGTTCCCCAAGCCATACTTCCTCTCTGGCCCTGCCCCCACTCAAAAGGACCAATGCCGTTCTGCCCAATGCCAGCCCTGTCCCTTTCCGCGCACCGCCTGCTTCTCCATCATTCATGGCAGCCTCCACTGGCACCGCACCACCTTCTTCCAGCTTCCTCTGCTCCTATCCCCAAGCCCTGGCCTGGCCGGCTCATTACTGGTCCATGGCCCCCGGTGGCCGCATCTCTGGCATCCTCCTCCACGGCAGTGGCCCCACATCGTGCCCTATCATCACCACTCTTCCGCCATTGCTCTCTCCTCCTCCTGTCCCCACAGTTGCTGGTAGGTGCGCCAGGGAAGGGCTGTGGTGCTGTTGAGGGTGTGGGGTGTGGGGGAGTCCCTGGCAGTCCTGCTGGGAGGCCTGGACCATCCCGGGATACTCCCCCCCTGGTTTCCGGGCGGGGTCGTCCTTGTGGAGTTGGGACAGGTAGCCCACTAGGAAATTATCGGTGGGTGGTGAACTGGAAAGTCCCTGTCCTCCCCAGCTCCAAACCCCACCCTTTCCCTGAATCCAGCCCCAAAGTCTCCAGATATTTTCCAACCCAGACCTAGTAACCCTAGCAACTCCAGCAACCCTGCACCACTCAAACCTGATGGGACTTTTGCTAATTAATAATAAATGTCCAGACTCCTCACTTGAGGTGATTCAGCGTGCAGTATCATGGAATTGGACCATCACTGGTTGATTAGAACATCTCTAGAATATTTCCACAAAGGTTGACCAAAGCCTTTGTCTGAGTCAGCATTAGCGGCTTCTTGCAGAATTCACTGTAGGGGTGTCCTTGCGTGTGGAAAAAAAGAATTATAGGGATATCTAGAGGAACAGTACAGTGTCCATCGCTTAACTTTCAACATAGGTGGCCATTTTCTGGAAAGCTCTCATAAGAGTACAGCCTACTGACCAACACATTAAGAACATAAGAACATAAGAGAAGCCAATGTTGAATCAGGCCAATGGCCCATCCAGTCCAACACTCTGTCACACAGTGGCCAAAATATACCAGGTGCCATCAGGAGGTCCATCAGCAGGGCCAGGACACTGGGAGCCATCCCACAGTTGCCCCCCCCAAAGCACCAAGAATAGAGTGCATCACCTGCCCCAGACTGAGAGTTCCCATCTATACCCTGTGGTTAATAGCCACTGATGGACTTCTGCTCCATATGTTTATCTAATTCCCTCTTGAATTATATAATTATAATTGGTATAATTCCGCTTGTCTATTTGTAGAATGAATATACCACTACTTAGGGCTGCCAGCTCTGCGTTGGAAGATACTTGGAGATTTGGGGTACAGAGCTGGGGAGGACAGGGACTTCAGTGGGGTACAATGCCACACAGCCCACTCTCCAAAGAAACCATTTCCCCCAGGGGAATGAGTCTGTCACCCGGAGATCAGTTCTAAGTCCAGGAGATGCCCATCCAACCACCTGCAGGTTGGCAATCCTACCGCTACTGCACAGAGTTTCAGGTGATCCCTAGAGAGGCACGACATCACTTCTGTTTTGTTCTGGTTTGGTTTGTTTGTTCACCCAGAAGTGACATCATGCTATCAGCTTGACTGACAAGCCAACCGTACTGAGCATTGGTATGGCTTCAGAGTTCAGCTTGCCCCATGAAACCCTCTCAGATGTCTTGAGCGTCTCATGGCACACGGATCAACATTTCTACTGCTTAGTAACAAACCTCTTTCCTCTGTGCTATAATTTATTTTTTTCATCTCCAGGCACAAGGGTTTCCACGCTTCTTCAAAGGGATTTTTTAACCAAATCAAAGGCCAGGGCAATTTGTGATTCGCATTGACAAACCTTCTGGATGTGGTGAGTAATACTTTTGATGCCTCTCCAACCAGGTTTCCTCCGCATTCTTAATAATGCCATTGTTCATCATACTTTCCTCCAATTTACTCCACACAGGAATTAGGCAAATAGGACTGTAATTTCCTGAATCCTCTTGCCCCTCCCTTTTTTAAAAAATTGTTATTATTTTGCCTGTCTTCCCATTCTGTCTTGTAAGAAGGCCAATTTTAATAAGGAACATATTTTTGTTAGAAGATCAACAATATCAGATGAGGGACTCCTGGCTGGATGCGCAAGGCAGTTTTCAGAGCTTCCTTGACTCTGTTCTTTAACTAAACAGGAATTCTCTTGGCTCGTTTCTTAACATTTCCTACTGTGTGGTGAACTTTGATGATACCTGTCTGAAATAACTCCATATTCTCCTGAAGAGTTTCTGCTCTCTTAACTCTCACTTTCTATTTTTTTTAACCTCTTCATTTTTAAAAAAAAAATTGTTGTCATTTGAAATTAGATTTGACCACATGAACTTTCTAGTCGGGTTGCCAGGTCCCCCATGACTACTGGCAGGGGGTGGAAAGGGGTACAATAGCCAGATGCATGGTGGGAAACTCCTGGAGATTTGGGGCTGAAGCCTGAGAAGGACAGGGACTTCAGTGGGATACAATGCCAGAGAGTAGACCCTTCAAAGCACCCATTTTCTCAAGGGAAACTGATGCCTGTAGTCTGGAGATGAGCCATAATTCCAGGGGATTCCCAGGTCCCACTTGGAGGCTGACATGTCTACTTTCTACGCATGTTTCTACTTAAATATGTAGTATGTATGTATGTAGTGAATATGTAATATGAGAGCCAGCTTGGTAGAGTGGTTAAGAGCTGGTCCGATCTTTTTGAAATTTGGCGGTTCTTTTGGGGAGAGGCTCTAGCAGCTGCAATGCAAATTTGGTGCCTCTACCTCAAATCCCCTCCCCTCCATGCCCCTGAATACATCCTAGGAGAGATTTCCCATTGTCTATTATGGCCCCATAGGATATAATGGAGCCGAATATATTCGGGATTCTCTGTTCGTCAGCTGAATACACATTGGAGAGTCACATTCATCTGAATATATGCCCGAATAATGCCAATAAGGCCTTATTCGGGTATATATTCAGTTCGGCTTCTGCCGAATGCACTCCCCCAGTTTCCACCATTATTTCTTTTAGATTTTCTGCCACACCAGCAGCTGGGATCTCTTTAACATTTATGTATGAAATTCCTTGAAGTTCCATGTATGCCGATGATGTTGCATAAATGAGTAATTATCATTACAGGTTAGGCGTGCACCTTTATCCTGTATTTTTGATTTCTCTTTTCAGTTTGCTTTTTCCTCTGTGTTACATTATTCACGGTAACCACTTTTTCCCCTATTCCTAGGAAAAGGTTTCCTTTGTTCTTATGTTGGGGGCCTTCCCTCCCCAGCAAATTACTAAAACCCGCACTCTGCTGTTTGCATAGCGACAACTGCTTGCCAGTGCATATTCTTAATGAAAATCAGAAAGAAAATAAATTAAACTTTCCTATATTGACAAGAGCTTCCAGAGTTTGGAGTACCGTGCTTTTAAAATTTAATAAAGAAACTCTATATCTCGTTTGGTCTTTTGACTCACTGCAAATAATTGCCTTTGCGCTTTCTGACATTCCCCTTTCTTGGAAATATTTCTACCATTAACTCCAATGAATAAAACTACTTAATGACGCTTCTCAAATACATGCTATATATATAGAATTAAATGTTGGAAAAGACGTTTCGTTGATAACTGATGCTATTGACTTCCATTTCTTTCTTTTTTGTAATCCTCCTCCAGTATTTTCATTTGGTCGAGTGAATTAACTAGGCCAGCAAGACACCATTTCACAAATTAAGGAACAAAATCTGGGGGGGGGGACAATTTGGTGCTATTCATAGGTCTTATCAACTGTTTCAATCCAATCTTAGCTATATGTCTTCCGCCTTAATGTTTATTATTTGTTTTAAATTTTTAATTATTTTACTGTATTACTGGAATGTTGTTACCCACTCAGAGCCCTCTTGTGGGAAGGGCGGGGAATAAATAAATAAATAAATAAAGCCAACACAACCATAGGGTTGCCAACCTCCAGGTGGGGCCTGGAGCTCTCCTGCTATTAGAATTGATCTCCAGGTAACAGAGATCACTTCCCCTGGAGAAAATGGCTGCTTTGGAGGGTGGACTCTATGGTATTGTAAGACCCCTCCCTCCCTATGCTTAGGATTGCCAGCTCTAGGTTGGGAAATATCCCGATATTTTGGCAGTGAAGCCTGATGAGGGTGTAATTTGGGGAGGGGATACAGTGTGGCAACAGAAGGGGGCAGACGAATCTCCCTAGGGCGAGAGTTCCAGAGCTTTGGTGCCATGACCAAGAAAGCCATCTTGGGTTGCTACCTGCCTAATCTCAGAAGGTAGGGGCACCCAAGGCAGGGTCTCTGAAGATGACCCACAGCAGTTGGATGTAGAGTTGCCAGGTCCCCGATGGCCAGCAGTGGGGGATAGGAGGGAGGGTGGCCAGATCCAGGTCAGGAAGGTTTGGGGACAGAGCCGGGGAAGGACAGGAACCTCAGTGGGGTACAATGCCACAGAGTCCACCATCCAAAACACCCATTTTCTCCAGGGGAAATGATCTCTATAGTCTGGATATTCCAGGGGATCCCCAGGTCCCACCTGGAAGCTGGCATCTCTATCGGACAGGTTCATAAAGGAGTAGGCAGTTCTTCAAGCTTTTTGGAGGCCAGAAAGATATCATCAAATCTAGAGTATATTATGCCATAATAAAATAGTTAGTGCCTGTTCCGAACGTTGAGGAAGAAGACATCTCAATGGAACCACAACTTTTATCACCCCAATGCTTAGGATGGCACTGTTAGCCACATGTCCGTTTTTCTCAAGACGCTGGGGTGATAAAATGTCTTATTCGCTGATGTCAATGGGCTCAGAATGCTGGAATTTTGCTTAGGACCGCAGTGTAAAATGCTGAGCTGGGTTTTTTTGCTCAAATTTTACTTCAGCAGTTAAAAAGAGGTGTGTGCAGACACTGGAGTGAGGTGATATTAGTTTTTTAAAACTTTCCTCAACTTTTTTTTTAAAAAAAATAGTTGGTATGATTGGTTAAATTTGTTTAGTGATTACCTAGATGGGTTTCAGCAGGAAATATATTTCATAAAAGAACATAACAACATAAGAGAAGCCAATGTTGAATCAGGCCAGAGGCCCATCCAGTCCAACACTCTGAGTCACACAGTGGCCAAAAATACCAGGTGCCCTCAGGAGTTCCACCAGTGAGGCCAGGACACCAGATGCCCTCCCACTGTTGCCCCCCCCAAGCACCAAGAATACAGAGCATCCCTTGCCCCAGACCAAGAGTTCCTATCTATACCTTGTAGCTAATAGCCACTGATGGACCTCTGCTCCATATGTTTATCCAATCCCCCCTTGACACTGCCTATGCTTGTAGCCGCCACTTCCTGCGGCAGTGAATTCCACGTGTTAATTACTCTTTGGCTGAAGAAGTCTGTTTTATCTGTTCTAAGACTGCTGCTCATTAATCTTAGCAAATGCCCACAAGTTCTTGTACTGTGAGAAAGGGAGAAAAGTACTTCTTTCCCTACGTTCTCTAAAGGTAAAGGTAAAGGTTCCCTTGCTTGAAAGCCAGTTGAATCCGACTCTAGGGTTGCGGTGCTCATCTCCATTTCAAAGCCGAAGAGCCAGCGCTGTCCGAAGATGTTTCCGTGGTCATATGGCCGGCATGACTAAACACCAAGGTGCACGGAACGCTGTTACCTTCCCACAAAAGTGGTACCTATATATCTACTTGCAATTTCTTGCTTTTGAACTGCTAGGTTGGCAGGAGCTGGAACTAGAGACGGGAGCTCACCCCGTCATGCGGCACTCTCGGGTCTCGAACTGCTAAACTACCGACCTTCCACAGCCAGCAGTTCAGCGTCTTAACCACCTGAGCCCCCGCAGCTCTATCCCATGCATAATTTTGTAACCTTCTTTCATGTCACCTTCTCAGTCATCGTTTCTCCAAGCTAAAGAGCCCTAACCTCATGAAAAACGTCCGCCATCCAGGTGAGATCTGGGATTTCATGAGCTGTTTTGGAACCCAGTTTTGGCTGAAGGGCAGAATAAACCACAGTAAACAAATCTTGGCGTCCCGGACGTATCTGAATCAGGTCATACAACTTGGTCAGCGGGGAAGACAAAATTAAAGGGCTTCACTTAACACAGTATGGACCGTCCTACAAAATCCCCTGCCGTGCTGACCTCTTCGGTTTCTGATCACAGTGACTTCTGAATCCCTGATGCGTTAGCTTTGGCTTCATAGTCTCAAATACGAGGGGGCTCGAGGTGCCAAATATACCGGGCCTGATGGGCTCGGCAGATTACATACGCTCAGCAGCTTACTGACATTTTCTGCTAATCAGCAAGGTGTGCACGGCAGCTGCTGTTTTTGTCCTTTGCACTATTATTATCCATGAGCTTTTACTTTCCGATAAAACATGCTGTTTGTGAGAACAGAGAGAACATTCTGACGGGCGGACAAAAGGGAACACTGCTTTACACAGTGAGTGATTAAGATGTGGCGTTCGCTGCCAGAGGATGCAGTGATGGCCACAGGAATAAACAGCTTTCGAAGGGGATTGGATAGATTCATGGCGAAGTCTATCAATGGTGATGAGCCATGGTGACGACTGAGGGGAACCTCCACATTCAGAGGCACTAATCCTCTGAATCCCAGAGGCAGGAAGCAAAATCAGGGGAAGGCCTTGGCCTCTCTCCCCTGTTGTTGGTCATCCAGAGGAACTGGTTTGCCACTGTGTGAGACAGGATGCTGGACTAGTTGGACCACTAGTCTGATCCAGCAGGGCTCTTCTTGTGTGCTTAGGAAGGCCTTGGCTTCTATGCCCTGTTGTTAGTCTTCTGGAGGAACTGGTTGGCCACTGTGTGAGACAGGATGGTGGATTTGATGGACTACTGGTCTGTTTCAGCAGGACTCTTCTTGTGTTCTTAGGAAGGCCTCGACCTCTGTGCCCTTTGTTAGCCCTCCAGAGGAACTGGTTGGCCACTGTGTGAGACAGGATGTTGGATTAGATAGACCACTGGTCTGATCCAACAGGGCTCTTCTTGTGTTCTTAGGAAGGCCTCGGCCTCTGTGCCCTGTTGTTGGCCCTCCAGAGGAACTGGTTGGCCACTATGTGAGACAGGATGTTGGATTAGATAGACCACTGGTCTGATCCAGCAGAGCTCTTCTTGTGTTCTTAGAAAGGCCTCAGCCTCTCTGCCCTGTTGTTGGCCTTCCAGATGAACTGGTTGGCCACTGTGGTTTTGGAAGCAATGTGCTGTGAGGCTTCTTTCTCACTCTGTCTTGGAATGTTATCATTTTAACATTATAACGGAACCAGAAATAGGCCTGTGGAAAGTAATTTGTAGGAACCATTGGGAAAGATCACCACCCAATAGGTTGCCAGCTCCAGGTTTGGAAATTCCTGGAGATTTGAGGGTGGAGCCTGGGGAGGGTGGAGTTGAGGAAAGGGGAAGGACCTCAATAGGGTACAGTGCCAGAGAGTCCACCCTCCAAGTTTGGTGTAGTGGTTAAGTGCACGGGCTCTAATCTGGAAGAACCGGGTTTGATTCCCCACTCCTCCACTTGCACCTGGCTGGATGACCTTGGGCAAGCCGTAGTTCTGATAAGAGCTGTCCTTGAAAAAGAGCAGTTTCTGTCAGAGCTCTCTCAGCCCCGCCTACCTCACAGGGTGTCTGTTGTGGGGAGGGGAAAGGAAAGGAGTTTGTAAGCCGCTCTGAGACTCCTTTGGGTAGTGAAGGCCGGGGTATTAATCCAATCTCTTCTTCTGTTCTTCTTCTTCTTCTCCAAAGCATCCATTTTCTCCAGGGGGACTGATCTCGGTCATCTGAAGGTCAGTTGTAATTCCAGGAGACCTGCAGGCTCCACCTGGAGGTTGGCGTCTTTACCACCCACCCTGTACCCTTTTGTTTTAATAGCAGAGAACACAGCCTGAAATGACGCATGCCGCTACTGCGTCATTTCAGGCGGGGCAAACAGCCTCGCTTCCTGCCCGCATTTTATCCCTTCCGTGTGACTGCACTCTCTGACTGTCAAAAAGTTTTCTCTAATACCCAGCCGTTACATAAGAACATAAGAGAAGCCAATGTTGGATCAGGCCAATGGCCCATCCAGTCCAACACTCTGTCACACAGCGGCCAAAAATACCACGTGCTATCAGGAGGTCCAGCTGTGGGGCCAGGACACCAGAAGCCCTCCCACTGCTGCCCCCTCCAGCACCAAGAATAGAGTGCATCACCTGCCCCAGACTGAGAGTTCCCATCTATACCCTGTGGCTAACAGCCACTGATGGACTTCTGCTCCATAGGTTTATCTAATTCCCTCTTGAAACTGTCCATGCTTGTAGCTGCCACCACCTCCTGTGGCAGTGAATTCCAATACGGTACCTTCCTGCCCTTAATTTAAACCCATTATTCTGAGTCTTATTATCCACTGCTACCCACAGGAACAGTTCCCTGACCTCCTCTGGGTGACAGCCCTTCCGATACTTCAAGAAAGCAATCATGCTCCCCCGCAACCTCCTCTTCTCCAGACTGAACATTCCCAAGTCCTTCAGCCTTTCCTCATAGGGCTTGGTCTCCAGGCCCCCGATCATCCTCGTCGCTCTCCTCTGCACCCGCCCCATTCCATCTACATCCTTTTTGAAGTGAGGCCTCCAGAACTGCACACAAGACTCCAGGTGTGGCCTGACCAATGCAGTGTACAGCGGGACGATGACGTCTTGTGATCTGGATCTTATGCCTCTGTGTCGGGTAGCCCCACCATGGAGTTTTCATTGGGCTATGGAATGCGCTTTTGCTTGCAGCTGTTTCTCTTTAGCTGTGCTTCTTATCTCACTGCTGGCCTTGAGCGCTCGGCTTCTCAGGCGCGAAGCCTCTGCCGTCTCCCGCTCACCTCTGAACCGTTAACCATTTCCCCGCCCTTGTTATTCATTGCTTATTGGCCTCTAGGTGTCAGGGGTCTTGTATGAAACCAGTATAATTACTATGGCCATTTTGTATGATTCATTCCTGACTCAACGTTCATGCTCTGATCAATAAACTGAACCCACTTAAGGACCTGTGATTAATACTGAGTTATTGGGGTACCTGACACTCTGTTGATAACACCCCAAGATTGCATTAGCCTTTTTTGTCGCTGCACCACATTGGCTGCTCATATTTAACTTACGGTCCACTCATACCCCAAGATCATAACATAACATAAATGTTTATTACGGTCAGAGACCCATCAAACAGCATACAGGCTCAGAATACAGACCCGGGTTACCAACATTACGGGGGAGAAATGGCATAAGAAGAATTAAGGAGGCGCTTGCGCTTTGAAAATGCAATAAAAAGAAATTTGGCAACCTTCCTTGATATTTCGATGGATTTGTCTTCCAATAGGTATTTCGGCACAAGTTCCTCGGAGTGGATTACTAGCTGTCCTTGGCACCTAAATGACCTTAATACAGGTGTAATCAAAAGAGCTCTTTCTTCGGCATAGCAAGCACATTGAAATAAAATATGAGGAAGGGTCTCAATTGACTCGGAGGGGCATGAGCAAAGTCTCAAATGCCTAGGAATGCGTTGGAATCTTCCAAAAAGAACTGCCGATGGAAAAGTGTCAAATCTGGCTCTGGAAAAAGCCCACCTGTGGTTTGGGTTAGAGATATTAGCTAGATATGGAGAAGCGGTCATATAGTTTTTAGAATTCAGAGATTTGTAAAGAGACGGGAGTACAGCGTGAGACTTTTGCAGCTCAATATCTCTGAGGCGTTGGTAAATAATAGATTTTGCCCTAACATAGCCGCTTTCCAGAAATTGGTGCGGGTCTAATCCTAAAGTTCTCAATTTAATAATAGCTCTGGAAGACCACTGGGGGTAAGAAGATGCGGCCAACAGCACTGGAATTAACCCAACAGGAGAAAGGTGAGCTTTCAACCAGAAGCAGAAAGAGTGCAGCCATATGTCCAGTTCGACTGTGCTTCTTGTCTCAAAATGCCATTAGCAGTACATCTTGGAGTATTGAATAACGATCTCAGGAATTTGGATTGGACCAGTTCTAGCACCTGAAAATGTGTAGATCGCATGATCTTATTCACCTCACAGATGTTCTCATTCACACAATTGATCAGGAATCCACTCCTCTCGCCGTTTATCAAGCTCAGTAAAGGTATATCTTTATGACCTTTACTTAAAAAAAAAAAAAAAAACCAGTATATGAGCTGATCGTACTATTACTTCATGGCCCCACATCTCTAATCCCCCAATCCTACATTCATGTCCTTTCAGAAACCCACCCACCACTATGACGAATTCTGTGGAGCTTCTGTGACTTCTAGCTATTTATGTATGACTGCGGCAGACTGTTTTACATTCAGCCAGCAACATAATCCAGCTGTACGAGGGCAGTTCAGACCAGGCAGAAAGAATATCGAACGTACAGTGTTCTTGGCACTGAAAAATGACTGACTTTTTTATCATGCCGCTAAATAACAAGGAGATTCAAAGCCTCGCGTGCGGCTGGGTATCCCACTCTTAGTATCCCCCTCACATCTAGTTTTGTGGGACACACACAAGAATCTGACAAACAGAACCTTGTGGGCAAAATAACCGCCAACTCAGGTAAATGGTGTAAATGGCCCCAATTAAAAGAAACAAAATGGCAGCCGTGGCAGCTGACATCGTCTTGAGGGCCTGGCAGACTAGTGGCACAAAGACCATGTGCTGCAAAAAACTGTGCTTCTATTCTACACGAAGGAGGGGGAAGCACAGCAAAACAGTTCTTGGAACAACTGGGAGTAGAATAGGAAAGGTTACCCTGACCTGGATAGCCCAGGCTAGCCTGATCTCAACAAGTCTTGGACACTAAGCAGGGTTGGCCCTGGTCAGTATTTGGATGGGAGACCCTCAAGGAATTCCAGGGTCACGACATCGAGCTAAAGGTAAAGGTTTCCTTTGCTCGAAAGCCAGTCAAATCCAACTCTAGGGATTCGGTGCTCATCTCTGTTTCCAAGCCGAAGAGCCAGCGCTGTTCGAAGACATTTCCGTGGTCATGTGGCCGGCATGACTAGACACCGAGGCACACGGAATGCTGTTACCTTCCCACCAAAGCGGTACCAATTTATCTAATCACAATTTCTTGCTTTCAAACTGTTAGGTTGGCAGGAGCTGGGACCAGAGACGGGAGCTCACTCCGTCACGCGGCACTCGGGTCTCAAACTGCTGAACTACCGACCTTCCAGTCTGCAGTTCAGCTTCTTAACCACTTAAGCCACCGCGGCCCCTATGACACCGAGGTAGGCAATGGGAAAGCACCTCCAAAGGTCTCTTGCCTTGAAATCCCCCATGGAATTGCCATAAGTCAACTGCGACTTGACGGCACTTCCAACCACCAATGGGAAGGATCAGGAGAAGAGGAGACAGTTATTGGCGTTAGTTGGAACCACTGTTATCACTGTGTGTGAGAGACTTTAGTCAACTGGACCCCCATTGGCTGGTGTGTCAATTTATTGTTGTTGTTTTTTTCAGGAGCACTTATGTAGCTGCAGGACAGGGACAAAAACATATAGAAAAATGTTAGTGTTGGAAGGTCATGACTGTAAGTTTGGATGGCACGCCTATTTATGGTATGAGAAATCCAAAGTTGACAATTTTTTTAAACACCACTTTATAAGAAGATGAGATATAAAAGATTTTTTTTTGAAGCAAGACCATTATGGATAGTTCCAGCAGAGGTAATTAAACCACTTTCAATGCATAAAGGAGAAGATTGGATACCTTATAGAGACATTTTGAAGGTAGAGGGGAGCAGTTTCGTGATGAGAGCTAGAGAGGAACTGGAATTTGAATATGACTGGTTAAATTACAGACAGATTTATGACTTATTTAAGGCGGATAAAATGAGGTATGGCTTCAGGAAGGAAAATAATGAAATTGAAACTGTATGGGCAGAAAAAGGTAAAAAAGTGATTTCAAAAATTTATAAGGTTTTATTAAAATGGTATACAGAGGATGAGACTGTAAAAGAACAGATGGTGAAATGGGCCATAAATATAAATAGAGAAATAGATATGTCATCATGGGAGTGTCTGTGGAAAAAGTCAATTAAAATTTCAACATGTGTTAATATAAAAGAAAATTGTTATAAAATGATGTATAGATGGTATATGACACCAAAAAAAATTGCTAATATGAATGAGAACATGTCTAACAAATGTTGGAAGTGTAAAAAAAAGGAAGGCTCATTTTACCATATGTGGTGGACTTGTGATAAAGCGGTAGCTTATTGGACAGAGATCCATAATGAAATTCAGAAGATCCTGAAGTGTACCTTGAAAAAAGAACCAGAAATGTTATTTTTAGGACTTAAAATGGAAGAATTTAATGTGACAAAGAGAACATTGTTATGGTACTTGATTATAACCGCAAGAATGACATTTGCTCAATTTTGGAAGCAAGAAAAGATACTGGAAAAATGGGACTGGATAAAGAAGATGCTTTTTATGGTAGAAATAGATAAATTGACAAAGAAGCTTAACGGTAAAGAAGATGAAGAATTTTTAGCAGATTGGAAAGACTTTAAAGACTATTTAGAGCTGAACTGGGATGTAAAAAACAAGTTACTCTGCTTTGATAACTATTAAGATTAGAAGACTTGAAAGTAATGAATAGTAGTTAAAATGTTACCTAAGAATGAGACAGGGAAAATGAATATGTTAGAAATGAAGAATCGAATATTGGATAAGTTTTTATTGTTAGTGAATATTGATTGAAATGATAGCAGGGGTGTAGCATCGCTGGAAGCCAGGTGGGGGGAGGGAGGGAATATCAGAAAAGGATGCAGAAAGAAATATTTGGAAATATGGAACGTGTTAATATAACCTATTAATAAAGTTCTTTTTTAAAAAAAAAAAAAAAACCTCAAAAAGGTGTTGTGGAAAATGAAATTATTTTCTAAAAAAAAATCACCCAATATATTTTTGTATGAAGGATTGCCAAAATTAAATGGATATATAAAAACATGCACGTAAAAAATGTAATAATTGTCTAGAGGTTTTAGGTACCGTTTTCATGTCGATTGGAATAACTACTCCATCTTAATGTAGGTTTGTATTTTAATTACCCTTGATTGCAGTATTATTTTTGCTTTTATAGACATCAGGACACTATTTGTTCCTTTTTATAGTAAGTATATTTTTGTTGAGACAGGCCATGACAAACTGCATCTGACCTCCTCTTCCCTGCAAAACCCTACGGTGCAGCTATAAGTCGGCTACGACTTGATGGCAGTTTTCATGACCACCATATTTTTATTAATGAGAGCCAGTCTGGTGTCGTGGTTAAGAGCGGTGGACTGTAATCTGGAGAACCGGGTTTGATTCCCCACTCCTCTACTCCACTCTGGGTGACCTTGGGTCAGTTACAAGTTCTCTCAGAGCTGTTCTCTCAAGAGCAGTTCTCTCAGAGCTCTCTCAGCCCCACCTACCTTCAGGGCCAGCTTGCCCACTAGGTTGGCAGGAGCTGGCGCTTGCCTAGGGTGCTGGCCCTGCAGGGGCGCCAAAATGCCCCCCACCCCCCCTGAAAAGCCCCCCCAGGCTGCCCAACGCCAGCAGCCCTGGCAGCCCCAGCTGAAAAGCCCCCTGTGCCGCCGCCCCTGGGAGGGAAGGGGGGCGTTCTAAGCCTGCCCCTTCCCCGGCTCTCCTGGGTGCCTCATGGCTGCGAAGCACCCGGGAAAGCCGCACTGCCGCCCCTGGGAGGGAAGGGGGGGGCGTTCTAAGCCCGCTCCTTCCCCAGCTCTCCTGGGTGCCTCGTGGGTGCCGCCGTCCCTGGGAGGGAAGGGGGGACATTCTAAGCCTGCCCCTTCCCCGGCTCTCCCAGGGTGCTGGGCCGGGGGAGAGCCGCGCCGCTGCTGCTGTGAGGGAAGGGGCGGGCTTCTAAGCCCGCCCCTTCCTCAGCTCTCCCGGGTGCTGGGCCATCTCCAGGCCCCACCGGGAGGTTGGCATCCCCGGTGGGGTGGGCGCCCCAGGCTGTCCTGCCTAGGGCGCCCAGACACCTGGGGCCGGCCCTGCCTAACTTACACGGTAGCTGTTGTGGGGAGAGGAAGAGAAGGTGATTGTAGGCTGCTCTGAGACTCAGAGTGAAGGGCGGGGTATAAACCCAATCTCCTCTCCTCTCCTCCTCCCCTCTCCTGTCTTCTTTCTTCTCGATTTTGTTTCTCTGAATTGTTTCTGTAAATTCATTTGTACTGTGTTTATTTGTATTGTTACATGCCTGACTAGCTTTGATAATGGATGTGGTATTTATTGACTGAAAACTGATATGGCGTTTATGTGTGCAGTGTAAGTCAAATAAAGCCTTTGACTTCATATTAAGTCAAATAAAGTCTGATGCTGATTTAATGGCACCATTGAAAGATTTAGATGTTATACCAGAGAGGAAAGGAGACTGCAAATGGAAAAGACACAGTCAAAGGGACTGTGAAGGGACTCGGAACAAGTCAAGTGCAGCAACACGCCACAGAGAACAGACTGTGCCGTCAAGCACGGCAAACTTGAGAGCTGAGCAATGTATTCATTTATTTATAGCCAACTTTTCTCCCCAGTGGAGGACCCA